>VXAL01011899.1:0-70053 GCA_013399475.1 Chauna torquata
GTGTGGGTGGGAGGGCTGTGGGATAGGGGATGTCCGAGCTCCCTGAGCGCACGCAGCAGTGTGGGCTGGAGCCCCGTGGGACACAGATGTGGGCTGCGAGTGCCGGGGGGGGGACTGAGGGCTGCTGCCCCTGGGGGTCTGGGCCAGTGTGGGCTGAGGGGAGGGAGTGAAGGGGACGGGAGGAGGCGCAACGGTGGGCTGAGATGTGGGGCGCACGGGATGCGGGGTACGCAGGGTGCGTGAGCATGGCCGGGGGCAGCCCTGCTGCTTTGTGGGACCGAGGGCGCGAGGATGCGGTGCCGGAGGGGCTGGGAGCGGAGTCCCCGGGGTTCATGTGCCCCGAGGTGAGGAGCGACCGTGGGCAGGAGACGAGGCTGCCATCAGTGGGGGTTCCAGGGCTGGCCGCTGCCCGGTGCTGGCATCCCCTGGGGCTCGGGCAGGTGCAGGCGGCGGGGTTGTGGGTGCTGTTGGTTACGGTCGGTCGCTGCAAACTGGTGGAACTGGGAAAACATGACGTGTTCGGGTTCTGAACTCTGGGTTAGGGTGCCAGCAGTGGTGACTGCGTGTGGGTTCCCACGGTGGGGAGAGCTGCTGGGTGAATTTACGGGGGCAGACGTGCAGCTGGGTGTTCAGCAACGCGACTTCTCGCTGTTTACGCTCTGTGCATGCTCGCCCTTTTTCAGTAATTTTCATCGCTTGTGGTAATGCTGCTCTGCTACGGCTCTCGGATTGGTGGTGGCTGGTCAGGCTCGGGGGTCGGCCGTGCTGGGTGCTGCACAGGCAGATGGAGGGCACAGTCCTTTGCTTTAGCATTTAAGGTACCATGCTATGTAATTTGCTCTGTTTTGAAGCTCTTAGACCTTTGTTAGTGTTTTCCCCTCCCCTTTTTTTTGGCATCTCCCAAGGAAACCACTTGCTGGTGTGTTTCTTGAGTTGCAGCTTTTTGCCGTTTAGCTTCTCCGCTGGAAATGCTGCTGTTCCTGTTCCCTGAGCAACTCGTTTGTATTGGGGCAGGGGGAGGAGATGTGAGTCCATTTCCGAGTGACACCATCACTGCGTGGCCTGACTGTCTGGAAGGATACCCCTTGCCCACTTGTACCCAAATTTGATTCACTTTTCCATAACTGTGTCGGAAATCTGCTGTTGCCCATCGAGCTGAATGGCAGAGACCCAGTGGCATGGGTAGCTTGCGCTTTCCTAGTGTGTGCATTTGCTTCTCCAAAATGCAAATCTGCTCTTGGGTCGAAATTTGTTCTTCTGTTTTAGTGTATTGAGCACTCCTAGCCCTCGTTTTGAGTGGGAAATTGCTCTGAACACTTCAGGCTTGTCTGCACTGGGAGATGGATGTATTTGCAGGCTGTTCAGATAAAGTGGAGAGGGTCAGCTGAGTTAAATACACACCACGAGTGTTATCAGCCTCTTGTTCTAACAGCTCCGCCACGCTTTCAAACAATGTGTCGTGATGACGGTGACCTTTTTTCCCCAGTAAGACAACTGCTTGTGATACCAGCTGATCTGCGGAGTGGGCAGGCTGTTTGATGTCTGATCAGTTAGTGCGGTTTTTCACATGTAAACGTGGTGTCCCGTGTAGACGCGTACCCGAAGGATGGTGAATGTCACAGCTGTCATTTGTAGCTTTTATGTTCATTAACTTGACCGTCCTAAATGTCTGTCAGTTGATGCTATAATGTCGCTTCTCCCACCAAACTTCAGTCCCTGAACCTTTTTCTCCATGCCGCTGGGTTGCAGCAAGACTTTTCGCCTGTTTGTGACTGCGGTTTTCCTTGCGGAGGCGCGTTGGTGTTGTCACCGTGTTGCGAGTCATTGCGGCACATACATCTACTCGCTGCACGAAATCTGCAGCAGCATCCCTTGAAGCACGAGGGCTTGCGTGCCCGCGTGGATCGTGGCCTTTGCACCGCATTCGCACAAGCAGGCAAACTTCCTCGGCCCCGGCGTTATAAACGCTGGGGAGTGGCGGCGAGGACAGCCCGCGCTCGCTGGCTGCGGGGTGAGAGTTCAGGTGGTGACGGTATCCAGGGATCGTCCAAGGAGTCGGCTGCTGGGGTGCGTGCTGGGTGTTAGATGTGGAAAAAAGGGGCTTTTGACAATTTAGAGGCTTTCTGGTTGTTTGCGGTGCTCTCTCAACTTGTTATGCTTTTCCCTTGGGTTAAACGGCTCCACACGAGAAGACTTGCTTGTTTGACAGTGATAAGGTTTTATGGGAAACAGCCACCAGATCTACCTGCAGCCAGAAGCCTGGCAATTGTCTGGGGAGCGGCTGGGACAGGCTGGGCGCTGTTCAGAACCGATGTTCCTGTAGCATCGGCTCAAGCTGTACGGCTTGTGCAGCGGTAATAACTGCTGAGAGTCCTGGTGTGACGACGAGATGGCTCCAGGACGTACAAGCTCTGCTGAGAGGTTTGTTGTGTTAGCAAACACGCTCCTTCGTGCCTCCTCAGCACAGCAGCAACAGACGGGATTTTGCTGATTGCGGTGGGGATCGAGTTTCTGGAAGAAAAAAAAAAAGGCAAGGCAGACTAAGTGTCAAAGCAGCCTTTAGTGTTGGGGAAGAAACTTGGGCAGTGGTCTGCGTGTCACCCTGTCTCTGTTGTGGCCTGCCGTCGCTCTGCGAGGGGTGGCATTAGCTCCTGCCCCGGTGCCGGGCTGATTGCTGCCCTCGCCTGTCTCGAGGTGCCTGGCTCCTCCAGAGCGCCTCGGCCCTCTGCTTCCCGGGGGCAGGGAGGGTGTTGCAACGAGTACTCCACAGCAGGCACGGTGTGTAATTATAGCTAACTCTACCTTTCTGTACTCCTTTTAAAATAACTTCAAGGGTTTGGAAATGGGGAATATGAAGTTTTGTCTGCGTGACACTCAATGGAAGTCAAAGGTTGGCAAATTAAAGGGACCTGATGATGTGGGAGGAAGTGGCAGAAAACAGCCTGCACGGTGTCACCCCTCCAGCCCTGCCTTCTCTGGAGTACAGCATCCGAACGTGCTCCGAGGTCAAGAACGGCTTTGGAATAACTTTGACATTGAAGGGTTTTCTCTTAAGTCTTCGTATATCTTGATTTTTTTTTTTCCTAATGGTGATTAGATGCATTTTCTAAATTAAAAACAGTAAATGTGGACTGGATGTGTGCCCAGAGAAAGCTACAGTGCCAATGTGGAAGGATTAATGGAAGATGTAAATTGACGGAGAATGCTAAGGTGCTTCAGCTGGTGGCTGACTTCTTATCGAGACTCTGCAGCGCAGGAAAGCTGGCTAAACAACAGGTACCTTCAGCGCTGGTAGGCGAAGGAATCACAAAACAGCTGTCCGGAGCAGGGATTTATCTTTTTGTATGTGCGGAAAAGCCATATCTAAGAGAATTTAGGGCGCAACGCTCTGTCATTGCGATTTGGAAGCATTTAGAAGCGGTGAGGCTGCTGCAGCCTTGCTGAGATGTGGGTCCTGCTGCAAACCCTGGCGGAATGGCCTCGTGCCGCCTTCAGTGCCAAACCCCATTTCTCGGTTGGGCACCTGTGGAAGGCTTCTCCATGGCACGTGCCGGATTGCTTCTCAAATCCGCAGTCAGCCTGCAGGGCGGGAGGATGGGCGAAGGTGGTGGGAGGGATCCGCGTCGGCTAGAGAAGTCGGGATACTTCCCTGTTAGGGATGCCCAGGGAGTGGGAAGCCTTGCCCTTACCAAACTGGCGCGTGGGAGTGTTTCTGGTGAAGGCTTTCCTGCGCCTCAGCTGTGCTGGGGAAGCCCACCCTTGGTTATTGCTTTCGCGTTTTCCCTTTCTCAAACGGCTTCTGGCAGCTTGTCTCTTTTTGTGTGGTCGTTTTGATGTCTGGTGCTTCTGGAGCTGGCTGTAATGATCTGGATCGTGTATTTAAATAAATAAAACATCCTCCTGATAATGGAGCTGCTGAGCTGTCCTCCGCCCCTTGGAGCTCGTTCCAAGCACAGGGCAGTAAACGCTCGGCTGGGCCAGCAGCGCTCCCTTGGTCCTTCCCCGAGCTGATTTCGGGGCTCCTTGCTGTCAGCGTGGTATTTCAGTTCCTGTTTTGCAGCAGGGACTACCTCCTCTCGAAATTCCATTTTGGTTTCTGAGGCACCAAGCCTTGGTTTTCCTATGCAGTTGTACAGAGTTTCAGATGTCCCAAAAATGCAGTTTTGAGCTGGGTACAAAGCAGGCATTTCCTGGAAGAAATGAGCGCGTTTGTGGACACGGTGCAGGAAAGTTGTTGCTGCCGCGCGGGGCCAGAGCTTGTGTGGAGCTGGGACGGATCATCTTGTGCTGTTTCTATGCGGGGAACAAATGCTGGTCCGTAAAGGCACAGAAGATGCCCCCAGCAGTAAATTCTACGAAAAGTGTGTTTCATCACAAAGCTTAACTGCCTGCCGTGTTTATTAGGATTTAAACGCGAGCTCTATCAGGGTCTGAGGCTCTCACACTCCCTGCTTAGATCACTGAGCTGAGCCCTCCGGGTGCGAGACGTGCACAAACTCCTAACGAAATCACGAATTTCTGCAGGTAAGCAGGAAGCAAGATGTGATAGACCGTGATAAGTCAAATGAGAAGGAAACGCAAAGGTAGAATTAAAGATAAAGTTTCTCCCCAGGGGGCAAACGTGCCACTGTGTAACACTAAAAATATTCGGCAGGAGAATAAACCCCAGTGGAAAGGCAGTGCGAATAAGGGAACGCAAGCGGCAGGTTGAGGTGGTGGGGAGGAGAAGAAGCAGCGGAGGGGAAGGAGATGGGTTTCTGGCTTTTGCCAAAGCAGATGGTGGGGCTCACAAAGAGGTGGTGGCTTGCCAGGGTCTGGGGGCGGCTCGGCTTGGCACGGCCACGCACGCAGCCTCCGGGATCCGCTGGCGTAAGCGCGACCGTCGGGATCCACGCCGGGCCAGGACGGCTGCAGGGGAGCAGGTCCAGCAGCGCGTGTGCGGGGCTTGCTCTGCTTCTGGAACGTGCCTCGTGTAGCCGGGGGAAAAGCATTCGTGTAGATCAGTGAGCATCCACAGCCACCAACTTAACGCGAGCACAGTTTAATGCTTGTAAGCAAAAGCAACTCCAGAAGTTGCAAATGCTTTGTGAATCCGCGAAGTTTGTTGGGTTTTAGGGGGCACTTCTGCATAGAGGCTGCAGAATTCGATTCTTTTTTTTGTCTGCCCCATTGGGAAGTTAGAGTCAGGAAGCAACGAAACAATCTGTGGCCTGAAATGTCAAGCTGCATTCAGCAGGTTTCGCCAGCAGCAGTAAGCGATGAATTGTGTTACAGCCAAATCCCGCAGAAAAAGCTTTTTATTTTCATCTGTTGATGTCAAAAGACTGGATCTTTGTTGATGAGAGGGGAAACTGAGGCTGCTGTTGAGCCACAGATTGTATATGCAATCTTCTGTAAGTGTATCAAGGAGAAACTTCTGCTGTGAATTAGGACTTTCTGTACGCATCTGTTGCGGGAAAGGATTTGGTTGTTGCTTCGCAGAAGCCGCAGCAAGTGTTCTAGTCAATTTGCAGCAGTTATTACTGGTGAGTATTTTCTTTGGTTTAGGAAATGACATGGTGAAATGGCTAAACGCTTAAAGTAGCTTCAAGTAGTCCAAATGTGGTTAGTCGGAAAAATGATTTCTGTTTAAAAAAAAAAAAGAGCAGGGCTTTGTATTTGGGGTTTCATATTTGTTCTTGTGCAGCTTGACAATTTAAAGACGTGCTTGTTAGTGCTGCAAGTTCTCCCGGTGGTCACAAATCTGGCTGCAGCGTTTCTGCCTTCCGCGTTTCCATCCAGAGGGGGGTCCTGCACCGGGAGTGCAACTGCCCGAGCTGCCCAAGTGACAGATAACGCTGCGGGTGAAGTGGGAGACGCTGCTGAGATCTTCACTTGTGAGTAGCGAGGAGAAAAACATCTCTGTGGGAAAAGGTCTTTCTGAAAGTCTGAGGATGAGCACGGTGAGAGCTGGGCATGCGCGAGATGCCAGATCAGGCTGTGGTTGTGCTCGGGTTGGGAAGTTCTGGAGCTGCTGTGAGGGGAACACCCGGGTGTGAAACGTGTGCTGTTAAACCTGCGGGACAAAAGCAGGAGGTGAAGATCCGGCCGAGCCTTGCTGTCGGTGACTCGGAGCGCTTACGGAAGGTGCAGACCCCGGGGTCTCTGGTTCACAGCGGGGACGCGCAGGGCTCTGTCTCAGCCTGGCACGGTAGCTCGAGCAGAGCTGTCACAGCCCGGCTCCTTCCCGCATGTGTTTGGTAGTGGTAATCGGTCAGCATGATTAATTCAAAATCCTTTGGATGAGCTTGTACTTTGCTGCAGAACAGTTTCTGAGAGTTATCTGGTGCCTGGACTCTCCTCATTTGAGGAAAAATGAGGTGGGAAACTTGGAACAGAGGGATTGCCGCTCAGGTGGTAAGGCCAAGGCTGTTAGATTGTCTGTTCGCGGGCGTATTGTTATCGCATCTTGTGTGGCCAGGGCTCGCGATTAAGTGGCAGGTCCTGCAGCATTCGGCTGAGATAGTGGCAGGAACAGCAGCTCGGCTCCAAGGTCCAGGCTTCCAGGGTTGTGCAAAGGTGCAAACAAAATATTTCCTTACCTTCCCCTTCCCCCACGAAAGGGAAGCTGCTCTTGGT
The DNA here is from genome assembly GCA_013399475.1 of Chauna torquata. Classification (NCBI taxonomy): domain Eukaryota; kingdom Metazoa; phylum Chordata; class Aves; order Anseriformes; family Anhimidae; genus Chauna; species Chauna torquata. The sequence continues at coordinate 6,619 of VXAL01011899.1, forward strand.
GCACTTACAAAACAGGGCTGTACAGAAGCCGTGGCTGGGTTTTGCGCTTTTCTCAGGGCTGTGATTAATAGCATCTCACCCAGTTGTAAACTGTCTTCTGTTTCACACCCTACCTTGCAAACAGCAAAGCAGGACAGCTCTCTTTAATTAGATACCTGAGCGCTGGTATTGCTGAGTGTGAGCACCACAGGCGTTAGGTATGTACCGATTCTTTTTTGTGAATCGTTTCCTAAGCACTTTCTAAATAATTCAGGAAGGCTGCAGTTATTGGCAATGACTCGAGCGCTCTGTATCTGTGTGATCTAATTCAGCTTTGGAACATTTTATTTGCTGCTTTGGTCAGCACGATTCTGTGATTAGGTTTGTGTCTGGGGAGGGCTAGGTTTCCTTGCCGGCAGCTTGCTGTGTGACCTCGGATAAGTCACATTAACAGTGCCCCGCTTTGCTCGCCTAAGCCGCCCATGCTACGTGTTTTCTTTTGTAGAGGAAGACTTGGCTTTCATGTCGCACCCCGGGCTGGAGCGCACGTGAAAGTCATGTTGTGTAAGTGCTTTCCTTTCTGCGAAACCCCTCTGGGAGAGTCTTGCCCTGCTTCTTTGGAGACCCGCGGTGCGTGCAGCCTGAGGCTTCCAAGCACGCAGAGGGCAGCAGCGCGGTTTGGTTGAGTGTGGGTAGCGGAAAAGACGTGCAGAAGTGAAGGGAGATGTGCCGGTGCTGTGCAGGGTGTGTAAGGTCGAGCGGAGTGGCTGAGCAGCGGGGCTGCGTCAGTCGAAGTGGCCCAGCCTTGGAGCAGATGCTGTGAGCGTAGCACGTGGACCAGGAATCTAACTCTGAGCAAAAGCATCCTCACTTGGTGCAGGCGGTGACTCGAAACCTCTGCGACTTGTTAGTCTGGTGCTGGCTCTGTAACTTAGGTGGGTGTCCAGGCTGGGCGAGTTCTTTGGGCTCTTGGCTTCCCCTCGGTCTTTACCTGCGTGCTGAGCCCACTGATGTCCCAGGACGTGTTCTCTGGGGAGCACCAGCCTGTTTATTTCAGAGGGAGGATGAGAGGACAGTAGCTTAATTTTTGCTTCGCTGTGAGAGTCTCTCTGCAGAAGTGTTTTGAAGTACGAGTGTTTTGAAGCACCAAACAGGTTTCGGAAACAGCCGTGTGTTCGTGCAGGTTACCCCAAATGCTCTGAGAGACACTGTGGGCGAAGATGTGGCATGAGGAGTGTTGGATGGGTCAGGTTGTGTTGAGAGTGTCAGAGCCGAGCCAGTTACCGCCTGCTGGCAGGTGTCGGGGCTCAAATCATTGCGGTGTCCCCTTGTGCCGTGGAGGCAGGGGCAGGAGCCCCATGATTTGTGCTCTGCCCCATCACGGGAGGAACAGCGAAATGCGTCCGTGGCACGCAATTTACTTCTTTTTCATGTCCTGAGCAGCACCGGCTCGAGAGCTGGCTAGAGTCTCCTCAAGTGCTGTAAGAAGCCTGAGCACTGAGAAGGTGGTTTGTGTTCAGGGTGCCCACGGGAGCGGTTTGAGCCAGGTGCAGTTGGTTTCATTAAAATGCCAGGTACAGTCCTGAAAATTTGCATCTTGAGGGTTCACTTTTATTGGTGCTGGAATTAGCAGCTGCATTCAGTGTGTTTGCGCACAGGGGTTTGTCTCTGTTTATCTTGGTGGCCAAGTGGCTTTGTGAGACTTCAGTGGGCTGAGCAGATGTTTGTGAGGTTCCCTGATGGCTGTTTGATCTGTATACCCCAACTTGTTATCCTGCCATTGAGTTGTGTGTAGAAATTTCAGGACCAAAACCACAGCTATGCATGTAAACGAATGAGATACTTGAGCAATGAGACGCTGACACTTCTGTAGGCTTGCCTCCTCTGCTTGGTCTGCAAGCCCGAAACTGGAGAAACATCACTGCAGGTTTGTGTGCATCCAGAGTGTGATGTTTCGAATGCAGGAGCTATGCAGAGTTCAGCTGGACACTGAATGTTTAAGAAATGAGCTTTGGCACTTAGTAGGGAAATTTGCAGGCTGCAACTAAGCTTGTCCAGCAGTTGCTGAGAGCAGTGGTCTTGTCCTCCCCTGGTTTTGTTCCCTGTTGTACATGTATTTGCGGGGCTGTGCTGGAGAGAATCATTCCAGCTGGCCGATCCAACAGAAAAGTTTTGTTTGTGACAGCCCAGTTCCTAGATCCGGTATGAGGGAAACGGCAGAAAGCTGCAGGTGGGGGGGGGCAGGCTCTCCTCTTCCCTTCCCTGCTGCTTGGAGAGCAGCTGTCCTGCCGCAGCTCCCCGCACGCAGCGATCCCTGTCTGCCTACGGGCTGCCCAAGTAGCGTGTATTTATGGAAGCGGAGCTGCTCCACGCTGTGACGTAGGTCCTGTGCTGCTACGGCTGTCTGGCAGAGAACTGAACTTTCTAAAGATGAATGTACAAAACGGTATTTGATATATTAGGAGCAGCTGAGCCAAGAAACAGTGCTCATCCAGTGGTCTTTTTTTAATGTAGTGCCTTGTTTGAGACTGAAGGAAAAGCAAGCAGGCTGTAAAAGGAAGAAGTGAAAGATGGGATGCAGAATAGAGGTAATACGTACGGATTACACCTTCACTCTTCCCTGACCAAAAGGGAAAACCCCCTCGCGGCTGCGCTTGGACAAGGATGAGAAGTTCCTGGAGGCTGGGCTGCTTCCATCGCAGTGCCCGGGGGGGCTGCTCCGCTGGTGAGAGCAGATAATGTGCTGATGCCTCGACTCCCATGCGAGCCCTTCGCCTTTCACGAGAAGCTTGCGCTGAACCGAGTTCAGCCGTTTGTGGGGACTCGATTCAGGTGATCCTTCTGCCTGCTGGGAGAGCGCACGATGCCTGGCAGGCGCTCTGCGGTGAGGCCGGGCGAGCTTTCTGGTGGGTGCCCTGCCGTAGGGACGGGTGAGCCCTCCGGCACGTCCATCGTCCTCCAGGCTGCGCCATCCACTCCGCTGCTCTTTTCCGCTCCACGGAAATAGCTGCGGCTCGGTGACACTGACTGTGGCCCTCGGTTCGGGGGGAAGGAGCATCCCCTTGAACTGAAGGAAGTGCCCTTAGATAGGGTGGTGGCCGTCTCCTGTTGGCACTGCTGCCCCGTCTGATGTGGAGATGGTGCTGTGCTTGTCCTGAAGAGCTGGCTCCGGAGTACGGCTTGGACTTGGAAATGAGAAATCCTATTTCACAGAAACTGGTAAAAATAAAACTGTTGAGGATTGATTTGTTTCTATAGCAACAGACTGGAGAAGCTAATACAGCTGCTCTCTGCAGAAAGGAGAAAAACAGAAATTGAAATGTTAGTCCACCAGGGACTGTTGCTGTCAGCAAAAGGGAGAGCTTCGATAGTCTGATGAAGGACTAAAATGCTCAGTTAAAGACAGGGAGGGCAGGGAGATGTGAGCTACGCTTGGAAAGGAAGTAGCGCAAGAGTGTGTGCATGTGGCCTCTTTCTGTGCAAAACCTGGAGAGCCTGTGCTGTGTCCTCGGAGCTGTTTATGTGCTGTTTCCCAAAGGACTGCTTTCTGAGCTTGCCTGCCACCCTCGTGGGTGGGAAAACGTCCTGCCTGGAGTAAGGCCGTGCCTTAATGCGGTTCGTCGTGTCAAGCGCACGTGTTAATGCTTAACACGATCGCTGTCTGTCCTGCAGTGAATCACCATGGCTTGCTTAAGAAATGTTCAAGGTTTTTCAGGGGACCCCGTTGCTGTGTGCACTGGGAGATGGCCTTTGAGAAGTTTGGATGAATTTTGGAGCTAAATTTTCTTGATTACCCTTTGCCTCAAGCCAGGTATGGAGCTTGTCTGGATGCTCTGTAGTGACAAGTGCCAGGGCAGAGTTTTCTGTAGATGTTTGTCCTGGAAGGAAACCCTGCGGAGCATCCAGGCTGCTGGATAAGGTGCTTGAGTTTAAAACTATTTTTCATCTGTACTGCCTGTGTATTTGGGTAGGTTTTGACTTGACTTTTGCCTAAACCAAGAATTTTAGCAGGCTGTAGTATATTACAGCACCGCTAAGGTAGCTGTTTTCCCCAGAGGTTGATAAAGGTGAATTTTTAAAGGTTTGGGAAGCCCTAGGATGCCAAGCGCAGAGACCACATGTATATGCACGTTCTTGATTTATCCCACCTTGCATGGCTATTGAGTGTTTCAGATTAAAATCAGTATATACATCTGAAACAAGCAGGATGTTAAGGAAATTACAGAAGTTGTTTTTAAAGCAGGAGTGTGTGTGCTGGGCTTTTACTGGGCTCTCCAAGAGTCTGTGTTATGTAGCTTAAGGAAAGTCGGAGCTTGAGTTCATGCTGTTTAGGTCTGGTAAACCTAGATTACGTTAGCACTCCTCCCTTATTATTTAAACACATGGTTTCTTTTAAAGGGAAATTAAATTTAAAAATAAACCTCAAGCTTTTTCCAGCTAAAGGGAAGCGTCTAGTGCTGCATACTAAGGATGCAAGAACACAACCCTGTCTAAAAGTGAGTGCCATAAATAATATGTAAATACATTATCTCATTAGATTTATATCTAATCCTATTGCCTGCTGTTTTTCAGACTCTTATGCCAAACAAGCCTGAAAATGTCATAGGTGGCCTTTCAAATCTAATATTGAAGTGGGTTGGAAATGAGGTGAAATGACTTCTGCCTCATCCTAATTAAGACACTATGAGAAATCCTTTCAAGTTTGACATCACGAAGTAAATTGCCTGGTTTTAAAATGTAATCCGATTAAAGAAGGCTAGTGCCTGGTAAGGTTTGAAGCCTGCCTGTGCAATGGTACAGATGGGCTCCCCAGAGCTGTCCTTACTGCTCTTAATTTCAGAAATAGCACGATTTTTTTTTTTTTAGGAAGCAGGTTTATGATAAAGCCTTGAACTCTGGAGACTTCAAAGCTTTGAATTCTGGTCTCGGTTCTGTTGTAAGGATTGTGAAGTCCAGCAGGTGACTTAAATGTGGGGCTGCAGGTGCTATGGACTTGTATTTTTGCTAGTACCAAGGGTTTTTCAAGCTGTGGTTTCTTGCTGCAGAGTGTTAGGTCTGATAAAGCGTTGGCTGTCCTGTAAGAGATGTTTAAATGGCCTTGATTTATCCTGTGATCCCCTGAGGATGACTTCTGGTTGTCTTGGAGTGTTGTTGGTAACTACCTTTGTGTGATTTAAAATTACTTGCATTCCTCTTGTGACATTGGACTCTTTAAAGCTTCGTTTCAGCCAGGAGGAGTCTGAAGCCCTACGTCTGAACTCCTATGGCTCATCTCCATTGAGTTGAGAACAGCTGAAAACACAGAGCTTGGCGGGTGTGTGTACTTAGTGCTGGGTTTGGTGTTCTGGGAATATTTCCTTTAACCTCAACAGGAATCATTTCACAGAGAGTGAAACAGGACACGTCCTTGGCATTCATTTTTGCTGAAAATAAAAAGACCTCAAACGATGAGGATTGGTTAAAACAAAAACTGCCCTCTTTCCGGTCATCCAGCTTGGGGGACATCATTCTAACATGCCGTCCGGCATCCGTGCTGAGGTCGGTGCTGGAAGTGGCCCAGCTGCAGGAGAGCTGCGGTAAGGAGCCTGCTCCTGCTTTCTTCTCAAGCCTGGAAATGAGTCGCAGAGGTGAGAAATCTTACTTCGGGCTTCCTGCAGGGCCTGTGTGCTACAGCAGCGATGGTCAGGGAGGTTAACCTGTGGGAGCAAGGGGCCGTTGCAGGTGGGTGAGTAAGGCTTCGGTGGCAGAGCTGGGTGGAAGATGTGTGTCCTGCCTGTGAACTGGGTGTTGCTCTGTCTCCACCAGCTGCTGATAAATGGCTGAGAGGAGCCCTTCTGCATTTGTCTGCCTCCTTCCAGAGGGTGACAGCTTCCCTCTGCCACTGCCTTACCGGGGGGGTTTGCTATGGGCAGAGGGAGTTCCTTGTGTTTCAAGCCCAGAGATGCTGTAGATTTGAAGTACAGCTTCAAAACGATTCAGAAGAGGCGAGTCGCTGTTCTCCTTGGTCTCCCTCTTTATTCTTGCCACTGTCATAGTGCCCATGGTCTCGTCCTTGTGAATGTGACGTTTCTCACCTGAGCTGCTCCTGTTAGGCTTCAATGATTCCTGCGTCCAGGAGCGGTGTAACGTGGGCTCTGCCGCGTGCTTGCTTGTTTGCATCCTCTGTGACCGGCTTTTCAGATGCAAAGACAAATGGGGCGAACGTCAGCTCTTGAGTGCGGTTAGTGAATAGAAGAAATTTGAATCTTGAAGTAAACGTTTGAATACTAAATGTTGCATTTAAATTGTGCGCGTGTGTAAATATATAGGAAGCTGTTTTTTCCCGTGCGTTGACCTTAGCTGTTTTGCAAGACTTGAGTTTTCAGTCTCTGATGTTATCTGAGTTGGAGGTAATTAAAGAACCCAGTGTTCTCCCCACCTCACTCATGCTTGGCTTATACTTTTTATTTTGAATTCCTCGGGAAAGTTGGGTCTTCGGTGCTGCTCCAAGATAGCAATGCAGAGCTACTTCTATATGAGAAAATTGTGAGAAAAGGAGTTTGTGCTTTGCATATCCAAAGCTGTCACTGTCGGTGGTGGGAAAGCTTTGAAGCAATTTGAAATGCCTTAGGATCCCGGTGGCTGTATGGGTATGAGTTGTTACAGCTCCGGTACAATTATTTACTGGGATAGAGTTGCAATGACTCTGAACTTGTTTGAGGTAATGGAGAGTTTTGTCCCTGCATAAGTTTATAATCTTGTGGTCTGACTTGCGTATACGTTCCTACTGTGCGTTAAAAATGTGAGGCTGGGAAAGGCTGTGCTGCTGGAAGCAGCTCCTGGCTGGGAGAACTGTATTTAACAAAGAAACAGCCCAGAACTGTTTGTGTGTGCTCTCAAATAAGTGGGCAGAAATATTCTAAGGGTTTTGAGACATTATCTTACGTTGCTGTGTTCCCCAGTGAAAATGTTTTTTCCTCATGAGGAAAACAGCCGTTTGTGAGGCTGGCTTGTCATCTTGGGCAGAATCAAATCTGGCAGGTGGATAAAAGCAGAGCTGGAAGCTGCAGGTGTACAGCGAAACGTGTGGGAAAGCTCTCAGTTGTGCTGCCTCTCCGGCGGTAGGGACGTCTGCGGATGCTCTGCAAGCTCTCCAGGGAGCGGTGCCTGCCCTCCTGGCCTTCCCCGCAGCTCTTCAGAGGCAGTTAGCAGGTAAAGGACCTTGGCATTTAGTACACAGCGTTTTTGGCTGGTTGACTTGCGCACTCCGGTTTTTCAGCTCTGACCTTATCTCTGTTTTACAGATAGCGTAGACGAGTAATGACAGCTTTACGGGAGCTATCTCCACCTTCAGAAACTGTTTCCTACCTAAGCCATTCGTTCTCGTGCCCGCTTTTTAACAGGCCAGATCTCACCACTGCTTCCAGAGTAAAAGGATGTTCCTTTTAGCTTCCATCCTGGTTTTCTTAAGCTTCCTTAAGAACTGTTGTCCTGTGAGTCTTAAATTGGTGCTTTCTGTGTTTGCTTGATGTGTGCCAGGAATGAGCAGGAGCTTATCACGGTGCTCTGTGGCCATGACGGGGTCCAGTGTGTCCTTAATGTTCCCTAGAAGCCACTGTAGGTCACTTTTCTGTTTGCCTTTTGACCATTGCTGTCTTTTGCTCTGTCATTTCCCTATTACTTCCTTTTTGGGCATCCAATTAAAAAGCTCATCAAGAAAGAATTTCATCTGGAGTCAGAACACTGGTATGTAGCTGCCTTGTTTGTGCCCGCGTTGCTGGCAGTTAATTTCTTGCTCGGCTCTGTCTTTAGCCTTCGGGGACTTGTGATTAGGCCGGAGCACTGGGATTTGGTACGTACTTAAACTGAGCTGTGTGGGTGAAACTGCGTGGTGCTGATGTGGCTGGAGAGCTGTGGGTTATGCCGGAGGGCAGCCCGCTCCGAATGCTCGAGTGGGAGCTTTGTTGCGGCTCTTAGTTCTCCAGTGCCGTGTTCCCTTCCTTGGCCTCTTCTCCCACCCCGTTGCGTTCAGGCTTCAATATCAGAGTGAATAATTTGTGAGGTTTTTTTTACTTTTCTCCCTGCTCTCATCAGCACCCGTGAGTCTCTCCCGAAGGCGTGCGGGGCCTGATCCGTGCGCATCCGTCTCCCCGTCTGTCCGCACAATTAAGCGCTTCAGTGCCAGCCTAGATTCAAAGGCCTCATGTCACTGATCTCGGCAAGGTCACAAGGGAAATGGGATGTTATGTGAGCCCCCATCTAATTTTTTGTCTCCCTGAGGCAAAAATGCACTCTAGATGTAGTTGTTGGTACAAAATAATTGCGTTTGCTCTTTAATTGGTGTACGGGAGGGGTAATTCACTCTATTTCTCTGCCTCTGCTCTACTTGGCCTATTTACCTGCTTCTCATCTGCTCCAGGTCAGGCAGCAGCGCTGTCATGCGGTGTTTCAGGCGCCGATTTTAGCCAGCAGTGGTCTGAAAGGGATGAGCCCGCTTTGCTGTGGCAGGAGCAGGCCGACGTGCTTCCACGCCGCTGCGGCGCGACGTGGAGGAGGCTCTGCCTGGGCTGGAGGGCACGGTGGCCAAAGGGAGCGTCTGAGCACCGAAAGATGAGACAGAACACGGAGGCATGTTTGATTTCTCTATGTAAAGCGTATCTAAGGCTTCACTAACCAGGAGGAGGCTGTCTGCGTTGAGGTGAAGTATCACCTTTCCTCCTAGATGTGAGGTTTCCTGCTCGAAATCCCAAATCCCCACTGAAATATATATAGGATTAGATCATTGCGGGTGCTGGAGAAAAAAAAAAAATAGTAACTTTGGATCTAATCCTGTTGATTTCATCTGACAATGAACATGTAGCTGTTCTGCAGCCTAGACAGCTAGCGGAGGGTGACGTGTCCTGCCATCCCGAAGCACGTAGTTGGTGCAGCGGTTCCCCTGCGTGGGGGCAGTGACAGGCGGTGGGAATGAAATGCACTCTGCCAGCATTTTTTGCACAAGTTCCTTTTGGCAACATTTTTACTTCAAACTCGGACCTTTTATGAGTCTGACTGTCAAAAGGGAGCAGTGCAGCTGGACATGCACAGTTCAAGACGTGATGCTCTATTTCTGTTGTTTGATTGTCATGTCTCCTGGGGCTCTGCAGCCTGGTAAATCAGCTCTCACGAAAGAAAAGGGGGGAGGGAAAATACAGTGCAAGTTTGCCAGCTGTAGCCAGCCTAGCACTATAGCATGAGCTGCTTGGTATCTTTTGATCAGGAATGTGTGGCTGCCCAGGCAGCTTGCTTCCACTTCTCTGGAAGTGCTGGATAGAGGGAAGGTGAAGAGGGAGTCTGGCGCCTTTCGGAGGAATTGTGTGTCAGCAGAACCTGGGAGCCTGCACCATCTAGACATGTCCTGCTAATTTTCTCTGCATCTGGTTCCGTTTTTTTAATACTGTCTCTTCCTCCCTTTAGTTGCATCTTCTCCAGCACTGTGGCAACAGTAAAGCTTAGCTTCAAACGAAGAGCAAGGAGTGCTTACCTTAGCAATGCTGCTGGTTCCAGTTCGCAGGTCTGTGGTATTAAACAGCCTGGAGCTGACAATATGACATCCGCAATGCCGCTCAGTTTATTGAATTTCTGCAGGAATGTTTTGCTTCCTTGTGTTCATTTTCCTCAAAAAGCCATCTAGTCAGATGCAAAGTAGGAGGATTCATTGTAAAATTGCTTTTTGGTAAATCTCATTAAAAGGCTTGTAAGTAAGCATCTTGCAACTGTTGTCAAACTTCCACTGTGCCTTAGAGGTCAGTTTCTCCACCTAGAAATAGAAAGGCAGCTTTTTCCACTTCAGTGCTTCAGGTAAAATCCTACATCTGCGCATTGGGTAGTCAGGGTTTGTTCCTGACAGATTTAGGCATTGCAGTGTGAAAATACTGTTAATATGGTACTGGTGGAGACTGCATCTCAAAATCATTTATGTGCATTAGATACTAGATGTAAACTCTCTTTAAAATGACTTAAAGTGAGCATTTTCCCTTCTTTCCTTCTGAAATCTCCTCGTGTTTTCTGAGCTTCATTGTCTCAGGAGCAGTGATGTTGGTGAGCCAGAAGTGTGACAGCTCCAGGCACCTGTGGGGGATGACATTTTGATATTACCTTCCCTTTTTCCTCTGTCTCTCCTGGAAACACGCTGCCCTCGGACTGTGCATGGAGAGGGGGTTGCTCCCCACGCTGTAGACGTCAGAAGCCAAAGCTCCTGGCTATTCTTCGTGCAGATGCTGTCTGCTTGGCTTTCATTGTCTTCACGGTTGAAATTTTTTGCACTTCTTTCAGAAAAGCTTTGTTTAGATCTGGCCCTCCATCCCCTGCCATCAGTGCCAGCATGCAGAGGCTACGTTGTGCGTGAACTCTGCTCCGTTGCATGTAATCGGCTGGAAACGCTCCGTAACGGGAGCAGATTGCAGAGCGAGTGTCTGTAATGGTTTTAAGAATAAAGGGCAGCGGATGCACTCAAACCAGAGCTGGCTCTTCCTCCCCTGCAGCTATTTGTTTTGCCTCTTGCTCAGAGGGATTCTTTGATGTAGCCTAACATGCACGAGTGACCCGTCCTGTCTGTCTGCCGCTGCATAATGCAGGAGGTGGCAGAGCCCGCTGTCCCCCCCCCCACGCATTAAGTTTAAAGAAATGCATTTCCATTGCCAGGAGCCATCTGCAAGGGTAGGGCTGCCCTCTTCCTAGCGGGAGATTTTAGCTTGGATAGATGTTTTGCTATTAGCGATGCCAGCCCCATCCCGTGTCATTACGGCAGGAGCCTGCGGTCCCAGAGGTTAAAGGTGGTGGTCATGGTTCTCGCGCCCTTGGGCTGGGTTTTGCAATCGTGCAACCTGGAACGACCTCCTCCAGGCGAGCTTGCCTCTTACAGCTCCTGAACTGATCCTTTGCGGGGTCACTGTCACTTTGAAAAGTTGCACAGATCTCCTGCTGTCTGCTTCGCCAGTCACCGCGCCTCAGCAGCGGGGGTTTCTGTGTTTGTAAAGCGAAGGAACGATTTGGCTGTTAGAGGCTCCTTGCTGCATGGTGTGGCTGCGCTGGTTGAAACGCTGGTTTTTTCACAGCATGCTGGTTTGCCTTACGCTAGCAGGGCGGTCCGGTGTTGGGCAGTGCAGGCTGGACCTGCCGACGGCAGTCTGTCGTGTAGCTATTGCTTCACACCGAAAATGAGCTGGCGAAGTGAAAGCACGTGAGGGGTGGCAGCTCGGGGTCTCGCCCTGTGCCAACGCAGAGAGCCAGGCACGTCTCTGGCTGCTGCTGTGCCTCAGCCAGCGAGGTGGACTGAATCATAGTGTTGACCCCTGGTTCCCTAACCAGCAGCTCTGCCTTCGCTGCTGGGAACGTCGAGAGCAAGCGTCTGCTTACGGAGCCTGGAGCTCCAGCAGCTCCTGGGCTGGGCTGTGGTGCTGTGCAAGGCTTTGTCCGCTGGGTCACTTACACGCGTCTGGCCCTTCTGTCGTATTAAGGTCCTGCTTTTCCCTGTCTGATCTGTCACCACGTAGTCAAGTTTGTGATTGTTCGACTTTGAGGAAAATTTACCTTGTTAAACGTTATTGGCTCCAATTTATCTGGTAGGATATTGGGAAGGGGCTGGGTTTTGTCCCCTCGGTGTTTAGCGGTTTAGCTTCTGTATCACACACGTGCAAAGTTGATATTGCCAAATGATTGGCAAATGCTAAAGAATAAGCCCTGAAGCTTTCAAGACAGAATGGCTTGGATCTTCTTGTTGTAATCCTGGTGCTGGAGAGGAAAGGGAAGGTGTACGAGGAGGTGATGAGTGAAGACTTGTCCTGCAGCTCGGACTGTGCATGGCATCAGTGTCCCCCAGTAGCTGAATGTAAGCACAACTGAAAGAGCAGCTGCCTTGCTTGCAGGTACACATCCCTTCCGTGCGTATTTCTTTTAGTGCAATAGGATTAAGTCTTCTAATCTTTTTGTCTGTATATTTGGTATCACAGTTTAGCACTCAGTAATATGCAAAGTACTCTACTAGAGGGAAGGGTGGGGACAAACATGAGCTTTAAATGAGATGTTAGCTGTAACTGTAAGCAGTTCCTTCACCATCTGAGTGGTTCAGTGCGTTGTCTCCATGTCTGTTTCTTAAACATGATAGAAGGTACATTGGAAGTCCTGGAATTCCCACAGGTGAAAGCGTGCGCCTTCCTCCTCCTGGTGCACTGAAAAGAGTCTCTTGGGATGGAGTTCTTTGCAGTGGGTCAGACGTGGCCCAGGGCTGGCAATATGCAGGATTTCGGTGTGAAGGTGGGCACTGAGGAGTTGCTCGTTTACTGACTTTATGGCAAAACGGCCCAGAAGGAGAATTTCAGGAATAAATGCTTTTAAGCCTGTCCTCCAAGTGCTTGAGTGTTGTTAGTGAATTGAAATGTAGGGTGCCTGTGGTGCTTTGGGGGAGGTGCAGATACCAGTTAAACAGCAGCAGAGCCGCTTTCTGGCTTGTGCTGTGACTGAAGCGGTCTCTGGAGAGCAAGGGGAAGGGAACCGAGTGGGACGGTGGCCAGAATCCCGTAACGGCCTCGGCGCAGATGGATGCTGCTGTGTGCGTTTGGAGCGAAGCGGTCGTGCTGGCTCCTCGAGGACTCAGTTGGCGGTCACCCGGTGCTGTGTCGTTCTCAATGCATGCACGTGGAGGTGGTTTGTTTCCTTTGCTTTGTTTGTCAGACGCGTTCCCACCATCGCCCCTGCCGAACGCGCGGATCCTCCTCTCTTGGGAAACTTCAGCTTTACATCCCGCTGCTGGAAACTGGGCGGTGTGACAACTTCGCTGTAAAGGAAGTTATGTTTCTCATCTGCCAAACATACTTTTGGCCAAAATTTTGCAAGGAAAGAAATCCAGATGCATGTAGGAGATCAAAAAGTCGCTCTCATAAGAACTGACCCCCAATTTTTCTTTGTTATGATAGCATTACAGGGCTCTGCTCTGGTTTCTCCCTTTGGCCACTGTTTCCTACCTGAGAACCAGTTGAGATGGGAGACTTGCTTTCCTCTTTCATTGTTTTTTCAAATATCCGTGAACTTTCCTCTTTGATGCAATGATGGACGTTTTAGTCTCATACTTTCACTTAACTGTCCCTCTTTGAAATTTGGGTGCTAGGAAAGCATGGGTGGTTATTTCCATTAAAAGTTGCAGATGCGTAGTTAAGATTTGCTGATGTTGTCAAGTACCTCTTCTGCGGAAGGAAACAGCCCGCTGGGAGGTGCGAGCTGCAGCTGCTAGGTGGGATGAAGGTGTACTCTGCCAAGGAGGACGGCTCGTTGTGTGCAGACAGACCTGTCTGTGAGAGTTAAAGGGAGCTTTGTGGATACAGCTGTTAAAAGCACTTCTTAGCTTCCGGAAAGCTTGCTTGATACACAGATGCAGCTGCAAAACAAAAAAAAATTCTCACTGTAAGTTATGTCCATAAATCAGGAAGCTGCTTTTAGGTGGGGACACTACCTGTTCAAGGAGACCCTTTTCCACCACAAGGTAAAGCTTTCAACAGGCTTCCACTGAGTTTACTTTTTGAGTTTTGTTAGGTATTTGTACAAGGAAATGCATGCGCTGGGAAATTGTATTCCTTTTTGTGCACTCGGAAGGAATTTTCTGGAAATTGCTGCCTGCAATTAGAATGGGGGGAAAAGCACCTCCAGCAGGCGCTGAATTCTTCTGCACAACGTGTACTGCATGTCTTCACCTGTTCGCTCTAATTGGAAACACAATTGTCATTCCTTGATAGATTGACTGCCTGACTCAGCTCTGTCTGGTGTAAGCCCACATTTCTGTAAGGAAAGAAGGTATGTTCTGACAACATGGGAAATAGAGACATAAGATGTGTATGCTGCCTCGTGAATCGCTGGAACAGTTTTGTTACCTCTGCTGTTTAGTCCCGCTTTGCATGGGCTGACACAACATTAATCCCATAGCTGCAAGACTGAGACTTCCGCTGATCGCAAGAAATGAGTCATCCCCACATTAACAGCGTCTCTTCTGCAGAGAGGTTGGCATCATTTTCCTGTCTTGGAAGGAGCCCGGAGTTAGCATGCTCTGTCGGTTTAGGAATGATGCTTAGCAGCCTTCTGCGTGTAGCTCGGCAGTCTGAGTGGCTGTGCGTTTAATGCATGTGCCTCTTAACTGTGGCTTTAACCTCTGCACCGTGTCTCAAGTATCCAGATTTCCTGGAATGGTGTGTTCAAATCCCAGGAGGATCAATTTGTCTCCTCTGGAGGTTTTGTTCTTTTCACGTTTGAAAGCTGGATGCTTTGCACAGATGTTTATGATCCCAATGTTCTTTCCTTATAGGTGTTGCTCTCCTGCTCCTGTGTGTTAACTGCCAAGCAAATTTCTGCTTTGCAGCCCAGAACTAACTGCGTTTCAGTGGGGATTTTCACGTATCATAAGTGCTTTCTGGAAGGGAGAAGTATTAAAAGCAGCGGGTGCTCAGATGCTGACACTGGAGCAGCCAAGCAGTCCTGTACTCTGCAGTGCGTTAGTTCTCGTGATGGGGTCAGTGGTCTCCTGCTTCCTCTAATTTGATATTTTTAGGCCGAACAGCGAGGACCCAGTGACTTCCAGCAGGCAGGAAATGTGGCTGCTACCTCATGGGCATTTTAAGAAGACTCACTGAGAATTGCACCTTTTGAGTTGTCTGTACACAGTGCCTCTGCTCCGAGGGCTGACAGCCCTGTAAATGCAGATCTGCTCTTCACCCACAATCGTTTGAGCTTTGAAATCTTTTTCCGATTCATTTCACCATCTATATTTTTCAGTATAACCTCTTGCAGTGTGGGGGATTTCTTCACACGTTTCCCAGCAGCTTTGGGAATATTCTGTGCTCAAGGGACCCTGTTTCTTTCGATGTGAAGAGCTGGTGGCCTTCAGCTCTCCTGAGGTCTTGCAGACTGATCTTTGCATCACATCCTTGCTGACAGTTCTTCTTGCACGTGTTTTTCCCAAGTCCAGAGGCACCTGAGAAGCACGTGTGGTACTTGCCCAGATCACTCAGCTCCCTCCTTTTCATTTAAGCATATGAAGTTGTATTTTAGCCTTGTCTTTTATTTGTGAAGAAGAAAACTTTGTTCTGAATTGTTGCAAAAATAACCCCACAAAGTGAAACAATCCTGACCTCTCCCCTTTGGGTCCCCTGGCCCTTAGCAGAGCTCTTCTGTGTTGTGCAGAAGGTAGTCACTGTACTTGGTTGTGAAATGCTTGGCAACGTCATGTTTGCAGTGATGGATAAATGTGAATTACTGCTTGCTTTTTCTGATAGAAAAAAAAGTGGGTGATGATGTTAGTGGGAAAACTTTGTATAAAGCAAATGCTTCCTGGGCAGGATTGGAATGTGAAGTGAGACTTCTACATGTGTTTAAAATGTTGGGATTCTCTGCAAAGCATTATGTAATTATCCTCTGTATTAACTGGCCACCCACATTTTCTATAGCATGTCTGAATTTCTTTACGTAATTGGTAAGACACCACAGCTGTCAAATGGCAATGCCAAGCTCTTAAGTGTTGTGCTTTTAGTGCTAACTCTGCCTTTTCTGATGAGCCAAAAGAGGCAGTCAGAATTAAGCTCCCCTTGAGCTGGGTGCTCTACGCAGGCCCAAGCAGAACAGCCGAGGCAGATGCGTAGACTGTGCGTGTTCCTCGGGTTGCTGGGTCGGGGGGAATCGAGTTTGGAAAGAATCTGCAGAAAGAAAGGAAAGGAAGGGGGACATGAAAGGCATGAGAAGGTGGCAGTGCAGAGAAGGATATAGGAGGAGAGCAGCCAAGGAGTTTTGGGTGGAAGCAATCATCCCAATTCTTCCCTCTATAGTGAGGAGAAATCTGGACAAGGAAGTTTAATGACCTCTGTAAGCCGAAGATCACCGCTTTGGCTTCCCTTGCAGCCTCTCCGATAGCTGGAATCTAACTGGGTTGCTCTCTGCGGTCTTTCCTGAAGCCTGCCAAGAGGGGCTGAGAAAGTATTGCTTGGGATCTAGCCATGTTCTCCCCGTCCCAGGAATATTCTGCTTTAATCTTCTCCAGCCTGCATCAGGAGTTTATTTTTGGAAGGGCTATTATATTATCTAGCAGCAGAGGCACGCAAGGAAGGGGTCGCAGCTCCGTTCTGAGCCCTGCTGTGCTGTGCCTGTTCCAGTCTGTGAAATGGGTGTAGTGCTGCCTCTCAATCCTGAGAAAAATTTGTCCACTTTTCTAAACTTAAATTCTTACACGAAGCCTTTGAGTTGTTTGTATTATCAATCTATAAGCAGGAAATACCAAAAGAGAGTTGCGTTAACGTTGCAAGAATCTAGCAGTTGTATGTCTTGTCATGAGTATTGAGTGTGTAAGTGCATTAGGGTAGCAGTGGCCTTCTGCTGTCCACTCTGCACACACGAGTGTCCTGAAGTCTTCAGGTGCTTCTGTAACCCAGGTAAGTGCGACTACAAACCAGCTCTGAAGGCGCATCATTTGAGTTGACTCAAAAAGAAGTCAGCTCTTAAAAATTGAGTTGCTGTTTAGGTGAGTTGGCCTTAACTGTAGCCCACTGCCCCAGATAATTTTGTGAGTAAAGTTACTACAGTCAGGAAGAAAAATGGAAAAGCAAGAGGACAAATATCCTCTTGTTTAAAGGAACTCTTGGGTTTTATTGTGACCTAAAGCAAAGTGCTTTATTCAGCAATTTTTACAAACAGGAAGCTCTATTAAAAAAGCTACAGCACTTGCTGAATCATGGTGCAAGAGAAACAGTGCAAGAATTAGTTCAAACAGAACAGATTCTGCAATTTTCAGAGCTCTTCCTATATCCTTCCTATATTCCTATATCTTCCTATATTCCTATCCTATGTTCCATCTTAATCGCCTGAAACAGATCAGAAACATTGTTTGTATACTACAGTGCTGCAGCAAAAGGGAGGCGAAATCTAGGTGATCATCTGAGAAGTTTGCTTTCATAACAGAGGCAGCTAATATAAAAGGAAAACCCCACTTTGATGTGAAGGGCTTTTTGGAGGACTGGGGGAGAAAAAGCAAACGTCAGTGGTAGTCGGATTGACTCCAGATCTTCTCTGAACTTTATTGGGAACTGGTATTTACAGCATTCTCCTTCCTGCACAGGGATCTTTCTGTAATTAGAAACAGCCCCAAATCACACTGTACATAGATAGGACTTGGCTTTGTATTCTGCTTCTCTCAGTACTGTATTTCCATTTTACAGATGAGAAAACTGAGGTCTGGAAGTAGAGCTTTTCCCAAGGCTATATGACACAGCAGGGAATAAAACCCTAATGGCTTTCAGAGGCATCATCTGCGCACTGGCTTGCAGGGCTCGAAGAGCATCACAGTGGTTTGGCGTTAGGATTTCCTGCATTTTGTTCTGTCTTGTCTATTTTTTGCTGAAGGCAATGTTTATACTGCCAAGTTTTGAATGGCTTCCCCACTGCCTTGTAAAATCAGGGCAACAGGTCTGGAAGCAGGTATTGTTATGATGAAATCAATCATAGAATATCCTGGGTTGGAAGGGACCCACAAGGATCATCAGGTCCAGCTCCTGAATGATTCAGGCTTTGGCACTGCATGATCTCACGGCGTCATATGTAAGTGCTTGTCTATTTTTCTTATTTCATTTCTCATCTGTAAGCCATCGGAGGCAATATGTTCTAGGTGGAGATGCAGGCCCTGGGCTTAGGTTAGTGACTTGAAGGGCCCCCCGAGAGGGGCTGAGCCTCCCAGCTGCTGTGCATTGCTGATTTCCTTGCAGTAACTGTTGTCTCTCCATAAAACCCACTTACCTGATACTTAATGTGTAATTTTTAGTGTCCTCAGGGGTGTGAAATGTGCTTGCACTGGGCCGAACCAAGAGGAGTTAGACACCATTCCCTATGTATTTGTCCAGGAAGAGTTCCCAAAATGGGGCTGGCTGAACAGGGTTTCATGGTGTGCTCTCCCACGTATCAAAAAACTCAAAACGCCTGCAGGAGTGGTGCCACTTCCAAGAAGCCTGGAGGCAGCTTGGCTGCAAGAAGTGCAAATCTGTTCTGCTTTGTGCAGGGGATCCTGGAAGAGTTGTTCGTAGACTGCTTCCAGTTGGGGGATTTTCTCGCTGTATGTTCTCAATGTTTTCTCTGTCAAGCTCAGGGTGCCTTCCTTTAAATAGTAAAACCCGTTTGTTCAAGTAGCATTCTGGAGATGTGCACAATTTCGAAGTGCTGCGGACTGATTCAAGGATGAAAGCAGTTGAGCAGGATGGTGAGCGGCTTTCTCTGCCTTTTGAACCTAGGAGCTTCTTGATGAACTTCCCCGGACAGTCAAGTCCTGGCTGTGAACTTCCCAGATATTTACAGCCTTGATCCTGTTCTGCACGCTGTGTGATAGCTGCCCGTTAGTGCAGTAACCTCCTGCTGCTCACAGAGCCTTCTGACGAGGGCAAGTTACTTGCTAAGTTGTTCCCATTGACACAAACCTCTCCAACTTTCCCTTTCTGGCCTGAAAAGACCTGACAAACTCTTCACAGAATGAATTTTAATCCTAGAGTACCCACCTCCTCTCCCAAAGTGGTCTGGTGGGGTTTCCTAGTATCTTAAATCAGAGCCTGGGGCTTTGTTTCTGGTAGGTCTGCCACAGTTCCTGCAGATAACGCCTGAGATGCCATTCAGATCGTTCTGCAGATGCACCGGGCACTGCAAATAGCGCTCTGCCGGAACCGCAGTGTCTTTCAGAAGTCACGTTTCCGTGCTAATGTTCTTGTAACTCAGTTTCTGCAGGCTGTAGTAGAGTTATTTTCCTGTGTTTAGATCTAAAATGAGAAACTTGGGATCTTATCTTAGCCCGTCACTTTAATGCTATGCACTGCGTAAATAAAAATGGGTTGAAAGATTTGGTTTCTGTTAAGTCAGGAGAACTTTATGGTGTTCCTAGCAGAGCTGGGGAGGAAGAGGAGGGAAGAGATTGATAGACTTCCACTGCAGTCCTAACATCTAAATATAAATAGTTTTCCTCTTAGATCCTTTCCATCTGAACTTCTGGGAGATTTGACCTTTCTTTGACAAATGCTTTCTGTATTTGCAAGAATAAAAGGCAAGGACGACACAACAGATCTTTTAAAAATGTCTTAAAATCCTGGCAGCTGGTTTTCTCCAGTACCCGGAGCTCAGTGTTGAACCAGCTCCCTCTTGGACTCCTACTTGTCTCTTCCTTTGAGCTGCTTGAGCAAGCTTTGCATTTTACTCTAAAACATTAACCAGAAAATGGCTAAGGAGGGTTTGTGGAAGTGTTTTTCCTCTCAGGGAGGCCGTGCTGTGGTGGGAGGTGGCTACTGTGGGCTCCAGTCCCCATTCCTGCTGCCGGTTAGATGGATCGCTTTGAGCAAGTGACTTGGTTTGTGCCGGTTACAGTGCTGATCTTGGTTTTCCTTACTTCATAAATATTTCAGCTAAAATTGTATTACGTGGTGCTGGCTTTTCATATGTGTACTCTGTAGCTTTTTGAGCTCAGCATCAAAATACAGCTCTGTTTAGCATGTAAAATGGTCAAACCCTCTGGCTTTGGTCAGGTTAGCAGTGTGTGCGAGGGGATGTGCAGATGCAGTACTTATAACTGCTCCAGACTATACACAAGTCTCCTGGCACTAGCTTTAACCATTAATTGCCGCTTTAAATCCAGCAGTAAATTGTTTGGGCAACCACACCGCATGAGCCTGCTGCCAGAAATAAACCAGGGGCTGGTAATGACTGAGGTCCCCTTCGTACATCAGGACTGTTGCAGATGGATTCCATCCCATAGCTTTTGGTGCCTCTCATATCTTCAGGACGTAGTTGAAGCCGTCATCCTGAAAATGATGCTAGTAGCACTTGAAATGCGTTGCATGCATATGGAGATTTGCTGTTTGCTTCTGAAGCGCAGAATGGTGAGCAGTGCAGGAATGCCTCTGGATAAGCCTTCTGATCCTTTGCAAATTGGATTTTGTGGCTTACTTCCCTGTCCTCTTGGATCAAGCTTTCCCTCAGCTATGTCTCCTCTAGCAGAGCTTGGGGCTGTCTCAGGACTCCAGAGCCTTTTATAATGATCTGCTGGATCAGGTGTCTCACGGAGGAGCGAGACTTTCTGTTTCACAGGGTGCTCGTGAGTCCCACCTGAGATGTGTTGGAGAGTGTGCTGCTTAGTTTACTTCTGAATTTCCGCTTGGTCTGCATAGGATCCCTGTTGGTTTGGTGTGTTTCCTGCTGCTTTTATACACTATGGTGTAGAGTTTTGCTGGCTGGGAGCCTTCTAGTAATGACTGTTATTTTAGAAAACCTGGTAACTGCTCAGGCTGCCTCTGTATCCTACAGTGAGTCGTCGTGATTACATGCTGGGGAGGAAATGAAATGGTCAGGAAAGGCCTACTTCATGGAAAAAAAAAAGCAACAGTTAACTTTATTTAAAACCAATTAAATTGGGGTTTAGTGGGTGCTGTTCGCTCCTTTATTTTGTTTTTAAACTCAGGGTAGGGGTTAAGTGTACTCTATTAGGAGAAGCATGATTGTCTAGGCTTATAAGCCCTACATAATTCTTGAAGGTATCAAGTTTAAAACAGGCCAGCATACAAGGAATGATGGGTTGTAACAGGGAGGACCGTGTTCAGGAAAGGGGAAGGGTTTGTTTGCGTTGAAGAACGTGTTGGTTTGAGTTCATGCGCCCTTTCTGGAAGAGGGCGGTAGCACCGGAGAGGGGTGCCCGACCTGGTAGCAGCGGAAACCAAACTCCTGTAACATCAGGGTCAAGATCAGCTCCAGCTTCTTGCACGTGCGTTTCTCCACTGTTTTAAATAGGACACCTTGAAGGGGTTAGAGGGAAGATTAATTCTGAAATCCTTGGTGTTCGACTTTTGAACAAGGGAGGGATGTGTTCTCAGAAGTGCTTTGAGACCACCTACTTTTTCGTATAGACTGCTAGCAGCTGTCAGATGGAAATAATTGTTGGGCAGTATGAAGTCAGCATGGATTCACAGTGGTGACCAGCAGCAGGCTCTGTATCCCACAGTCTTCAACTTACACCCCTAGTGACTCTTGGCACGGAGGGAAAAGGCTTTCCTAAACCCACCAAAATCCTTCAGGGGGGTGTGAATTAGTGGTCGGTTGATGGTTTACTTCTCTTGTGGTTAACTTTAATAGACACGTGTTCCACTGAAGATGCTTTTTGGTAAGCACGTGTGGCTGGAAGATGTCTAGTAGCAGGAGAATATGGGAGCTCTGACTTAAAAACCCGGATGGTCTGATAAAGCATCGAGTAATGAATCTGTGTACTGGCTGTGTGCTTTGTGACACTAACCCCTCTGCTAGATGCAGTACTGTGCGGTCTGTTCTCTGCATTACTGCTCTTAACCACAGCTGTCCAGCCACTGGTTTGCTTCCAGATAACCGGCTCGGTGCGAGAACTCTGCTGAAACTTTTTCTTGCCAGCTATCCGTCTGTTTGGTGTATGCCTAAGTGTTCCCTGTACGTTTTCTGTCTTGCAGCATCTGGAGAGGGCCAAATGTGAACTGCGTTGACAGTACTGGATACACTCCACTGCACCATGCTGCTTTGAATGGTCATAAGTGAGTCATCTTATAATGCCTTTGATCATAGGGGTTACTATGTGCTTTACAAGCTACATTCACCAGTCTAATGCTGTTTCCACTGAAAACATGGCAATGGTGCAACACTACACCATCTTCAGGACAAGAAGCGAAGAACATCAGTGCAGCGAAGCTATAGAGGCATTCGCTGTTGAACAGTGAGATCGTACATCTCTTTAAAAATTTGGCAGAACACAGGTTTTCAACCACCCTTTTATTTATAAGCAGTTTTTAAAAATTAGAATGTTATGTATTACAAGCTACTAAAGATGACTTCTCCAGTAACGGTCCTCTGCAGTCTGTCTGGTGTCCAATGTGTTGCTGTGCCTGCACCACCTAAAATTTGCTTTTGTGTGTTATTACATTTTTAAATAACTCTGGTCTTCAGTGTGGTAAATCTTGTATTGTTCATTGCTACTTGAGGTACTGAGAAATTGAATAGAGTTAAAATCTTTATTCATCTTCACTGTGCTGGTGCAATTCGCTTTTCACCAGAGTGGCTTGCGGATGACTTCAGTCCCTATTCAGCTTCATTTGTATGAAGATAGCATAGATCTTTCCTGGACTCATCTCAGCAGTCTTTCATTGCTTTCCTTGGGCAGCATTTAGTAGGAATACTTTAAAATCACATTTCAAGAGGATCTCTGAAATACTTCTGTTCAGATGAATTTTTTATAAAATAGTCTTACTGTGGAATGTAAGCTGTGAGACAAGGACTGAATATCTCATGGACTCGGGTCTCCTTTTCTTGCAGGGATGTGGTGGAAGTTCTGCTGAGGAATGACGCGCTAACCAACGTAGCAGACTGTAAAGGCTGCTATCCTCTTCACCTGGCGGCTTGGAAAGGAGATGCAGACATAGTGAAGCTCCTCATCCACCAGGGACCTTCGCATACTAAAGTGAATGAGCAGGTCTGCGTATTTTTCTCTAATGTTCCATTGAACCGTTGCCCTCAGATGGAGAAAGACTACTTCAGCTGACTCCTGACCCTCCTGAGCTAGTAGCACTTGCTATGAAGTTAATTGCTACTGGGGTAAGGAGGGCACTGCCTAAAGCAGTACCTCCAGTTCTGAGTTAGTGGCTGAACATGAGTGAGGTGTATATGTTTATACCGAGATATGTAAATATACATCGAGAGCACCCCTCAGCACCTAGGAAGTGGTCTCCTGCTTTCATACTGGGCTTCTAGAACTAACACAGTTTTTCCTTTCAGTTGCTGGATAACTGAGAAGATTTCTAGTTCTGTCAAAGGATATGTTGGCTCCCTTCTTTTGGGAACTAATCAAAGCAGTTTTGTTTAGTCTTTGGCCATGCTCTTAGCTACTCTCCTGGCTTGTCTCTAGCACTTGCTCCAGCTAACTGATTTGTAAGTTGTAAGATATTTTAGCCCTACCTGATGCCAGATAAATTCCTAGCTTAATCTTAATGATTTTTTTCTCAATCAGGCAAGAAGAACAATATTGTGGATTTCTTCCCTTTGTCAACCTGATTGTTTTTGGGCTAGAATGCAGAGGGATTGATTTGTACAAAACAGCTATTCTGTACAGCAGTCACTGTGCCCTCCTTGGAGGGCTGGCTCCCATGTAACTTCCTCGTGGAAGTCAGCAGATATTTTACAATTCCAGGGAACTTCTGAAATGCTACTGCGAGAAGTCCCAAATAATTCTTTGGATAAGTGAACTGGTTTACTGAATGAGGCCAGCTGGGCGGTGTTTACTTTATGGTTCTTCCCCATGTCTTGGGCAGACGTGTAATAACAGATTCAAATCAGATGGTTAAAGCTACAGTGGCCCTTGGTTGTCCCCTCTCAGAGGGAGGGATATCTAATGTCCCTGTGAATCAGCTCCTAACCACTCAGGTTTTCATCCGGGTGGAGGCAAGTAAAAACCAAAATAAGTTTCTGCCTTAGTACCACAAGGCTGAAAATGTGTATTCGTTTAGAAGTTGATTTACAAGTAGGTCGGATACTTGTGGCTCAAGGTTAGCAGAATCTGTCAAAATTGAAATGAATGTCTGGGAGCTGTGAGTTTCTGCTGTTTAATTTTGATCTGCTGTGTATACTTTTTCAGAAGCTGAGGAGCAAACTCCCTGCACGGAGTCGGGTTTAGGAGTCCTAATCCTGCTTCCAGCCATACTTTGTGGGGACCAAAGTTTTCATGCCCAAGTGTTCTGTTCCTCAATGTAAAACAGCTAACTTGTTGCACCAGGCTGTTCCAAGGCTAAATGGTTGCTTCTAAAGCATCACGGAATGAAAAATACGGTGGTAATGCTGATCACTACCACTCCTCGATTGAGCAGGAATAACTAATAGTGTGGTTTATTGTCTGTCTTGATAGTTTTCCAGCTTGGGGCTGTGCTTAGTAATGTATTCGGGCACAGCTGCAGGCATTCAGTCTGTTTCAATGGATTTGAGAAGTCCAGTAAACTGTTTACAATCAACCTGATAAGAATTGACTGAGGGCCTTGTGTGTGGACTGTTCTGCTGTCAGAGTATGACAGGTGCATGGGAAACCTTTGCAAAAGATTAAAAGCTTAGTGTAATCCTTCCAAGTAATGTTTCATTAATGTTTGTTTAGTAGGAAGCTTTTTACATGATAAAAGTCAGTCGAATAGCCTGTGCTGCTTGAGTCTGGAGTCTTGTAAATGAAATGCACGGTGGTTCAGGTTACAGGAATCAGCCGCTGGAATGGCTTCTGCTGTTAATAGCTTTGACTGGAACAAGACGCTGTGTTCTGTCACTTCCACCCCTTGGGAGTCACCCATTGCTTTGTTGCTATATCTCACCCATTTCATTATCACATTTTTGTTCTTTTTCCTCTTCCTTTTTGTAGAATGCTCTTGAGATCAAAGAACTCAAAAAGTACGGCCCCTTTGACCCATATATCAATGCCAAGGTGTGTACTTTGCTGACAGCATTTCACTGCATCATTACTCCAAGCTGCACTCGCGTGCTTCCAGGTGCAATGTCATCCAGTTGCAATAATACCTGTTCAGTTTGCAGCTGCTTGGGGAAAAGTAACATGCAACCATTTATTTACTCTGGGTTTCTTTCTTCAAAGCAGTTATAGAAACATAATTTAAGGGAAGCTTTTCCTTACTTTCCTGGGGGCTCCTTCATTGCTTAGCCTTGTGTAGGACTCACGGTGATGGTCAGTTTGCTTGATTTGGCTGGATGACTTCCAAAAGGTAATGTTATTTCAATTAAAATGCTTTAGGTATTGTTTCATGTGCTAATGTTGCTGATAAATGCAAAGAGAAGGAAATTTTTTTTTCCTGCTTAAATATGGATGCATTTTCTCTGTGGGCTGTTTGGAGTGTATCTTCCTGCCTTTTCTCCTACAAAATGCACAATGCTGTGTTTGTTGTTTGAATGGACAGTTATTTCTTTCGGTGGTGGGGAGAAGGGAAGGCAGTAATGCTTATACCTCCCTTCCCAAGTCCTTCATGTCCTGCTTATTGCATCAGTCTCTTTTTTTTGGTGTTAAGTCTGTTGTGTCGTCTGACCGTTCAGCCCTAGTCTTCTGTTCCTGTTTTCTTGCCTGTTTTGCTCGTCTCTTGCTTTTAGTTGTTCTTGAGCTACAAAAAGGCATGACATCAGCACTTACGATGCACTGAGGCTGAGCAGTTGAGGAAGCACTCACTGTTTTTCATTTTTATTTATACTGAAGCAGCGGGCCAGTGATGGCATAAGTCTGCTGATTTATCATGGGATGCTTCTGCTCTCAGCCACCACTCCACAGTTGCTTCCAGCCAATTATTTTGGGCTCAGCCATCCATGACAGATTTGTGTTTCAAAGTTTAGTTGAAACTTTCACTCTGCTTGATCTGCAGTACCTTAACAACATTCAAAATTCCTGAGCTTGCTAACCGCTGGGAATTGTTTCAGCAGACTTCTATTTCAGGAGATACTCTAGTGCATACCTCTTCAAGTGCAAATATATTTACATGAAACTCATCCTCACCTATGATTTTGACAAAAATCCGGCTGGGAATTTTACAGCAACAAATGTCTTCTGTGGAAATGTATTATAATTGAGGGGTTCAACTGGCTGAAGGGGAGCTCTCTGCTCCATTATTGACAGTATTTAAAAATCTTACACACTAGCATTAGACTGAATGAGGAAGGGATTTAAAGATCAAATTGACCTAGCTTTTTGTGGACTGTTGTTTACTAAGTATTCTATTTTTTTTACAAATGCATTTTAAACTCTCAGGACAGTGTTCAGGATGGCTGTAGTACTCTCGAGAACAAGGCTAGTATTTTTGAAATCAGTGCCTCGGTTTTAAGGAGAGAGAGGGAGATAAACAAACTGTTAGGTCCATCGTAAGTTTTGACCAGCTTACCACTGGTTTCTAACCAGGTTTGATGAAGAGCATGTGGAGCCATACCTAGCCTGCACACCTCGGTGTTTTCTAAATAGCTTGGCTGCAGGTGGGAGAACCAAAAAAAAAAAGTCAAAGTTCGAAGTGTAAAAGTCCTTGCTTAGCTGGTACTTCCAGCTTCTCAGCTCCCTTGCAGGATGGGATTTCATTTAGAAATGATCGAATCCAAGATGTTTCACCTTTCCAAACATTTGGGGATATTTAGAAGAAGGGGAAAGCGTTTGTATGTGGCTGGACTACAGATTAAATTGATATCCTGCTCAGGAAGAGCTAAAAGAGAGCCAGAAGCATCTTGTTCTACTAAAAACTAGAGAAGGTTGGCAGCTTCTTTTTGTGCCCCTTCTTAAATAAGTGGTCTCTACAATGTGCCTGTTATGGGCCTGAAGGACTTCTGAAAAGCAAATGATAGAAGCAAAGTTAAGAGATGGAGCTGCAACTTTGCTTCACTGACTCTGCCACCTTGGATTGGGCTATTTAATCTGTATGAAGGAACCAGCCAGTTGAGCACAGCCGAAGTAGAAAAAGCTGTTGTGTAGCTAAAGGAGAAATAAACTGCACTGCACAAACTACCTTTGTCTTTTTTAATTGGAAGCAAATGATTCATGCAGATTGGGTTTAAAGTGCTATAAATCTAAATGGTCTGCTGAGAAAAGTGGAAGCCTACCATCTGGAGCCTGCAAATGAAACTGGGCAGCACACCCACCCGCAGAGCTCCCGAGAGCTTGGTGGACATATGGGGATCATTTCTCCTGAAATGTGTTTGGCATTGTCGGGCACCTGCAGGAATGAAGGAGGCCTGTTTGTTCTTGCTCTGCGAAGGGCAGAGCCGTGTGAGGCAGTAGTGGAGACTGCGTGCCACCAGAGGAGAGGGAGGGAAGGAGACCGGGCAACTGATCTGCCAGCTCTTCTGGCCTGTTTGTGCCCGAGGCTGTGACCTGCCCAGGCGTCACCTCCAGGTGAAGTTTGGATTGTTTTTTTTATTTCATTTTTGCCTGCCTTTAGCTGAAACAGCAGCTCTGTGGAGTGCACGCTAGTGGAATGCGGGCTTTTAATAGGATGGGAAGAAACGTATGCAGTGACAAAAATCCTATAAAGAAATCTCAGAAATGGGTTAGATGGGACCGAAGGGTCACACAACGTCTCTTTCACACCCCGAGGCAGGATCAGGTCTTCCTAAACCATTCCTGACTGGTATTTGTTCAACAGTTTCTTAAAAACCTCAGAGAGCATCGGTGCCATAGTCCCCCTTGGCAGTTTGTGTTCAAACCTTTAGAAAGGTTTAGGTTAGAAAGTTAGAAAGCTTTCCTGTGTATTTTAAATCAAATCTTCCTTTCTTCAATCAAAGCCCTTCTACAGTGTGTTAGGAACAGGAGCGCAGACACACTTTAATGAGCTGTAGATGCTCTGCTGTAGTGCGTGATGAGGAGCGTAAGGGCTATGGTATGTGGTATCTAGTTACCAGGGCTTGAAAAATTTGATGGAACCCATATGAAAGCAGAGGCATTTCTGCTTCTGTTCCCATTTTGTGGTCTGTAGGCGGGCATCGTATGAGGCCCAGCTTCTCACTCCCAACTGTGAATTAGGCGGGTGCTGGGATTCCTGCAAGAATGTAGCCCCTGGGTCCCATTGAGCGCTCTATTTTTCTAAGAAGTTTTGAAATTTGAACCTATGCGCCTTCTGGCTGCTAGAAAGGAATTTTCTTTTTCCATCTCAGATAAATATGTCCGTCTGAGCGCTTGTGTTCATTGTGCAGGCTCTGCTCTGGTTTGTGCTTGGAGCGGCGATACGGGGAAGGGAGGCAGACTCCCTTGCCTGCAATTGTTCTGGTATTTTGGGCTGCTCAAAACTCTCCCAGAATGGAGGCAACGTGGACTTATGCGATAGCAGGAGTTTCCAGTACTCAGCCTGGGATGGGGAAAGACTTGCTGTAATGGTTCAAGGTAGTTTACCACCTGGTGGTCTTTGTTACAGGAGGAAAGCCTGGGGATTTCATCCAGAGTGCCAGAGTCCTGAATTGCTTAAAGACAGTGAGACATGGGGGAAGTCTTCAACAATTACATTATGGAAGGAAGCTGAGTTCCCATTTCTGAGCTGTTAGGCAGATGTTTGGGGTCGCTGTGTGCTTAAAGCAGCCCTGAGGGATATGGTCTGGGTGGCAGGGAAGGAGGAGAGCTGGGCAACGCTGGCAGTGGAACTCCTCTGTGGCCAGGGCTCCGGGGCGCGTTCCCTGAGCGGTGTGCTCCCTCCACGGCTCTTCAGGCAGACACCCGCTGCCCCCCAAGGAGGGGGGTGCTGCTCTTTCCCCAGAAGTGGGCAATGAGCCTCCCTCGTGCTGTGGGGCCTGCTGATGGCCTTGGTCTGGCTGTGTCATGGGCTCACTGATTCATGGGTTCCCTTGCCAGTCAAATATGAATAATGTGACTTACCAACCTTTAAAATGCCTCGAGACCAGGAGTTTGGGAGTGATAGGTGTAATCTCTGTAGTTCTCTATTCTCTCCTCTTCTCACTCTGTATGTGTATTTTATGTGCAGACTTCTTTATTCTGCAGTAACTTCTGTCCACTTGTATGTGCCTTCCTTCACCATGGCTGCCTCTGCCACTCCAAGTATAGAGCCTGTTGTTTGACCTTCTGTGCTAACAGTGATGCCATGCTTTCCTTGCCTTCTTAAATATCTCACTTCTGCACGTGGCTGTTGATGCTTTCTGCCTCCTTGGTTTTCGCTTTTACACGTCGCAGCCTCTCCAGAACGTCTCACTTCCCTTATGCTTTTCGCATGGCTGAAAAATGATGCAGTCAAGTACGAGATGAAAACAAATAGAAGTTTGCATGCACGACTCCTGTAATCCCTAGAATGACTTAACATGTTAATAGGATTAAAGCACAACAGAGAAGCTCTGTAGCATGTTTGTGAAATGGTGCAAAATATTGACTGCTCCTGCAGGCTCGTGTTCAAGTGCGTTTGCTCTCAAAGCATCAACAAAGGTCTTTCGGCCAAATTCAGTTTCTAAAGCAGTGCTCAAGACCGTATGTTATTTTTTTAATGGGAACTGTTCTTAAAATGACAAATTCTACTGCATTTCTTTTAGCTAAAGTTTAAATGTGTACCATTTGTGTTGAAGTTTTTTTGGGTCAAATCATTAGATAAGTGTTTGTATCCAAAGTCCTTAAACTGAAATTTCTCTCTATAATACACAGTAGTAAAACTAGAAACTTGAGATGAACTTAATTTGGTGGGGGGGAAAAAAAAAGACCCTTAAATCTGGCAATGTTCCTATTTTGCACCTGAAAATGAAATGTTAGGTTGCTCGTCTTTCAATACTTTGCATTGCTGATTTTAACCTGACGGATACTGCATGCATTAATTGGATCTGGCTTTCACTGTGGAGGCTTTCACGTGTTGCTTGGATGTTTCTTCCAACCAGTTGACCTGAGACCTTGACTACAAGGGCTTGTTAGCGGAGTGATCTAATTGCACTGTTTGTTAAACTTCTAGCTTGCAAACTGCATGTAACTTAATGCACCCTTTCTCTAAAATGGCCAGCTTGCAAGCTTCAGAATTGCAAGGGTGGAATGACTGTTATAATCAGGATAAGTAGGATCGAAACAATTGAAGTTTAAATCTGAAATGATGACGATTAAGCTACAGCAGATAGAGTTGATGCTGCAGTTTGCATATCGCATATTGCAGTCTTTTATTTTTGTGGCACCCTGAATTATGGGAGGCTGCCAATTAATAACAGACTGCTTTCCCCAGGCGCTAGAAGAATTAATGGGAATCCAGAAACAGCTCAACAGTCCCTTAAACTTCAGCATGGTCTCCTGCTTTTGACCTCCGTGCTTTGAAAACAGGCTACTCAATATATAGCACCCATTTCCCATAGAGCAGATTTCTCATATCTGAGTAAAGCTCATTGTTCTGAATGTTTTTGAAGCTTCTCCAGGCTTTTACTGGGTGGGTTGGTTGATGAGCTCATCGGGGCTGCCTGTGCCTGGTCAATGGCTAGTGACATGGTGAAAACATTGCTCCAAGCTCTGTTTCAAACCAGGCTCTCTGCTTCCCGACTGCTTTTTTGTCTTGTTTTTTGCATTTAAACTTCAATGGTTTGAGTGAGGCACGGAGCAGCTCTGTTTTCCCCCGTTCTGATGTGCTGGCATTTCTGACCCCCCAGAACAACGACAACGAGACGGCGCTGCACTGCGCCGCGCAGTACGGCCACACGGAGGTGGTGAAGGTTCTTCTGGAGGAGCTGACCGACCCCACCATGCGCAATAACAAGTTTGAGACTCCCCTGGACCTGGCCGCGCTCTATGGGAGGCTGGAAGTTGTGAAGATGCTCTTGAATGCTCACCCTAATCTTTTAAGCTGCAACACTAAGAAACACACTCCCCTGCACTTGGCAGCTAGGAATGGTCACAAAACTGTAGTCCACGTCCTCCTGGATGCTGGCATGGATAGCAACTATCAGGTATCTAGTGTGGCTGTGCGAGGGGCTGGTCTGATTGCTGGGAGATGGAGAACTCGTGTAGCTGTGGCAGGGAGAGCTCCACCTTCCTGTCCTCCCACAGGGATCGTTCACAGAAGATAAGCGATGGCTTTGGGTTCCCCTGGGCTGTTTGTTGAGCTCCTGGTTCCTCTGAGAAGCTGAGGGATTCTGGTGCAATGCATGCTTAACGCTTGCTCATTAGTTGGATGAAGAGTCACAGATACATAGTGAGGGAGAAAAAAGCTCTTTTGCCTACGCTATTCTGCATGGCAAAACTGTGAGCTCTGGGTAGCGATGGAGGCAAACTTTCTTTTCCTACCAAGCCACTTGTGACTATGCTGTTTCACAGCAACAGATTCTACATGGTGGTCTTTTCTTTCCTTTTTGGCACAAGACTTTTTGCTAAGCTTTAGAAAGCCCTTTCTTGGGCTCTAACTCTGAGCTTGCATCTCTGTATGAAGAGTCAGTCCCCATTCTCCGTTCCAAATTCTCAGCATTGTAATGATATTGATAGTTTGTCAGCAGTTGTGGATACTGGTGCCCTCCCTTTGTATATGGTGCAGTATATTTATTGCTTCTGTAACCTTCTGAAACATTCCTCCATCACCATTCCCCACTGTCTAGCTTCATGCTATTTTTCATTTAATTTGCAGACTGAAAAAGGCAGTGCTTTGCACGAAGCTGCTTTGTTTGGCAAGACAGATGTGGTACAAATATTGCTGGCTGCAGGTGAGAGAATGATTTACTTTTGAAGCAATAGCATGGTGATCCCTTCACCCAGAACTTGAGGAAAACCCTTTTAAATGACAGCGCTTTTCTCCAATCAGCTATCAGTGTTGTTCCTCGGAGGGAGTTATATGAGAGGTTGGTTATCCCTTGGTGTTTGGCTTTAGGTCTGCCTCCACAGAGCATTTTTTTAACTCCACCCAGTGATGATCACATGTATAAGCTGTGACTTGTCTGAAGATGTCAATTTGCACATATTTTGAAAGTGTTCTTGATTTTGCCCGCTCTATGCCTACTGCCATAGGTATTGATGTGAACATAAAGGATAACAGAGGCCTGACAGCTCTGGATATTGTGAGGGAGCTTCCTTCTCAGAAAAGCCAACACATAGCAGCTCTCATTGAAGGTAAGCAGTGTCCCCCTGCGGGCAGGAGGGAAGAGTTTGGGGCACTAATCGTGCCTGGCAAGTACAGGCTTTGGTTCTCTAGTCCTGAAAAGTGCTGAAAGCAAGGGAGCTTCAGGCCAGGTCCCTTGGTGAGAATTGT
Organism: Chauna torquata; assembly: GCA_013399475.1. Lineage (NCBI taxonomy): Eukaryota > Metazoa > Chordata > Aves > Anseriformes > Anhimidae > Chauna > Chauna torquata. Next base: position 38,322 of record VXAL01011899.1, read on the forward strand.
ATGAGTGTTGGATGAAATGATGCTTAAATGCTCAGGTGAATGGTCTCCAGAGCAGGGGTTTGCAGGAGGGCTTGCGGGATGGATTAAAGGGGGATTAGCTCCTTTGCTGAAAGAGTGCAGCATCACTTTTACAATTTAAGTGGGCTTAACTGAGCTTTGTTTAACCCACTTTAAAGTAAATTAAAATTAAGGATAGTCTAAATCTACTTGCAGAATGCAAAGTGCTTTAGATATGGTTTTGGATTAACTCTCCTTTATGTGTATGTGTAGGCAAACAGGCACCCGCTGATCCTGTGTCCTGCTCATCACTTCATTGTGATGCTTGGGCATGGATTTTGCAAGATTTATTAAAAAAAAAAGTCTTGTGGTTTATAAAGGAGCTTGGCCCATTGTATCTGTCCAAGTTAAGGAATGAAATGTGGCATCTTAACTAAACTCCTACCTTATAATTACACTATCTCAGTTTTCTCTCAGCTGTGGGGAGAAAGATCAGAAGCATCTGCAACTGGTATATATTACTGATGCTTAGCATTTGAGAGATTTACAGATTCAAAGCACTTTGCAGACTTTAGTTAAGCTCTGCCTGTGCTGGTAGGTATTATCTCTCTTCTGAAACTGAAGGCAAAGATCGGCTTTAAAACTGAACTTGTTGCATGTAAATGCTGATAGTTTGTTCCTGTAAGTGAGCTGTGTGAGATGTCTGACTTCATTCACATAAACTTAGTGTTTGACTGCCTGTGGTGAGGGGACCACAGCTAGAACTGGCTTCTCTGCTGCCTTATGACTCCAGAAGGCCGGGCTGCATCTCCGTTCAGCGATGTAGCTTGTGTCTGCAACACAAAATAATCTGCTCCTTGAAGTCCGTCCAGGAGCTTATTAATCAGAAAGCTGCAAAGTCTGTAAAAGTTCAAAGAATCATTCTTAACCTTGTGCACATGATTAAAGAGGTCGCCTGTTTCTATTCTGGGGTCTGAGCTGCAAGTTTCAATAATATACTTTGGTTATTTTTTGGAGACTTAAGCTGACAGTTGGCCCTCAATCCACAAGGGAGAAGGTACCATACGCCAAAGTGGACGCAGAAGTGGATTGCCGTAAACTGATCTTGCTGCCCTCCCTCATTGCAGATTACACGACTGGGAAGAAAAGTGCCAAAGCTGCAGAGAAGACTGTACAAGCACCGCTTGTTCCAGCCACTGATCCTGTGTGCCGAATACCTCAGGGTAAGCTTCTGTGCAACCCAGTGGTCACTCACTCTTCCTCCTGCAAGTCCTGACCTTCAGAGGACAGAAGCCCCTGGTGATGCACTTATTTCCTCTCTTCCTCTCACAGGTGATGTGGAGAAAGCAGTGACAGAACTGATCATAGATTTTGATGTGAACCCAGAAGAGGAGAGCCCGTATGAAGCTTTATACAATGCAACATCCTGCCACTCCCTGGACAGCCTTGCCAGTGGGAGATCTTCAGATCGAGAGTCTATGAATAAGGAAGTGGAAGCAACTGGTCTTAAAGCAGCAGGAGTCAGGCCTGTACGTAGCTGTGTGTGCTTGTCTCTGCTTGCCTTAGAAAGATAGGTAACTTATCTCCATCGTCACGATTTTGCAGCAGGCTGCCAATTCCTCAGCTTGAAGAAATCTTTAAAACCATCCCCGCCACTGATCAGAGCAGGCAGGTACCTCTCCTCTTTGTGTTGGCCTGTTCACATTACCCACACTTGCAGTAGAGCTGAGCTAAATTCTCATCAGCCACTGTCAACACGGAACAGTACATAAAAGCCACCATTACCCACATCACCGTACCAGCATGGCAAGTAGTCACTTCTTCATGCCTGACTTTCACCCAGTGTTGCATCCTTATGTTTTCTGGCTGTTGAATACTTCTGTCTGTAACTTCTGGTTTGTCAGAACGTTGCACTAGCTGAAGGGGAAGCTTATTGTCTAGAAAAAGCTTTGGAAACTTTTGTGTGCGGCATTTTTCTCATCTCTTGCCCTTTGCTTTGCCCAAGAGAAGATTTTCAAGAAATTATCTTTAAGAATATCCTGTGGTAAACTAGTTGAGAGTGGAAGCATTTTTCATGTATTACTTGCAGAGATCTGTAGAGGGTACTCAAGGCTTTACAAGGCAATGCAAAGCTCCTGGAACTGTCTCCAGAGAAGTCTGTCACCTTCTGTTAGTTGCATCTGCTGCCTCCTGAGCAATCGGTATTAACAGTGCTATGGGGCAGATGGGATGCTGGCCTTGCAGCATGCTGTGTCAGCTTCAGGGTTTGTTTTCTGGTTGTTTCTGCAAAGTCTTTTCTGTGGATGTATTTTTGAGCTAAAGGCAAAGCGGCAATGAACAATTGAACTGCTGGTGGTACTGTAACCATGCTTCTTCTCCCTCTGTAAAGAGGGGCATCCTTTTTCCTGTACTATTAGCAAATATAGAAGAAGTGAAACAAGAGCTTTAGAAGATGGACACTTCAGCCAGATCTCTTTTTAGGTACGCAGTACAAGGTTCAATGTGTTGTTTATTAACTAAATTTTAGTGGCTTATATCCATCTGTGTGCTGTCCTGAGTTGATTGTGGCTGATGTGAAATAAGCTCAGCTCTGTCACAAATGAAATGAGAGGCTGAACTGCTGTGAAAAGGGAGAAGAAAGTGGGAATTGCTCTAGCAGCTTGCTGGAGTTTCCTCCCAAACTTGCTCCAGCATTTTGGAGTGGTTTCTCTGCTCCTTTTCTGTTCTCCATTAGATGGAGCTGTTGCAGGGCAGGAGATGACCTAGAGATGTCTTTGGCTCTGCGTCAGGACAAGACAGTGCAGCTCTAAGTGCCCAGAGGCAATCTTGGGATATCTGAGGAATGCAGTGCAGCACTGTCTCTTGATCTCCAGGGTGGCTTTTTTTTTTTTACTATAAGAGGTGCCTCTGGAATCACACATTCCTGCTACTGTTTCATTAAGACACAAGCAATGAGTAGTCCCTTTCTGCACATTAGCACGAGCCCATTACTGGTCTTCACTACTGCTCTGCCCTCGAGATTAGCAGTCTGGGTCTGAACTGGCTTAAGTAACAAAACAAACCTGCATAAACACCACCTTCAACCCAAGCAGTTTTATTCTCCTGAAAGCATAGGTGGTGCTTCTGTGGGTCTCAGCTGGCCTCGTGCATCGGTGCTGCCGCAGAGGAGCGGGTGCGCTGTACGATCAGTGGCGGTCCGTCCACTGTGCTGCAGGAGGGTCAACCTGCAGAAAGACCTCTGCCCAAATATGTGTCCTACTGGAGGGGAGGAGGAAAGGCAGCAGCTGCTGCTGAGCTCCATGCTGTTGGGACTCAACTTCTACTCTGCCCAAATTAATTTAAGGAGGCCCTCGCCATGCTGCGTTCACAGCAGCGTGGATGTAGTGCCACTGGAAGCAGAAGGGGATGTGCTTTAACACAGCGTGATTGACAGTGGTCTTCTAAACTGCAGAGAGAACGTCCACCCCCGCCTGCCAAGCCACCGCCCGATGAAGAGGAGGAGCAGCAACATGTGGAGAAGAAGATAGGCCATGGTGCTTCCTGTGAGGTACGTGAGACTTGATCTGGGATGCTTTATAGGAATGTGGTTTCAGGATCAGTTCTAATAGTTTGGGAGGAGCCAACTGTGATATTACTTCCCTTGCAAATCAGGTTGTGAAGTATTCTCTCACTCCAGCATTGCTGCTGTTACTTGCCATGGGAACTTCCTTTGTGTGGTTCTTCCAGGGCACCTCTATTTTGACCTTCAACCTTGCTTTCCTATTCTTGGCTGGGAGTTCCCATAGGAAGAGGTTTTTTTCAGAATCATGTTGTGATGTGGACTGTTGCCCGCTTGTAATGATCCCACCAACTGCATCTTCACTTGAGACTGAAATCCAGAGGGGCGTTAATTCCTGCTTCCTCCTAGCTTCCAGCTGTGGAGGAGATGCGTGGGCTTGTAGGTCCCATTGACGTGAACAGGGATCAGGGTCTTGAATTCAGCCAAGATTCTGACCGAGCGTATGTTAAAGCTGTCTTCTGCAGAGGTCAATGTGTGTGAGCTGCTTTTTGATTAAACTAAAGCTTTCTTATTCTGCATTCTTGCTCCTGGGCTTCATGTTGCTCGTATTTACTCACCAGCCTGTGCACCTCAGACACAAGGGCTCTCTGGGAGACATCAATATGGGGGTGGAGGTGTGTGAAATGTGCCTTGGAAACCTCTGCTGACACCCAGGAAAAGCTTGTGGTTTTTCTTGCTTTTCCAAAAGCAGTAAGATGCATGTAAAACATGTGAAGTGTCTGCTGCCTTTGGCTGTCAGAACACACTCAGTCCACCAGATATTTTGCTTTGAATGTATTGATTTGCTGAAGTTCCTACAAGGCGTATGTGCAATCTGTTTTCTGAAGTATGTCAAATCTACATAAGATAAAAGTAAACATTTGCTTTAATAGAACGGACTTTTTGTAGAGAGCGGAGCACCTAACAGTACATAAACAGTAAAACTGGATTCAAAATTGAAGTCTGGACTCTCCACTGCTGTTGAGTGGTTTTCCAGTGTATGATAAGCAGTCACATGGCTGGCTCCGAGCAGAGGAGATCTGGGTAGCAGGTCACAGCACAATTGGAAGGCAGAACTTGCTTATGACAGTAAACAGTAGCGAGGGAAACGTGCATTGACTGCTTCTGTGAGTTATCTTGCCATATTTAATTATAACACCTGCTGCGTTATCCTGCCATTAAAGGCTTTAGAAACACGATCCATTAAAGGAAATCTTGCTGTCAAATACTTGTGCACAAAGGGACTCACCTGGGGAAATCTCGATTTGTAACCAGTTTCACTGATATTAATGCGCACTGCGTGTAGCTGCCTGGAAATGACCTTCTAGATGCACTGATAAGGCAGTTTGGGTCCAATTGATTCTTTTTCTTTGCATACTACCTCTGGGGTGCTCAGCTTTTCTGACTCTTGCCCATTATTTGTCATTCCAGTGCATGTTCTCTGTGGGTTGGGCAGGCATGAACAGGAATATGCTTAGGGATTGCTGTGAACTTCTCACAGCAGCGTCGTGATCTACCTTCCTCAAAAGAGGCTCTCACATTAGGGCCAGGATAGTTAGTCATTGAATATTCTGGGGTTGGGCCAAACTCTAGTTTTAGAAGTAGTCTTTTTATTCCGTTGCCAGGATAGGGCTATCAGTCAAAGCAGATGTGCATAAACAAGAAACTTAACTTTCATCATGGAAAAACATTGGTACAAACAAGCAAAAACTGATTGTTTGGAGGGTGCTTGAGTGCCTTCTTTCACTATCAGCAGAAACCTTCTGGGTTTCTAGCTGAATAAGGTTCTGCGTTGTCAAATTAAACTTCAGTTTAATTTATTTACTACTCATCTCCAAAAGGGAAGTGCAGACAAAAGACAAGACACCATGGTGGTTCCGGCAGTTTTGTCTGCATTTCTGGGGGGGAGGAGAGAGAAATGAGATGAGTTACCCTTTAAAAAGTCTTTCAAAACAAAGTCCACTGCTGTGGGTTAAGTGCACTTTATAGAGCATGCTCACTATTAACAACCTCTTATTTTTAGGTTTTGATAATAGTGAAGGGATGTTGAATGCTAACCGATGTGTATAAATAAATGAAAGATGAATCAGAAGAAGGTTTTACTTGGTTTTGTTGCAGAACTTGCAGAGTAAGCACAGTTCTCCAGCAAACAATAGATTTCATTTTAAGTGAATTTTAACTTGAGGCTCTATTTAAGGCTTGGGAGGATGAGAAATGGAGAAAATAAAGTGTAATCAGGCCTAGGAGTGCATACATGGACACTTAAAAAGCAAAAGCTGGGAATTGCATGCTGCTAGGGAGCTACTGTCTTCAAATGTGTTCAATGCTTTTGAAAGAGGACAGCACAACGATCATCATCTGCAGGAGTCTTAGGAGTACGCTAATGCCTGGCTTGCAGTCCAAGCTACAACTGTTATGACAGGCTGCTGCTGTGCAGTATTTTTCCAAGATCTCTGACGAGAGCCTGTTACCTACTGTTATGGTCTGATGTTTTTGTGTCACCATCTGGTCAGAAGTTTTTTTTCCTTAATTTGCTCATTAGGAGCTCTTTCACCTGAAAAGGAGCTGGTCTGCCTGACAGCTCGTGCTTGAAGCAGATAGAATAAATACTTTCTTTGGGCATGGCCTGCTTCCTCCCATTGCGAAGCTGATTTAAAAGCCAGCTGAGCTTATGCAGGGATGTAGGACTCTCGTGTGTCTTCCCCAGGCTTCCTAAATGGCTTCCAGGGGTCCTGGCTAGATTGCAGTCAGGTAGGTGCCTGTTTGCCCTTGAAGAAACTGATGCTTCCAGCTAGGGGAAGAAATTGGAGGTGGTGCTTAGTCCGCTGTCTAGACAGTGGCAGTTCCAGGAGCCTGTGAGCAGTACAGGAGCCTTCCTTGGGGCGATGTTGTGTTCAGACCTATTCTTCCCTGTCTTGGCAGCAGGCAGGGATCACTCGCTCTGGCTCAGGTTTGACCCTGCCGCAGTTGCTTGAGCTGTGGTAGGCACACATGGTTCCTGGGACAGGGCTGCATCGACCGGCCGGGGTCTGGCCAGGAGATGGTGCTGAAAGGCAGCTGACCACGTGGGCAGGGTGCCTTGAAGCCCAGTTTAGCCCATTAGTACTGGGATGGCACATGTGGCTCCGAGGGGTGTTGAATGCCTGTGATTGTTGTCATTGAGGTAGACCAACATGTGAGTGCAGCAAGACTCGTTTGGATCCTGCAGCAATGCAGGATCCCTGCACATGGATGGTGGCTTTCCAGAGCAGCTCGCTGGAGGTTCTGCCAATGTTACAGACAAGCTCTAAGCAGAGGCTTTGGGGAATTTAAATGAGCACAATCGCTGCTGTACATCCTGAGGTTCAACTCAGTTTGTACTGTGTTGCCTGAGGTCTCTTTAGTCCTAAATATGCTCTACGTCCTGAGGTTAGGAATGCTAGATCTGATTTCTGAAAAGGTGGCAGGGATTTAGTTGGGGTTTTTTTGAGCCGTGCCCTAATAGGGCTAGTAGTTAAATAGTGAATGACGATGCAAATTCCAACAGCAACAGTAAGTCTGAGTTGGGATGAACAGGAATAATGTGCTCAGCTCTTTTTTCAACCCCCCCCCGCCCCAGGCTGTCTGCAGACCTTGCACAGTAAATCAGTTGGTCAGTGCTAGAAAGCTGTCAGCAACCTTAAATACTAGAAAATAAAGGGATATGCAATTCTTTTTTTTTTTGAGAAAGAGCAGTACATCTTGGATAACGCTCCCCAGCAAAGGTGTCACTTCTGCCAATTCCTTGCCTAAACCATGGCATAAAGAGGTCTTGTGCTTTATTGCAGGGATAAATAACATTGCTTTGTGGAGCACTACATTATGCTGTTTTTCATTAGGCCTCTGTTGCACGAGGAAAGAGCAGGGGAAGTGGAGCTGAGGAAGAGGAACACCCTTACGAGCTGTTGCTTACAGCAGAAACTAAAAAGCCCGTTGCAGTGGATAGGAAAACAAAAGGTAAGTGAGCATCCAAAAAGCAGAGCTGTTTGGTTAGATGCATTCTACAAAAATGTAGAGCGCAGAGTAATTGGAACAATCAGATGCTCTTGGGTGGGGCATCTGGATTCTGTATTGGAATTGTTTTGTTTCCTGGTAATCTTCCCGTTTATAAGGGAGAGATCTAAACGTTCCTGTACAAAACATACACGGAGGAAGAGCAGCTCTGCTATTTTGACAGCTGAGAGATTGCAGGGACCTGCTATGTTAACTTAGAAAGTAAGCGAATGTTGTGCACAGTCACGTGAATGCAGAGAGGTGGAAGGCTGTGCCGTGTAGTTACAAGTGAGATGAACCAATGCAAGCATTTAAATAAGCCACATTCTCCAGCCAGCTGAATTCGAAGACCTGCTGGTGTTGCATGTTTGTATCAGCAGACGGTTGGCTCTACCATCCTGATCATAAAGTCAACATGCTGCTGTGCGTTAAAGCTAATTTGAGGTGTAAGCTAACAAAGCAGGCGGAAAAAAAACATGTATAGAGCAAGCTCCTCTCTGGAACTGACTGAAAATCCCCTATACAGCCAGGTTAAGTATTGAACTCAGCTCTCCTGTCCCAGGGGGACTTTTGTGCTTTACAGAGGATCTGGGAACACCTTGTCTCTTGTGTTTGGCTGTCGCTGGGCTTTTTGGCTTACCTTCAACAACAACAATAAAAGATTTGTTTAAAGGAAAAATATCCCTTGCTTTATTCAAAACTCTTGAGCAGGAATTTGGAAAGATTTAGTTTGGACTCTAAACCTGGAAACCATCTCATTTTGAGAATGAGCAGAGGACAACGAGGACTGCGTGATGCCTCACTGACTGCCCTGTACGACCTGCAGCTTTCTTATTTCTCTTCTTTCTTTGCAGCATGATAGCTTTCCTTCCTTGAGTCCTGCTGCACCCTTAGCTTGTATAGGGTGATGTGAGAGGTAATTGTTTTCCCGCCAGCATGTGCCAAAGCCACTTGCTGCCTGAGGCAAAATTAGGATGCTTTTCAGGTCGGTGCTTTACTGTCTCAGCAAGGGAATAGACCTTGGGTGACAGCCATTGAACTGGAATCTTTCAGGCAAACTTTTCAGTGTGCAGCTATTGCTGATTATTCAAGTGTGAGCTGCCTCTAACAGTTGTGCTCCTTTCTGTGGCTACCACATCCAGGCTTGCTTAATATGAGCGAAGTCGTAGTTGTGTCAGATTAAAATATAATCCCAAAGTAACACATCTGCTTGTTCTTGCTGCAGGTCTCTTCCCTCAAACTCCTGATGTGGGTGCTGCAGGCTCTGTAAGTCCCACCTTGTGGAGAAGTTGAGGGAAATGTCTTGAACCTATTAATGATCCAGAGAGCCGTCCTGCCTTGCTGTACAGCTAGGAAGGTACTGGCTGTGACTCTGAGGTTTGCAATCTATGGAAAGTGTTACTGTGTTTGTAAAGAACCTAAAGCCCTCTCCACTGTTGTGGTGGGAGAAATCCAAGGAACGCAGTGGAGTTCTCATCTTCCAGGACTTGTTCACCTTCTTAAATACAAGTAGTGCTATGACCAATGCAGGGGGAAGGAGCCTTTGATCTAGTGGAGGTGAAGAGCTGCTCCTAGGGGGAAGGGGCCCAGCCAAAGTGTTTCACACCTTGTGTATTTCTTAAGCTTGGCAGGACCATCTCCCGTTGCTCTTTGCGTGGTGCTGGACCTGGAGAAAGGGAGATGATTGTGACCCTCTCATGTTTGTTTTCCTCCAGAGGGTACTGGCTGTTTTCCAAAGCAACTCAGCGCTCCCGGTGGCATGACTGCACATGTGGCAGCGTCCATATACTGCAGGAACAGCAGAGCTTTCACAGGGCCTCATGTCATCTTTCACCTGCCTCTTGTTCTCTGAGGGACTTCAGATTTCTTGACCCAGTAAGAAATGAGGCAGCTGTTCAGCACTGACTTTTTTCTCTTGTATTACTCATCTTTGCATCTTCTCACAGCAGTTACAGGTAGCTTCTTTCTGTGCAAGATGTTTCATAACTGCTTTGGAAGGGTGGATCAGCTTTGAAATCTTCTGCCTTATTACACCGGGAACAAAAGCAAATGTTGCTGGCTTTCGCGGTAGTTGGGGTCAGATGCCAGAAGGACATGGGGAAGCAGATGTAGCTGAGTCTGAAATGTGAGTATGTGCTGGTGTGGGGGGAAGAAGACATGTTTGGAGAATAGTGGAGTCGTTTTCACAAAAGTTAAACAAGGGCTGAGTGAAGAACTAAAGACCAAATTGGGGTGTTGGAGAATTTTTCCACCTCTGGATCAGAAGGGTCCTGGAGCATCAAAGGCAGCAGCTTAATTCCAAGACAAGGAGCAGGCTGATGCATGGCTTTGAATTGCTTCTTGGCCCTCGATCTGAGAGGCTGTGCTTCTAGATGTTACTTGATGACTTCTGGAGGAGCCTTTCTTCAGAAGAGAAGGACACTGATTCTTACAGGCTATTGAGAAGGGCTTTTCAGGGCGGTTGAGAGGCAGAATTCCAGGCACGCTGTTTTTAATGGTGTCTTTCATATGTGATAGCTGCCTTTGTTCCTCTTGCTGCAAGTTGTCTTGTATCCAGTGACTAGATGAATGTGGTATTATCTGCCTGGCTTTGGTTGCCTTTTGTGTATGTTACAGCAGTTTGCTGTCACATGCTGGAAAACTAGAAAAAGTTGGCTTAATGTTTTGGGCAGAGTATCAGAAGTGGTTTGAGCCAAATGCTTTCCCATCTCCTTTGGTAAGGAAATTGCATGCAATCGCATGCGTGAAGTCAGGGCTGTCAGACTTTGTAACAGGACTTGTAAATGGGCCAAGAGTGGAGAACTGTGTGCGGACTGATCGGGCGGAGACTCTCTAACTCTGGCTGCATTTAGAGAGAGACCTGATAGATGTAGGAAATCCTTCAGAGTTTTGATGTCTGTCTTGCTTCTCAGAAGAGCCATCCAGAAGTGCTGTCAGCAGTAACCAGCCTCAGGTAGGACTTGGTTCCTTCTGGTGGTTATTAAAAGTTGGTACCTGTTGAGGTTCTGTTGGGCTGCTTCCATAGGGACTTCCCAGCTTGAAGTCCCTGGTTCGCCCTTCCTCCTGCTAGAGCTTTTCTCAATGGTTGTACTGGTCCAACCAGAGGTATGACTGTTCTCTACGCCAGATATCTGAAATGACCCAATGATAAAAGACAAAACATGCTTCGGAGAGATTTTAAGAAAATATCTTTGTGGAGCTAGAGTATGGCTACAGAAACAGCAGAGTGGTTGTTGCTGTAGAGAATCTATGGGCACACAGGGGTATTACAAACAAAGGCTGGAAGGGACAGAAGCTTCTTGGTTTGCTGTGGTAATGTAGAATGATAGCGTAGAATAGCCTGCATGTTCTCCCTTGGTTTTATCGTAGCTGGAGGACAGACCCTTTCCCCATGTCTTTGATCCAAGCTGTGTTTCTGCTGTCATGATGTATTGAGACGCTTCTGTGCAGAGTAACATTAGTGACCTCTCTAAGCAACTAGGACAGTGTTTCATTGCACTTTCTTGAAGGGCAATAGGGGAGGGAGTACAAATGAACACAAGTTCAGGTAGCCTTAGGAGGACGAATTCTGCCCCAAATGTCTGAGGTAGTGAAAGTAAAACATGAGCATACTGTATGTTTCTGAATTTCACATGCAGTACCTCATGGTATAAATGAACCTTTGTTTCATTTTACTGCAGTTAAAGGTTATTTTTGCACCTCTAAAGTAGTACTCTAAGGGCCAGCTTCCCTCTCTTCTCTAGCCTTTTATGCCACAGGAACTAGATTTGCATGCTCATCACTTGACAAATTCTGGCACAATGGAGCACAGGGAGCCTTTTCTAGATGAAGATTAGAGACTGGCATATGCCCTTTTTAGTTCTAAGGTTGGGGAACTTGAGCAGAAAGCAGCTGCAACAACAGCTTGATTCTCATAATCCAGGGGCATGAGACAAAGCCTACTGGGGATATATAGGGAAACAAACTCACTCGAGGCAGGGTGGTTGCAGCTTAGCGTTACGAGTTTGGGGAAGTGCTTCATATCTGGGATCATCAGACTGCTGGCAAAGGAGCTCATAAATGCATCCTCCCTGGGAAGCAGACAGTCTGTAGCTGGAAGTGTGCTCCCATGCCCATTAGGTGTTGAAACAACCCCTCCTGTAGGTGAAACCTGCAGCAGGCATTGGCTGAGGAACTCAGGCTGTCTGTGCTTGGGTGTAAAACCAGCTAAGGGAGTTGAACACAAGTCCCTGTATTAAGGATGACTCCCTGTCAGAGTGAGAAGGTGTAACTGGATGAGGATGCTTTCAAAGGTAGATAGGTATCCAGATCCCTTGGAGTGCAGCAAACGAATGGAACTGGGGTCTCTGCTTTTCTAGCCCCTGGATATTTTCTCCTCCAGATTCACTACATACTTAAACGAGTACCGCTCATCTTGCCATGAGAAAAGTGATCAGCGCATTGGCTGAATCGTGTGAGTAACCTATCCCAAAAAGGTACGCGTCCCGAGATGGCCAGCGGCCACCAAACAGTGGTGGTTCTGGCCTCTCCTCCTCATCCTGAGGCACCTTGAGTTAAAAAAGCAAAAGCTGAGACCTCTGTGTACCTGCTCTGTGCACCTTAATGGTAAAAAGGAGCAAGATCACTCTTTCCTTCCTCCATCTGTTCTCCTGTCTGCAGCTTTCAGGGCAGGCCTGTGTTACATGCCCTGAAGTGTCTTCTTCAAGACGTTCCTCATCTTCTGTGCAAGTGGTGTTGCCCTTCCTTCATCCCTTCCTTCCCTGGCAGCTCTCTTGTATTTCAGAGTCTTTCTTCATTGGCTCGAGCGTGAATGGGCAGCTGTGATTTCTGTGCAACAGGAGCCCTTTTGTGAGCCTCTGGAGCACTTTGTTCTGGCTGGGCCCAAGTGTTCCAGCACATGGCACACACTTCTACCAGCCGCCTCTCCGCCTTCGGCAGAAATGTCAGTGGAGGTTAAGCTAGGACATGGAAGAAATGATCTCCAAGGGAGGAAAGAGGAGGAGAAAGGCTGTTGAATTTGTAAGAGTTATTCTTCTCTGTCAGGTTAATGCAACTGTCCAGTCGGTGCTGTGTCCCCCTTACAGGATCTGTAGTTTTTCTTATACCAGTCTCTCCTGTGAATGCAGCATGTCTGATCTCTTCCAAGGTTTCTCTCCAGCATTACAACTTCAGTCCTTTATGCAGACTAACTGAACGTAGTCTGGTCTTGAGATCTTCTGATCGAGTGCTGCTGCTGGCGCTCCCCAGCCTGCATCGGGAATGGTGCAGGTGAGACTTTGGGGTGCCTCCCCTTGGCAGCTTCAGCTACAGAACTTGTGGTATATGTGCCCATGCAAGATAATCAACAACTACTTCATTGTCCTGGAATCCTTAACTCATAGGATCCAGAATGAAATAAGCCCTAGCATCACTTGACGCCAGTGAGAAGTGAAGTCTGCCGGCACGCTGCCCTGGCTGTTAACCTCCGTTCAGGCTTTTGCTGTTCCTGACTCAGCTGCCAGCCCAGCAAGCTGCTTTTTGCATTTCTGTGGAGTAAACAAATGCCTGCGAGGGACTAACTTGCGCTCATCAAACACAGGGCGTGAGACCCCAGGATCTAAAGTGGCGTGCAGAGATAAATGGCTAATTCAGGGTGCTTTCCTGCCTCATTTCTGGTGTGAGGACGTACCACAAAACCAGATGTGAGTTAGTGTTTGAAAATGACCTGGTCAAGCCTGGTGCTGGACAGGATGCTTGGGGGGAAGGAGTTGATTTCCCTGTTGTTGCTAGTAGCTGCTTCTTGTTAAAGATAAGTAAAATTCATTAGTTCATATTGCCTCACTTAGTGAGGTGAGGATTTCTTTGCCTTGGCTGCTGAGAGTTGCTGTCTCGCAAACCAAGGAATTTCCTCTTCTTGTCTAAATATCCTCCTTGTATTTCAGAGCCATGTTATTGGGGTGCTTTGTTTTATTGCTCCTTTACACTGTAGTTTTATTTGTCCTCAAACTGAAGAGTGTTTCTACAGCAGTAAATAGAAGTGTTAAAATTTGCAAACAACTACGGACAGGCATATAAGGATCCTAGGTAAACGAAAGCTGTATTTCTTAGCTTTTCAAAGTCTTGCTTTTGCAGTTCGAATGCACATGTGTAACGTGACCAAGGTAAGTACACGTCTGTTGGTGCATATGCTTGGCAATTGGGATCAGTCAATTATTCATGATTTATCCAGGGCCCTGGTACCTGATATTAAAGGTGTTAGTGCGGGAGTATCTGAGTACCAGTATCATGTTTCTGGGACAGCCGGTAGTGTATGCAGCTCACTACGTTAACAGATCAGACCGTTTTGTGTTTAGTGGTTAGCTTGCAGGAAAGAGCCTTTTTGATCAAGATTTTTATTGCATAAACTGTTTATTTCTCTCCCCTGAGTAAGGAGGAGAGGTTAAACTCGGAAACCACTAGGGAGGAAAGCAATGTTTTTTTTGGGGAACGGATTTTGGAACTTGCAGGTTGATTGCAGTCCAGAAGTTTTTCCCACCCTGCAGCTTGTGCCAAGCGTAGGGAGCGCTGCTCTAAATAACACTTCGGCCTTTATGGAAATGTATCAGATGTTCCAGGAGCCTCCGTCTCTGCTTCTCCTACCTCACTTGCTCTCTGCAGGATATAGTTAGCACTTCTCTTAGCCTTATATAGCAAGGCCTGATAGTTAGTGTTAACAGGAATAAAACAACAAGGAGAGCTGCCAGATTGCATAAATCAGGCCAGTGTTTGGAATTTCATAAATGCCATGACTTTGGGTACAAGTTGAGCATGCGGAACAATACGGAACTGTTCTCTCTTTATCTCTCCCTCCCTCACTGAGGGGAGGGCAGGGGGAGAGCTGGAATTTTGCTGCTTCTCCCATGTTTTTAACTTTTTTTTTTGTTCTCATTTTCATCCCCTTGAAGACCACAGGAGAAGCAGTGGCAGCCGCAGCCAAGACTCTGCAGACGGTCAGGACATCCAGGTTCCAGAGCAGTTTTCAGGGTTGCTTCATGGTTCTTCCCCTATCTGCGAAATAAGTGAGGACCCTTTCAGGCTTGTTTCCTCTGTGGAGAAAGGCACGGAAGCTACAAGCCACCCACCTGCTATGCAGCTGGAGGATGCTGACTTACCTGCCTCTGGATCAGTACGGACCAGCTCTCCAGACCAAAACCAGAAAGCGGTCTACGCAACCATCCAGCACACGCACGCCAACCGGGCGGATCCTGAAACTGTAGTCACGCCCCAAGTGCTCCAGCACCCCGGTGGTGCCGAGGACGAGGGGGACAGAGGCGGTGCTGTGGGCAGAGCCCACCCGGGGAGCAAGCCCAAAGCCGAGCTCAAACTCAGCCGCAGCTTGTCCAAATCAGACTCTGATCTTCTGACCTGCTCGCCGACAGAGGACGATGCCATGGGGAGCCGGAGCGAATCGCTTTCAAACTGCAGCACTGGAAAGAAGAGGCTGGAGAAGTCCCCATCCTTTGCTTCAGAGTGGGATGAGGTAAGGCTGAGCTTGCTGAAGAGCTTCGGTGCCAGGAATGAATCTGTACAGCATGAGCTCTGCTCCACTGTGTTGGCCTTCGGAGGGGGTCCTGGGTGGCTTTCATTAACTTTACTAACCCTCACATATCATCAACAGGCAAGTACTGAATTGTGTTTAAGGTGTTAAATGCCAAAAGATAGGCTTACTTGGAGTGGGAGAGAAGCGGAACTGTAAGAAGTGAGGGGCTTTTCAAAGTTTTTGTTGTTTTAAGTTACTTAAATGCAGGGCTTGATTTCTTGTAGGCAAGGCGGATAAGTTTTACATCTCCGAGATGAGGGAGAGTTGATGACAGTGATCCTCATGTCTTCGTGTTGACCTCCTCTTTCCAATTCGTCCTGTGTAGACTCCCAGCATTTAGAGCAGAGGCTTTATTTCTGGGTCCCTGCTGCTGTGGGGGGGGGTAAACAGTGTCCTCGGTTCACAGAGATGGAAAGAAGAGAGCAATTAAGCTGTTTTGTGTATTTATTAGCACCCGCTTCCCTCTTCACATATTTATTTCAGAGGCTTGTTAGTCACTCTATTGTAGTACAGGAGGCCCATGGATAGTTAAATATTTCATGCTCAGAAAGTTGGCCCTAGTGAGCCACTCGGGCGAGATTAAGTGTCCCTCTGAAATCCAGCACCGCAGCATTACTGAAACATTCTTTGGAGATGATTTTCTGCTGGTAGAGCAGCGGCGCTGCAGAAGAGATAAGCTCAGATGAACCACTCTTTGTACACTGAAAGGAAATAAAAAACCCTGGCGTGTGCTGGGGGTGAGGAGTCGTGTGTGCCGGGTGTGTAAACTCGTGGTAGTCAGGAATTGCTGCCTCGTGGGCTGGTTGTGCCCCCTGCTTGCCTCTCTCATGCACTGACTGAGGCTCAGCTGCCTCTCTTATCCCGCCGCAGAGAGAAAGTTGTCTTTTGTGGAAGGTGGAGGTATTCAAAGATGCTAAGAGCAAAGAGGGAATCCCTCCTCAACACGAGCCCATCCTTCAGTTCATATGCTTGCTCCCTCTTACTCACTGCAGTGTTTCAGGGTTGCGAAATAGGTATTTTCTGCTGTAGGTGCTCTGGTTGCAGAGGATTTGCTGTTTATTCCCTGGGTTGGTTGCAGTGCAGCTGTTAGTGAAAGATTCTGTAGCAGAAGGCACAAAAGGACCAGATAGCTTTCACTATGCTTTCCATGCCTCACCAAACTGTTTACAGCAAATGTTTAAAAAAATAAAAGGGGGGGCGGGGAGGGAGGTGCCTTTGGCTTTGCATTGCTGCACAACTTTGGTAGCAGAGGTCCAGTCTTCATGTGCCTGTGCTTCCGCTACTCAGAGAAAGGAACCTGCAAATCTGCTTCCCTGGTAGTAAACAAAAAGCATCATTTCCACCCCCTGTCAGCCTAACAAGCCACAAGAGGAAAATCTGCTTTTCCTTCACGTCACGTTTAGGTGAGGAAATCATAGAAAGAATGTGAAAAATTCACATCTATCTACAATAGAGCAGGTCTAATGTTTAAAAATAAATAAATAAAATTGTACTATCAAAACCTGATGGTTTTACTTGCTTTCCCAGTTTCTGGCGTACTTTAAACGCCTTGTGGAACTGCTTTAATCTTGTAGTAGTACCCTGTGGCTAGAGCACTGATTTGCCCTGGGGTCTCCTGGCTGTCATTGACCACCTTGAATGATTCTGGACGAGTGTTTCTCCTCTCTGCCTCTGTTTCCCTATCTATGAGATGGCCACAGCCTCTGCAGGATGTTCTGGTTCCCACTGAAAAACCCTGTGTAAAATTAAATGCTCTCATAAGAAGAGGGACAAGCCAGCAGCTGGTGATTCATTGCCTTTAGCTTGATTTGCTCTTTAATATCTAAAGACTCCATACAGAGATATTTAGGGTCCCATTCTGAATCCTGGTGCGTACGCAATGGTTGCACTCTTTGCTGCCGTCGGCAGGAGGGGCGTGCTTCGTGGGGCAGAGCAATTTCTATCGAAGCAATGTAAAAGGGAGCTGCTGCTAGTCGGTAGTTTGTATGGGCAGGCCAGTTCTTGCTATAAAGTATTGTGAGGCACGCTCCTATGACTGGTGGTAAGAAATGGGAAAGATGCACCTGCAGGGAACATTGGTTTTGTTGTTTTTTTTTTGCAGTGATTTGTATGTGCAGAAAGGGGCTGATCTGGCTGGTCACAATGGCAACAATGAGATTTAAACATAAAAGTAGTGCTGTTGCTGGAGGTTTAATTAGTTCTCTGAATGGGATAATGCAGCTGGTCTGAATTAAATGCGACTTGCAGCCTCTGAATTTACCAGGCTAATACAAAACCTTGTTGAGCCACCCCTGTTAGCAATGCTTTGGCTCTTCCTCTGTATTAAGGAGAAACAACGGCAGATTTATGTGCATTATTCTGTTAATTTTAATGGTCTTTATGCAGGCAGCTGAGGAGGAAAGTGATCCATGCGCAGCTCTTTGCAACACGTGGCTGTAGCAAACAAGCGAAGGGTTTTTGCCTGCTGGCCTTGCCAGCAGTAGGAGTGTCTGTTCGGGGCGCTGGGGGCTTGGGGAGGGACCTGTTTATGTCTGTGGACAGATGGGATCTGTGGCAGAGGCTACGCTAGCGTTGCTCTGGGCCGTGGGTGACTGTGCTCAGCCAGCCTGGCTGGCCAGAGGCAGCAGGAAAATCTGCTGCTTGAACGAGAAGGGTCACGTCCCTTCCCAGCCGAGCGCAGCGAATGCCCTTTGTTGGAAGTGGAAGGTGGTGCCGGCTTTGCCAAAAGGGTGGGATGGGGAAGAAATGATTCACTTGGCAAAGCTCGTCCCCGCTCCCAGTTGCAGTCGAGAGCAGCTCCCCTGCTCCAAGGGCCTGGCCTGAATCACAGCTCGCATGGACAGCGGAGCTTTGTGCTGTGCGCTGCAGAGCAGCCCGCTCGGCGTGTTCCCGTCTGCCTCCCGACCCACGGAGCACGAACACGTGCGGTGTCCCCCAGCTGCTCTCAGATGTAAACTCTGCAAGCAAGCCAGAGAAACAGCTAGAGCAAACAGCAGTGTATTGCCCAGGGAGCGGGGGTGAGGACCAAAAATGCTCCATCCCGCACTTGGGAAGCAAGGTGCGAGAGAGGAGCCGTGTGAGGAGGCAGAGCCTCCAGTCCGCATCAGTACCTGAATCCTCCCAAACTTGGCTGAGGGCTAAAGTGATAATTGATTTTTCATAATCAGCTCATAAATATTTTGCAGCCGTGAGCTGAGCACGCAGCTGTTGCAGCTCACGCATCTGCTCTGCCGTCCTCCTCCGTGGAGCAGCTCCAGCTCTGCGCATCTGTCCGGCTTCGAGTGCGAGCAGGGGTAGGTGGGCAAACCTTGCAGGGTTTGATCCCAGGAGGGGCTGGGCCCATTTCCCTTTTGATCATCAGCTATTTCAGGTCTCTCTGGATGAAAGGCAACATATATGCCTTTAATAGGGTAGTCAGCTGTTTGATGAAGGCTAGAGATATACAGGATCTTTTACTTTGTTCTGAGCCCATGCTGTCTGATCGCTCTTGGCCGGATTTAGGTGTTAAGTGATTCCTTCTCCCCCTGCCCCAGCTTCTGACCCATTTTTTTCTGAGTCCTTTTATCCCTTTGACAGATCAGCGTGTCTGTGCAGAAGGAGAGAGCCTGACCAAGATGAAGTTAAACTTCATCACGATCATTCACTGAACTGCCACAGCCCCTCTGGGGAAGCAACTTCCTGACAGCGAGAGTAATTAGTCTGGGAAGTGATCTCCCCGGGGAGCGGTGGAGGGCCGCGGGCTGGGCTGGGGGGACATTGTACACTGGTCCGCTGGAAACAGAAGAGCTGGGGCTGTGACAAATGCTTTCCACCCCCTGCGATGCTGTCAGGTTCATAAAAGTAACGTTTCGAGTATTTAGGAGATGTGTCCTGCACAGCCTTGCTTTTCACAGGACAAAGTGAGGTGATGAGGCGAAAACCGCTAGGTGCAGGTCGCAGATAGACGGGCTCTGTTTGTCGAGGAGGAAAAAGGGGGAGACGCTTGGCTCTGAGAAAACCCAAAAATGTTGGGAAGTGGCTTGGCTTGGCTTCAGGAATGTAGATGTAGTGCCTTTTGTGACAGGTTTCCCACGTGCTGCTGCAGTTATCCCCATTGTTCCACTTCTGCGTCGTGCTCGTGCTCCTGCCCGCGCAGCGCGAGGACGGCGGCTCCGCGAGCGGTGCGGCGCTGGCAGCTGCTCTCCTGCCGTGCCCCGCACCAGGCTGCTGGGCACCCTCGCTGACGTGCACGCTCTCGCCCCGAAAATAAAGCACCCGGCTTCCCCGGCAGTCTCAACATCCGCTTGTTTGACACAGAGCGCGAGGCGGCTTGTCTGGACAAGCAGAAAGTAGCCAAATTCGTGGAAATCTCCCAGGTTTGTGTCAAGCTCTTGCACAGGGTTTTGAAGTCAACATCAGTTAACATCTGGGATGCTGCAAATTGAGGTTTTTATGCCTTTAAAAAAAAAAAAACAAAAACCAAAGTGTTTTCAGTGAGCAGGCCTCTAGCTTTATGAAGTTTGTGGCGGGAGGGCTGCTCCCTTATGTGAGGGAACCCAGACCCCTGACAAAGTGCAGGATTCGCTTTTTGGGAATAGTTAAGTTATCCTGTGCTGGGCCTGAGTGGCTTGTGGTTTTTTTAGAGGGTCACTGTGTAGTTGTTCATGATACATGTATGGTCCAGGAGGTGCATCTGTGTAACCTGATGTCACCAGCCCTGATGTGCTTCCATGTTTTGAGCTGAAATGTCTGGCGTTGAGGCACAGCGTGGTGATGTTTGGGGTAGCTGCTCTTCTGGGTTGCAGGTGTCGGTAAGAAAAATGATCTGGTAAGTGTTCAGGGGCAAAGAATGAGGCATGCTACTGAGAACTAGCTGCAGACCTGGCTCCTGACATCCCTTAATTCTCCTCTTCCAGCTGTCTGCTGTCAAGTACGTGGCTCCAATGCTGAATTTGTAATGAATGGCTCAAAGGTTCCAGCATCAATTTCACAAAGTGAGGTGGCTGCTGTGTGCTGTCTTTAGCTCTTTTAGGAAGAGATTAAACCTGCTTCAAAAGAAACTTTGGGAACTGAATAAAACATGCATTTCATTTTAGCTTTTTTTAGAAAAAGGAAATGCAGTCCACCACTTTGATGTGTCTTTTCCTCAAGTGAATTAGCTGATGAATTAATGAATATTTTGTATCTAATTACGGCACTGGACAGCCACTATCTCCTATAAGTGATTGCAATGCAGCTCCACGTTTCGCTATCACCGCAGCGCAGCAGGGATTCTTTTCTTTTTGCAGTAAGTATGGATGTGTTGTTGCACCTGTTGCTGATCCATTTGGGGGGTTTTAATGTCAGAGAAGTGACAGGAGTAAACTGCACATCCGTGGTGCCTCCCACCGCAGGTTTTGAAGAACTGGGGAGCGAGTTGTTAGAGGTTGTCACTGCTAGCGGGGCGGCTTTAAATGTTCGAGCTCCATTAACCTTGTGAGGACGGCTTGGGTGTTTAAGTACCTAGTGGAATCACTGCCTTAATTATACTCTTACAGTTGAGGATTAAGAACATTTGCATTGAAATGTGAAACTTTCAGGAAAGCTCTTAATGCAAAAGCTGCTACTGCCTTAAAACCACACTCAGAAGTTGAAATGCAGAGCTGCAAGCTGGTGTTGAAAGAAAATGCAAATATTTCCCTTGCTATTCAGGGGGAGAGCTGCTATTTTGGTGCCTGGTGAAATTGCGTCCTGTAAAAGCTTGGTGTTTCTTGTTCTGACAAGCTCATGCAGCTTACCTGCTGGGTAGCAGCTCCCATATGGCCCAGTGCTGTAGATCAAAATACTGGTGTTTCAGGTGAGAAATGCAGTTGAGAAAACAATATGTTCAGCCTCTCTGTACTCGTACCACCTGCAGCACACAAGCTGTCCCGCATGATCCAAGGACAGTCCTGCCTTGCGGGCTGCAAGGCTCCTTTCGTCCTTGCCATCAGCCTACGCTCCCTAAATTTTTTTAATTTATTCTTTTAGTTCTGGTATTTAAATCTGAATGCTTTATTTTGCCCTGATTTTGAGTTGTGGGACCAGGCAGAGTCTGTTTTTGAGCTGAGGGTGCTTGGCATGCTTTTCAGCCGATGTCCCTTGCCTTGAGCGGGCCCTTATTTCTAAGTACTCATTCCAGTTTTCCCTTTGCCCATTTGAAATGTTTTCTAATTTTTTGGTTAGGGGAAAAGAAGTAACGTGGCCAGTATTTTTATCCTGATTCTGCTGTTCTAAACAAATGTGTCCTTCAGGATCTTAATCCACTTAATTAGTGTGCTGATTATTCTATTATCTCCAGATCCAAATGTTTCCTCTTGTTTTTCCTGTGCGAAGGTCAGGAATTCTTACATCAGCCTTGATGTCGAATCTTTCTTTTCCCTTTGCCCCCAATGGCAAGATTTCCTCCATCCTTATTACCTTTGATGTGAAAGCTCTCACGTTTTCACAATTCGGGTTTGCTTTGCCTATTACAAATGCTGAAGCTGAAACCAATACTGGACTAAGCAATCCAAGCCAAATGAAGACGACTTACCAGCTTTGTAGGCAGAAGTGGTTGGAGTTCTGGTCTGAAAGGTAAACGTAAAGAACAAGCCTGCCTTATTCCTGTAGTTAGCAGCGAGGTTTAGACATAACAAGAATTATATTTGCCAGCTCTTTGAATTGTATCAGTTCGTCTGGAACTAGACAGGTAGCAAGGGTAGCTCTTCCTCAGGCAGGTTTCCAAATCAGTGAGACAGTGCAGCTCATCAGTTACCCTGGATGTGGAAGAAACCTTCCATCCACGCATTCAAAACGGCTTGTGAAAATGCCCTCCATCCAGATGTAAATGCACAATGACTCTTCTCGTGTTTATAGATCACCAATTACAGGCTGAATGCATCTAAACTAGTGTGTGCCCCCAGCGCGCTAGATTAAGGTAACAATTTCTGTCCACGACTGCTGTGTGTGTGTGTGTGTTAGCTTTTTGGCTCTGTGTTAACTCAGTATTTCTGAATCAGAAGCTTTTGTTTCATTTATGCAAGTTATTCGTGCTTTGATGGATGTTTTGGTTGTGTAATGATCCTGTGATCATTAGTGTTTTCAAGACTTTTTCTGGAACAGAAATGTCCAGCCGGTGTCCTTACTAAATTCAGTCTTTCGTTATATTCTCTTCCACTTTACATCACATCTTCAAGCACTTCAGAAGTTTTTATTTTTAAAATAGTGTATGTATAGTCTTTCTGAAGCCTCCAAAGCAGGCTTAACCACTCTGGATTGCATGCTGCACGCTGGAGAAAGCCTAAGCTCTGAGAGCCTAATGAATCGTTTTTGGCTTTGCGTGTTAGGATGAGCAAGTACAAAAACGTAGCTGTGGAGCCTCTGAATTGGTTCAGTATTCTTAAGGGGTTTTTGCCTTTCTTATTGTGAGTTCAAAATAACCAGCATCCAGCCATTTCACTTGTCTGAGCAGACGCGTCGTCTCATTTGGCCATCTTTCTTGTCATATTAACATCTAATTTTACTGTGTACGCTTTAAAAAAAAAAAAAGGTATTTAGGGGGCTCTGAAGCTGCAGATCCATGACACACTGGTTGTGAAACACAAATTTATACTCTAAATTCCTTTTCTTTTGGTATGCATTCAGATTTGTAATTTTGAGATTTGTGCAGAAACATAGACTGGAGAGTGGTATGAAGCAAGTCCCTGATCTGGGTCCAAATGAGTTTCTTGGAGACCATACTGAGCTAGAAAATGTGTGCATTTGTCACTAATGAGCACTTGCAGAATGTCTTGCAGTAAATAACAAACTTAGTGAGTCCTCACGTTACGTGCAGAAGATGTATGCTGCTGGAGGGTGATATAGCATGGGAACTCTGAACTTTGTTAGGTGTTGAAATGTGCCTCAAACAACTGACTTTTGTAATTTAGGTTTGAATTAATAAAAACAGCATTTGGCTTTCCAGGCTTTTGACATTGCTGATTTCATAACCTTTAGTACATGCAGAATATACTGAGTGATGAAATGAGGCTTCTGCTCTGTGGGTCGGTGATGTTGAGAACATAAGCCGAAGCATCATAAACTAAATCAGGAGAGTGGTTTATGTGCTGTCACCACTCTGGAAGTGAGATTCATGGCCCAGATCCAAATTCCCGAGGACTGCATTTGCACTAAGGAGCCAGCAGGTATTGTCCCAGATCCTTCTGCTCTTAACGCACTTCCATCCCTTTGAGATCCTTCAGGATGCTGCGATCCAGCCATCCCTCTGCTCCAACGATGTATCCCAGCTGGGTCTGGGCAGCCTTGCTTCCACATTGAGGGATGAAAAATCAGTTAAGAATATCAGTTATCCATCAAACAAAGACTTTTCTGGGGAAAATGCCTTAGATCATTTGTCTTCTGCATCAGCAGGATAAGCAGCGGAGCAGGCAGGACCCAAATGCATGTTAAAGCAGCACCTGTTATAGTGGCTCCCAGATGAATGTCTGCACGCAGCATCTTTTTGGCGTGCCTGCCACTGCCCTAATCACAGTGGTATTTTGAGCCTGTGTCACGTTGGCTTTTCAAAAAGCTGCGTTTCTTTCTCTTGGATTTGACCGCTCTGTTGTTATCTGTGCTATTGTCACGTCAAGCCTCAGTTATTGTGAATCTGCAAAATGCTGGGGGGCTGTAGCGAGGGCAGCGTGCGGTGCTGGGCGCTCGCCATGCCTTGCTTTACTGAGCTGCGGGCTGGACGAGCAGCAGGCGCTTAGAGATGCGGCTAATAAATGTGAGGAAGCGTGTCAAGTGTAGCGGACTGCATGTTGGTATCGCTGCTGGGGAAGGCTGGCTGAGGCGGCTTTTCACCATGTGGTTCCTAAACTTGAAATGAGAAGCAAGAGGAGCTGGGCTGGAGCAGTTACCAGTGCAGGGAGAAGCCTGGAAGATACAAAAGTATCGGCTAAGAGATGCTGTTGCAATTTATGGGACTTGTGGTGTAAATTAAGTGGGTATTTTAAGACGCTCCAAAAGGCTGGTTAGAGCTGATTTTTCATTCCATCTGCCACTCCTGCTCAGGGTGCTGGTGTTCAGCACCGTTGTGCAATTGCAGCTGGAATCACTTGCTCCGTGTTGACCTCTTCCATCCCCTCTGGACCGCCTGCTGCATCTCTTGACAGATGATTTCACAAGTCAGCAATTAAAAGAAAATCCTAAATCTTGATTAAATAGCTCTGCTTTCTCTTTCCTCCCAGCAACTCCCAAAATAACTTGCTCATGTTTACTAGAACATCCATAAAACACTTGGAGACGGCTAGCAGGGTCTCCTGTCCAGCTGGAGTCACCGTGTAGCTGTTGGACATGCATTTCCAGCCGTGCTGGTGAAGGCTGGAGAGCTAGGCTTTGCGTGCAGGTGGGATCCCTTCTTTCAGGCAACCACACAGCTCGTGGTTGATCTTAACTTTGTTGCATTTGGGATTTGCTTCCACTTTTTACCAATACCGTAGCATCAGATGAAGGCATTCAGTGCTTCCCCAGCGTTGTCCATTGACCTAATGAATCCTTGTTTTTTCTCCCTTGTGTTTTACAGCAAATCCGCTAGGCTGTGATGACTGTGTAACTGGGGGGGTGTTTGTTATAATCAAAGCAGTTTTTAAACTGTAGAAGCAGCTTGTCTGGTTTTTATAATTTTAAACCAAATATGCCCCATCCCTCAACTGTCGAAGCTTAGAAATAATGAAGTCTTAACCCTTGACACTTGGAACTGCAGAAATTTAAAATACCGATAACCTTTAAACCTGACTTTGAGTAGCTTTCAAGAATAAAATGTGCTGCTGGAGCTGCTATCTTGTTTGCTGAGTTTTAGCCCTAGGTGTGTTTGTACAACAGGTTATGAACCCCTTAATAATAAGGATTTATAATGGGAATCCGGATATATTCTTAATTATTCTTATGCTGCAGGGTGTCACTATAATGCACTAATACCATACATGTGGTAGATAGTGGGCCATTTGTTTCTGTGTTATTTCATTATAGACTTTTATCTGAATAACTCTATTGCTCCATGTTTCTATTTCTTTGCCACTTGTGCAGGCATGCTATAGCTTATCTTTCCCATGACCAGGCTTCTGGACTTGTGATTTTAAGCTGCCAATTTGGGATGGAGCCACAGAGGAAGCAGAAGGTCTTGACCCCACACAGAGTTTTTCCTTTTTATGTGCAGAGCTTGGAAAGAGATGGGCAATGGTGTGCGGTACCAGAAATCATATTATATATATATGTGGGAAGGTAAGCCCAGGAAACACTGTGCAGGAGAGTTTTCGAGGAGGAACCCTGTTACACTGGGCGCTTTTGTGGTGGCACATCTGGCGGTGCCCCTGTTTTGCGCAGGTAGGGATGCTGCTGTCACCTTTTGGTGAACTGCTGAACCACAGAAAGCACTTCAAGGGGGAAGAAGAGGAGTCGGGGGAAAAAAGAGTAGTTTTCTGTAGTTACGTGTGTATGTGTGCATGCGTAGATGTACCTTCAGCTGTAAATCGTCCTTATGTTCGGCGTAACATGTTCCCTGGTCCTGCAGCACTGAGGATGCTGTAGCAGCAGGAGAGTGAAGTGGACTGTTACATCTCGTTCTGTTCATACCTGATTTAACAAGTCTGAAGTTGTTACAGTGATTTAAAGGGAAAACACTTTGTTGGAGTTCTCCTTCAGTGCCCCCGAGTTAACTCTAAAGGCTGTGTTTTTTCCAGGATAAAAGCATCAGAAGGGCTCTCCTTTGTGTCCTGAGGCATATCTGAGTTTTAATGGTGATATTTGGCTCCTGAAAAATATGCTCCCTGCAAAGGAGCCTGGGAGGAAGGTGTCGGAAAGAGAGCGCTGCGTGGAAAGGTTGGCTGGCGTCGCCTGGTTTGTCTTAGGCGCACTTCCAGCCTTCCTAGTCAGCTTACACAAACCTACCCTTCTGGCTGGCCTTCCTAATCCTGACTTAAGGAAGTCAGGACTTACTCTCAACGTAGCCGTTCTGTGGGGCTAGGAGCCTAGACGTGGAGCTTTGTTTGGAATGTAAGCACGGGGTTTTACGCCTGCGGAGCTGCAGAACAGCAGTGCAGATCATCGCCCGAAGCAGCTGGAGGCTTTGACCACTGACCCTTCTCCGGGGGTGTGGAGGAAGGGGAGAAGCTCTGCTTGTAAACCACTTGGGGTAGCAGAGCTGTAGCTCTCAGCAGCATCTGGTTATCCAGATGCTGGCGTGCCTATATGTATTATTTTTTTCCTCACCCAGGACAGCCTTTGTATGTCCTTGGGAATCGCTGATACTTTATGCAGAGACCGAGCACAAAACTTCTGCACTTACATTGATGGTAAATCCAAGGGCTTTTCTGCTGTAGGGTTTTTTTCCTTAGCCCCTTCCAGAAAGCTCCAATAGCATAAAGATGCCCCCCAAACCAGGGTGAGTGCCATGCTAACGGAGCACTGCTCGGTTTTGTGCTTTCTGAATGAAGCTTCCTCTCCTTGCATGCAAATGAGTGGATGCAGACAGCCCGTATTGCATGAAGCTGTCTTTTGTTTTGGTGATAAAAGACCCCAGGAATTGTTAATCATCCTCTGGCTCTCTCAGTGGACTCGCTGGCTCCAAACTTCAGTGTTAGCTCCGGGAAGGAAAAAACGGAGAGATTAATATGGACACCACGGCTTCACGTCCATCAGGGCAGGGGAGTGGAGGTGAAGCGTGTCGGGGCTGGCTGCGGAGCGGTGCCTCCGAGGGCCGTGTGTGCCGGGCTTCACGCTCTCCCTCCTGGGAGAAGCAGCCCCGAAGGCTTTCAGGGCCGTGCGTTTGGCACCGCCACTGTCACAGAAGATGGGGGCTGCCCACCCGCGGGAGCCTGTGCCCCTCGGGGGCTGCGTGGTAGCCGCTGCAGGGGGCTATCGGAAGGAAGGCGATATTTGGGGGTCAGTGTTTTTGTATCCTGCTCACGTTGAAAGCCATCGCATGCATCTACTGTGAGTGCTATGGGGTGGGGAGTTACTTTGCAGGACTCTGGTGTCGAAATGTCCTCTGTCTTGCTGGGAGAACGAACCAGCGTCCAGCTTGGCTTTTGCTGGGCTTCTGCAAACAAATCCCTTTTTCTCCATTAATCAGAACTCAGTTGCTCAGGATAGTTTGTTTTAAGATAAAGTTCTGTTTTGGAGTAAATTGCCAGTTGCTATGTTTTTGTGGCTGCCTGCCTGTGTGGAAGAGCTTGCCGCTTCCCCAGCCCCAGGATGACTCTCAGCCGCACCCAGCTCCTTTTTTGGGGTATTCTTATTTTTCAGAAAAACTTAGGCAAAAGTGAAAATAAATCGGTGTGTTTCAGTGCTGGTAACCACTCTGCAACTCCTTTCATCGCACCCTTGTTTTGGGGTTTGCTGAAGGACTCTCTCCCATTCTTGCAGCCTTTTCACCCCACCCCACTTTCTCCCAAAGTAGTTTAGCTTTGCAGAACTCTGCTTTGGTTTTTTTTAGGGTTTCTGCTCAGGGGTCATAGACCAAAATACCTTTGTAGCATGGATCCAGCTATAACTCTCTAGGAATAACAGGTATGATTGCACTGATTTAAGACACAAAAGGACATTGTGGTTTTATTTCTGTGGATGTGAAAGAAAGGAGGAAAAGGAAAATATACAACCTGTTCAGAGACGGATGTGTGGTGCTTCAGTGGAAAAAACAGGTTAAGCCAAAACAAATCAGAACTGAGTGTTCAGGCTAAAACTAAGTCTGAACTGCAGCGCTATATTTAAACACGGTATTTTTGTATTTTAATAATCGCTGGGAAAGAACAGCCTAAAAAATGATAGCATATGCTATTTTCAAGGTGTCTTCTCTTCCATCCCCATCTTAGTGCCATGGAGTGCAGCTGAGGACTAGCTGTGGAGGACAGGGATGCTTTAAAAGTGTTCTGTTCGGATTTGTGTCCCTCCCCTGTTTTCATATCTCTGCAACCTCTTAACATCTAGATCAAAATGATCAGCCTTAAGCTGGCATTTGAGCTGGCATAGACTTGGGAGAGTGTTCTTTCTCGTGGAGAGCTGAGGGCACGAAGGGAGTGGGGAAGCAGGACGCCCCTTTGTGTTAATTGTAACACCGTTCTGGCTGCCGCGTGGCCGTGACTGCCTCGGGATGCAACCAGTGTTTAGCAAAGGACGATCGTGAAGGGTAATCCTTTGCCATGTGATTATTTCATTGCCATTCAGTTTTATATAGCACAAGGTAATTCCCTGCTCTTGAGGAAAAGTTTGTGGGCGTTTTAAGTGCTGCAGAAGCACCTGCAAGTCTTCACCGCAGTGTTTTGAGTGCGGAGCTGTCAGTGCTGGGGGCCGAGCCTGGAAAGCCTCGAGTCCCCTGCTGTTGGTGGAGGGCGGTGTGACTGAAACGAGGGAACTCGGCCTGGCACCCAGCCTTAATCTGTGCTTTGAATCCAGCTATGGAAAAGACCTGCAAGCAAGGAAGGAAGCGAATTTGTCATGGTGTCAGGCGATGGCGACCTGCCCTGGGCAGGGGAATTCATCCAGTCTGCCTGCTCAGAGCAGGGTTTGATCTGTATTCGTTATCCTCGTCTGCAGCATTTGGGCACCTGTTACGTGTGTACATGGGAGAGAAGTTGCTTTTAGGAAGCTCCTGTCTACGTTTAGAGGAAGTGAGGAGGTGGGGAGAGTCCTCTTATCCTGCACTCTCCTCTCTGGGGCCAGGGTACTGCGGCGTTCGCTCCCTGCGAGGAGCGCAGCGGAGGAGCTGCCCTTTCCTAGAGTGAAGTTAAAACTTTCCCTTGTCCTTCCTGCACTGTGAAAGAGAACTGCAATTGGTAAGGGTGGGAAAGGGAATCTGAGGATGGAGTGTGGTGGTGGAGGGAGGAATGCTGGGTCTACTGATATAAAAACACTGGGAAATGAAGGGGATTTTTTGTAATGAGCAGCTGATGGGAGGGAGCTTACCTGGCTCTTGCTAAATGGCAATCAGTGATAGCTCTGACCAGCGAGGGGCTGCGAACACGGGTGTGTATCTGCCACAAACGTGCTCTTGTGCTCTTTGCCTTCCCCAGCAGCGCCGGCAGCAGTCCCCGCACGTCTCCAGGGCTCGGCGGCGGCACAGCGTAAGAAATCTGCAAAACGCTTTGCCTCTGTTGCTGGGAGACAGCCCGAGGGAGCCGGGGCTGCTTGAACAAACACGCTCCTCTCCTCCTCTCCTCCCTCCTTCCCCACCTCTTTTTCCCTCTTGGTGACTGGTAGGAAAAGCTTGGCTGAAACCAAGTGATTCTTGCTCCAAATGATCCCGAGACTGAAGAACCTCCTGGGCTTCCAGACCCACTGAAGTAAACGTCTTCCAGATAAAGATCCCAGACAGCAGGCACAAGGGTGGCTCCAGCTTAGGGTATATCTTGTGGCGAAGTTAATTGACATAAATCCGCAAACCTTAATGCCCTCAAACTTCTGGAGCTTGAACCGAATTGACCTTAAGACCCAAATTCTGCAGTGAGCCCTCAGGGTTGTGGCAGTATCCCAGAAATGCTGCCGCAGCTCAGGCTCAGCAGTTGCCTATGAGAGCGAATAAAGCAGTTGGTACCAAAGCCCTTGGTCTTATTTGGAGATGAGGTTTATTTTGCACCATCCCTCTATTTTCCTCCAGTATTGCATGGCCTTTATGTACTGGTGATACATAAGGGCACCATGAAATTTCCAGGCTTTGCTGGGGAGCATTTGCTGCTTCGGAGGGGCAAAAGCAATTAAAGCAGATGGTTCTTGCTGAAATGGTGACTGGCAAAAATGTGCATTGAGAGGTTACTTAGGTTACCTCTGGGTTTCGGTCAGTAACCTTTGCTGAGAAATACGAGGCAATTAGTGATTTTCAGTTATCTGATGATGTCTGCAGGCTTGAGCAGAAGCTGCTGCATCCCTGACGCTTCCTTCAGGCTGCATCACCAGTAGTGAGCAACGGAAAAGTTCTTTATAACTGAGCTCCTGGAGGGGAGCAGGGCTGATGGAGCGAAGGTGACTGCCACGAATGCCTCCAACAGAGGAAAAGAGTTAAAAGGCACAATTGTGGTAGAAAAAAAACTCCGCATCACAGGGCAGACTTTAGATTCCATTTTTTTCCTCTTAACCAGTTCCAGTTTAGCTGACCCCGCACTTCTGTTGTCGACACTGCAGAGTTGCTGATTTACGTAAGAGCCTTAGGTTAGCTGAAAAACAAGACTTTTTTTCTTGCAGTTCTCAAAGCTGTATTTCTGGGGCTTCCTTATTCAGCCACAGTGAGTCTAAATAGCAAGATCAGATGACGCGATGACTAGCCGTGTAATTTTT
The DNA here is from genome assembly GCA_013399475.1 of Chauna torquata. Classification (NCBI taxonomy): domain Eukaryota; kingdom Metazoa; phylum Chordata; class Aves; order Anseriformes; family Anhimidae; genus Chauna; species Chauna torquata. The sequence goes on from VXAL01011899.1 coordinate 68,711, forward strand.
ATCTGAAGAAAGGGCTAGTGATGTGAGCAGTTGCAGAATGAACCACCCTGTCCGTGTTTGATTTTATGCTTGTCATTTAAGAGCTGCCTTTGTCCACCTGAGATCGGGATATTTTTGCCTTTTACTCGGCCTCATTCTTTTTAGTGCATCCTTTTAAACTTGAGCTTAAAAATCCCATTTCTTGTACAAATAGCTTCTAATTTTTGATTGAAGTTCTGAATGACTTGCCTTTGTGTAAGTAAAGGCCTTCACGTTCTGGGCTATCGCACCAATTCTCCTTTGTCATTTGTACCCCCTTGTGAAATCAGGGATCTCATCACTCATCCTGCTGCGTGTGTCAGTGTTTGACGGCACCTGCCCTTCGTCCAGGACCAGCAGCCCGATGGAGAGCCCGGCATCGCTCGGGTATGAGGGTCGGGTAGCTCCCGGCTGGTTCAGCGAAGGTCACGGCCAGGTTCTGGTTGTGTTCGGGGCAGAGGAGCGATAAACACTTCTCCCTTACGTACTGCAGCTCAGCGTGCTGACAGCAGGAGCCGTGCATCCAGCGACTTCAAACCCTTCTTTTAACTGAAGCCTCCTTTTAGAGCATGCCTCGCTTTTCTTCCCTACATGTTTGAGTTCTGAATTATTTTTTTCGAACTGGTCTTCAAAGCTCACAGTAAACTAGCATTAACTATATTTCACGCCCAGCAGAAGTGCTTGTCCTCATGCTTTTCTGGGGGCAGAGGATCCACGTCCTGTAATGGCTCTTGTACAGATCGCGTGAATGCCTTCTCCCTGGTGAAATTTAACGTTATGAGTGTAACGTCCTGCCTGTCTGCCGCCCACAAACAAGGACTTTATTGGAGATCTGACTTGGCAGGAGCCTCTGAAAACTGGCTATTTTGTTTTGCCCAAAAAAAAACCAAACCCTAATCCTAATGGAGTTCAGCTTTGAGCTCCCATTGATTTTGGTTGGAAGTCAAGCTCCAAGCTCCCCGCAGCGTTTCCAGGAGCCCTGCTCACCGGCCGGGCAGTTCTGGGTGTGCGTGCAGCCACGCCAAGCAGAGCGGCACGCTTGGGTGTGCAGGCAGTGTGAAGGCTGCTGGGGGACGAGGCCCGGGAGAACTTGCACTCCTTCCCCCAAAGCTATCCTTAAAAGACCAGAAAGGAAAAGTTGTGTAAGGGCTGAGGTTTGTTGGTTGTTTTTCCCCTCTGTTGCCAGTCTACGCATCGGCTTTGCATTCAGCAGCAACCACTCTGAAGTGCCTCGCAGGAATGTTTTCTTGGGAGATTTCTATTTGGGAATCTCTCACTGGGGGCTCTTTTTTGTTTTGTTTGGGGTTTTTGGTTCTTTGGGGGGG
>VXAL01011899.1:70068-113446 GCA_013399475.1 Chauna torquata
CACAGGGATATTTTCTGCTTGGTTATAAATTGAAGACTGTGGTAAGCAACCAGACCTGAGCCTCTTAAGGGTCTTTTTGCTCTCTGGAAAATGCTGGGCTTTAAGTGTTTATTGCTTTAAACTATTGGCAATTCTGAATTGACTTACTGAGCTGTAATTTACCAGGTCTGCCATCTGAACAGAATTAACCTAGTAATTGTCACCATCAGTTTTTCCTCTGCAGTACTACATTAGAAAGTCTCAATTTGCAAACTCTGCTCAAGGATTGTTTTTGAAAAGTTTCTGTTGTCACTTATGAAAATTTCTTGTAGGTTGTATGAAAGTTGCAACTTAATGTAAGTTTTTTTTGTTGTTGTTGCAAATGCAGACATTTATATCCAGCTCTAAAGTGGACTTGAAAATCTCAGGCAGTAGTTTGTACCATTTCTTAATTGCATGAGGTTTGCCCTGGGCGATTGACTGTGAACTGCTTCAATTGGGGGATGAAATTGCCTTTAGCTCCCTCTGCTGGGTAGTTAAGGCATTTGCCCCCATGATGTTGCTTTTGCATACTTGGTCTATTCCCAGACTCTTTCTAAGCATCTCTGCTCTCAGTGGAAGTGGTGATGAGCAAAACGTACACACATAGGATTGGGAAATGTAATGCTTCAAAAACAAACAAGAAAACAAAACGACTGAGGTGAAGCCAAGTTTACTTTCTGCATGCTGTGAAAGAGTTAGCGACCTGCATCTCTCGGGCTTTGCTGCTGGTGAAGGAGGGGCTGCATGTTCGTACAGGGTGAGCTGAGGAGTTTGGGGATCCTTTCCTTCTCCCTAATTTTGTGCTTCAGAGGGATGGGTTTCTTGGAGCTGATTATTTTCAGGCACAGGCAAGTGGTGGAAGGGAAGGCTCTGTAGAGTCCCAGCCTCTCCGTGTCCCTTCTGAGTCATCCATCCATAAGAAGACTTTTCCAGGCAAGGTGTTAAGGGCACCCTTTCTGGGCCAGAGGTATCTTAACATCCTTTCCTAGATCTCTTCGGCAGTCACGTGGCAGATGAAATCCCGGGGCTGCCTTTAACTTTTCCTGAGGCTCTATCAGTAATGCAGCACGTGCTTGTTTTATTTTCAGATTGAGAAAATCATGAGCTCCATCGGCGAAGGCATTGACTTTTCCCAGGAGCAGCAGAGGATCTCAGGTAGTGTAACCCAGCTCGTGTGTGTGTCTTTGTGTTTTCGTATGGAGCTCAACCAGGTGCTGGCTCCTGTCTGCAGAGCCCCAGAACCTGCTTTGGCTCCCAGAAGGGAAAGGAAGGATCTGGCACAGATGAGCAGGTCTCTGCTTCCCGGCATAACATTCAACGCTGCTACCAGCAATCTTAATTCAATGCTCCCCTAGGTAGATTAAATTAATTTTATATAACATGGTTGTCCCTCCCACCCAGCAAGCTTTTGGGGGAAGTGGGCTGGGTGAAGAGCCTGACAGCTGGTACCCCCCGCCTAATGGGAAAGGGGGACCCTGGTCACGCTACTGTTCATTAATACTTGCCCAGTGACTGCATGTGTGTGCATAGGGGTCCCGTTTCTTGTTGAAAGCGGCTGCCTGTTTAAAATTTGGGGCTTGTTTAGGGTATGATAAATTTTGAGGTGGTGTTTTACATCTTTGAATAACTTTAAACAAAGGTTATTGGTGAGAATTGTGGAGCTTTCATTGGTGGCGTCCGGTAACTGCCGTGACTCCTTACAATCCTTCACTTTAGGTGAGAAGTGCTGGCTGGTGCGAGTGGTCTGGGACGTGTCTTGTGTTCTTCTGCAAGTCTGCAGGAGTAAAATCAGCTCCCAAGTGGCTGGCTCATTGCCCCCCCTCCTGCAGCCCGATAACCAGTGTGCTCTGATACTGAGAACTTCACAACCTGTGCTTGCTTGATGTGTAGGGGGAAGATCAGGTTTTCTGCACACATGAAAAAATTTAATTTGCAGCTGAAAGATGGTGTGAGGACCCCAGCCAGTATCCTAGGGATAGAAAGCTCTACTGATCTCTGAGTTCCAACAGTTACTGTTATTCTCAACATAGCCTCTAAGAAAGTCAAACCAATTGCTTACAGTTCTTTCCTTTCAAAATATGTTTGTCTCAAGTTTCTATTCTTCTCTGGTGGATAACAACAAAATTTTCTGTAAGCAGTTAGTCTGAAACAGAGCTGCTGCGTATTTGTCTTCTGGCTGGTCTCAGTCCCCACAACAATCTTGCTTTTGTTTCAAATGCATAATGCAGCAGCAAGATGCTCTTTTCTCTGGCCTTTTTGGTTATGTAAGTGTGGATCCGTCCCTTCAGTTATGAGCAGAACCCCTTTACAGCTCTCCACACTCTAGTGTTTTGTTCTTTAAGGCTCACAAAATCCTTTCAGCCCTGGGAGGAAGGAATGGGGATTTTGTATTGAATTGTATCATCAGTGACTATAGTTAGGATTTCTTCGATATCTACAACAGCATTTAGTGTACTTAAGTGTCTCGGATCTGTTGTATGGGTTGATTTAAATGTCCCAAACCACCTCCCAGGTGGAGGGGTCTTTTTTCCCCTTCTTCAGGATGTTTCTTCCCTGTTCAGGCCAAATGAAAGCGAAAGGAGTGTTTAATCTTCCTGTACCCCACCATGTCCAGGGGAATTCACTAGTCCAGGCTGTGTGTTCACCGCTGGGCATGGTTGGAGGAAAAGCTGCTCTGCCAGCCCGGTTGGAACGGTTTTCCCTGGGTGAAACGGCAGCTGATGGGGAAGTGCAGGCTCGGAGGTGACGGTGCTGTGCGCTGGGCTGGGTGAGGAGGTGTCCCTTGTCTTTGAGATATTTCACTTCACGCTTTGGTCTCCAGCTTTTTAGTGCCTCTTTGGTGGCTTTCTCCTCCACCAGGTGCCACCCAGATGTGACTCAAACAAAGACACAGTAGGTGGCTTTTAAATTCATGTCCCAGCTCTGTCAAGAGCCTAACGTGGCATTTGGCTACTTATAGTGCAGGTCTCCTGGTATCTCAGCAGTATCGTCTGCTTTGCCACCCAGGTTATTTCAACACTTGCCATCTTTGTTCTGAAAGAAAGGTCTTGTGGGCTCATTTGTATTTCACAGATTAAGGAACGTTTCCTGGGGAGCAGAACGCTTGAGCAAAAGCCAGTGTGGGGCGTAGGGTCCTGCACAGGCTCTCCAGTGCTCACCCTGCCTCCCTTGGAAGGCCAGAGAGATGATATTGGTGCTCCAGCCTGGAAGATCTGCTTCGGGGAGGGACTAAAATTAGCCATTATGAGGCCTGTCATCTGTACAGTTCTGTTGTGCATTTTTTTATGTTGGATTAGGAGATGAAAAAATAGTCTGATTGCAGTCTCCTGAATGTCTTATGGTCTAAAGTCAGCCAGAGGTAAGCAAAAACAGCCTTTAATCAGTGTTAACCTGGGCTTCAGGGACAGTTTTCAGCTCTGGTTGGACTTCCCCTACCCCTGCTTTGTCTCTGCAGTCCCATTGAGACAAGTTTTTTTTTTTTTTAACCTGTATGTTCTTGTGCAGTTTGTCTCAACTGGAGCTTATGGAGTGCCAGGTTCTCGTTTGGCTGCCATAGAATAAGGTGTAAAAAGCTGCTTCTGCCACCCAGCCTCTCACACTAACAGTCGGGAGTAGCAAATGTTGCAGAGACTTTTCCAGCAAAGCCACTGTTTTTCTGCAACCCACAAAATATGTTTGCCAGAATATTTAAACATCTCTTCTCCAACTTCCCACCTATAAAACTCTAGATGCCCTGTCATTGCTTCAAATCAGATAAAATTCATCACAGTTTTCTATATATTTTACCTATGTGCTTCTATGACCTTGAAGTGTGCAGCTTTATTAATTTTATTAATAGTGTGTGAGATGATTTGTGCATTTTCTTTGCTTTTTCAAATTTCCGTAAGACAAGGTGAAGGAGGGATCTTGGTGTCATTCAGTGCATTGATTTTCCTCAAACAGCAACGTCCTCCTCCAGCCATGCTTGCAAGTATTATAACTCTCATCTCCGCAATGCAGCATCAGAGCGACAGGAGATGATCCTGGGTTAAAACACTTTCATTTTCATAAATGTTGTAAGTAGAGGAGGCTGGGGTATGGGAAATAAAGCTGCCTGTGCTGAGTTTGTGTTCAGGATCCAGACCAAAGCAGCAGTCAGATCCAAGTTGGTTAAAATATCTTCCTCCACTGCTCTTGCAGTGACCTAATTGCATGTCTTGGCTCTGCACCCAGGATCAAACAAGATTCTTTTGCAGTTTTACCAGCTTTCACAGAAAGTTTTCGATACCTTTTCTGTACTTTTTTTGTTCCTTCTTTTGAGAAAAGTGCATGTGAAGGGGAAGTGAAACTAGTAGAGGAGGGAGGCTTTGATATCAGTGCAAGTGTCCCTAGGTGCGTCTCCGTACTGTGCACAGACCAGGGAAATAGCCTGCCTCTTCCCCAGCCGACTGTCTCAACGCTTCTACGTCACCGAGCTGCTTGGGAGCCTTGTTTACATTCTCCTCCTCCTGAGATGCAGGTTCACTCTGGAAACCAGCGCTTTGTTAACAAACCTGTCCTTCCTGCTGCCCCAGGCGGAGCTGCGGGTTCTTGGTTGTGGAACCGAGTCCGTGGCCTTCAAAGGAGGAGATAATTGCTTGGCTTTAATGGGGCCTTCTGAAACGGGGCTGCCCGCAGCGAGACGCAGCGTACAGAGCTTGATTAAATGGGTGCTGATGAACTCTGCTGTCTGGGGACTGAAGGTGACTAAATATCATGTACTGTTCAAGGGTTTTGGAAAACCTAAATGTCTTGAAAATGTTATTGTAGGAAACGCTCTCTGGTGGGGAGACCAGTTCAGCCGCGGCAGACCTGTCCTCTGGGGCACTGTCCAAGTGCCAAGTGGCCAGGAACCGTCCTGTCCGTGTGGGGCCGCAGCCTTCTCCTGATGTCTCTTGGACCTCTCTGGGGGACCTTCGTCCTCTGTCACTTCTGTTAGGGCAGCAGCTGTGCTGGGAGCAGGACTGAGGGGATGCCAGTTGCCGGTCAGCACGGGTGTCGTGGTGGCCTGCCCTTTGGATGTGGTTCATCTGCCACACTGCTAAATTTGGGTGATGCTGGGCTTTTCCAAGCACAGCTGTAGTATTGATATTCACTAAACAAGGCTGCTTGCAGCAGAGGTGCTTCCTCCTGAACTTGAAGCGTGAATTCCCTTCTCTGCCTTTTATCAGGAGCAGAGACAAAAGCAGAACTCGGGAGCTTGTTTGTCTTTACTGCGGCGTGATGGAGGACACTGGAGAGCTGCCACCGCAAGGAATTCTGTCCTTTTAAATCATTCACGTGCAAACCGCTCTGAGCGGGCAGAGTCTCCATTTGATGAGATGCTAATGTGCATCTGCACATGCAGCTCAAACCTGCCACAATGGAGCTTATCTCGTATCCATTTGTCACTTGGGCTTTTGCTTTGGTGAGGAGGAACCCCCCCATGCGTTCCCACCAGGGGGTTTAACCTGTGCCTGCCCTAGATGCTATGCCCTGATTAGGGCTCATGTTTTCTAGGGTCAAGGGGCTTTGCAGGGGGTGCGAAACAGCGTGTGGGTTTGGGTCTGATCCAATGGCACCTGTTCAGCATCCTGCTTTATGACAAGCCCTCCCCTCCCGCGATGGTCTGTAGCTGTAGCAGTGCGTGTGATTGATCGATATCATTAGTGAAGAGGTCTGACATGGAGAGGAGAGGAGGAGCTTTCACTTCAGCAAAAGCTGCTGTTGCCTGGGGAGTTTTCAGCAAAATGGACACCCGTCTCCAGAAGCAGGCAGAGCCGCGAGCTGCGCGGTCCTTGAGCAGCGTGTTTCCTGCAGCCTGCGCTGCCTTACACGTGCTGCGGGCTCCCTCAGACGCAGATCGGCTGCTGTACAGATTCCCAGCTTCTTTCCCCTCTTTTCCTATGAACACAGTTGGTCAGAGCATGGAAAATGCTTTGCCAGTCCCTTGTTGTGAGGACGAAATGCGTCCTGGGCTGCAGGCACCAACACTGGTTTTCTAGCAGTTTGGCTTTTGCTGCTCAGGAGTTCGCTAGGGCTGTTTTCATGGCTCAGGTCACGTCACAAACACGCAGGGAGCTGCAGGGAACTTTCCAAATGCACTCTCATCCCCAACACTGGGTGGGCTTTGAGGGTATTGGGGCTTCTGACTCTGTAGTTTTGTGCCGGGGGTCACTAGTTTGCCTGTGAACGTGGAACGCCTTGTTTGGCAGTTGCTGTGGAGCTCAGTATGTTTGGAGTCTGTATACAAGCTGTTATCACATACCCCTGGCTTGGATTTAGGGAAGCAGGGACCCTAGGAGTTACAGCCCCCTGCTGTGCCCAAGACTTCCCTTGCAATTTTGGGCAAATAGCTGACTTCTGTACCACTAGTCCTCCCTCTACAACAGCATAACAAACCTTCTGTCTTGCCGTGGTGTTAGGGATGAGCACATTAAACTTCTGAGGCCCTTGGATACTAAGATGATTAGATGCATCCTGGCATCTTGATCGAATTTGGAGCTGGAATCTGTTTCTTGGTGCCGTGGTTTCACACCGATGGATAGCTCAGCATCACCCTACTGCTCTCAACACCTCCTCAACAGAACAGGGAGAAAAATGCGATGAAATAAAAGCTCATGGGTTGAGATAAGGACAGGGAGATCACTCACCAGCTACCATCATGGACAAAACAGACTCAGTAGAAGGGAGGTTAGTGTGATTTATTGCCTGTTGATAACAGACTAGGGCAGTGAGAATTAAAAGCAAACCAAAAACACCTTTCCCCTCCTTCCCCCACGTGGCACAGGGGAATGGGGGCTGCGGTCAGCCCATATCGCTGCGTCTCTGCTGCTCCTTCGTGGTCGCTCTCTGCCCCTGCTCCAGCGTGGGGTCCCTCCCACGGGATGCCGTCCTTCCCAAACGGATCCTGCGTGGGCTTCCCACAGGCTGCAGCTCTTCAAGAGCTGCTCCAATGTGGGTCTGTACCACGGGGTCCACCTATCCCTCCCACCGGATCACCTGCTCCTGCATGGGCTCCTCTCCACGGGCTGCAGCTCTGGCCTGGAGTCTGCTACTGGGGGGCTCTCCGTGGGCTGCAGCTCCTTCAGGCCAGATCCACCTGCTCCATGGGCTCCTCCACGGGCTGCAGCGTGGAGATCTGCTCCATGAGGTGCCCCATGGGCTGCAGGGGATCTGCTGCTGCGGTGCCTGGAGCACCTCCTGCCCTCCTTCCTCACTGACCTTGGTGGCTGCAGGGCTGTTTTTCTCTGCATTTTCTCACTCCTCTCTCCCAGCTGCTGCTGCACAGCATTTTTTTTTTCACCCTCTCAAATCTGCTCTCAGAGGCACAACCAGCATCACATGCTGGCTCGGCTTTGGCCAGCAGTGGGTCCCTTCTCAAGCCAGCTGGAGCTGCTCGATAGGATTGCTGTCTGATATGGGGCAGCTTCTGGGCTCTTCCCACAGAGGCCACCCCTGCAGCCGCCCCGCTACCAAAACCTTGCCATGGAAACCCAATACACTTGGCCAACAGGTTCAGCCCTCTGCTTTGCTGGCAGAGCTTGTAAGGAAGTCTTTCAAATGTGTTTCTCTGGCTGAATCCTGAGGGTGGGGTGGTATAGGTGAGAGGAAAAGAGGGCTGTCACAGATTCGTGTTGGTAAATGCTTTGGGGGTGATGAGGGAGCAAGGAATGCCATCTCTTAAAGGATGCTGTATCCCACCTAACCCCTGTCCTAAAGGATTTTTTGGCCTGGGAACAGATGTTTATATTCAGTCTGTCTCTGTGCACATCTGTTGTACAGTCACACATTTTAGCTCCAGCAACCTCCTTCTGATCATCCCTTCCTTCCAGATGTGGGTCGGAGGGGCAGGGGAGTACAGGACTTGCAGGGGCAGCTCAGCCCCACTGCGCTGCAGCTTCTCACCTCACTGCTGGTCTGCGAGAAAGTAACCTGTGTATTGCTTGCTGGGTTACAGTGATTTGTCAGGCAGAATTTCTCTCCCAAAAATTGCGGAGACGAGTGGTCTGTGCTCAGTAAATCAGCTTGATTCAGACAGGAGGCATGCTGCACTGGGCGGCAAATACATTTGGGGCTCGGTGAGTTAACTCTGCAGTTGACTTGAGAAGTGAGAAATGTGCCTGGTGTTTTACTGGACAAAAGAGGAAGAAATTTGTTAGCAATCTGCATTTGGCTAATTGATTTTAGTTCCAGTAAAGTTGGATGCTGGCTGTATTTCTTGCATCTGATAGCATTAAAGACTCCATTCTCCTTGCCTATCCATCTTGCCTAATGCATTGCCAGAGCTTATAGCCCCCCTCGGTGGGTTTAAGGACTTTCAGCTGATGATCAGCCCCAGCTGTGGCAATAAATGCCTGACTTGCTTCTTCTGCATGCTTTCTTTGTGCATGGACCATGTTTTCATCAACACTTGCTTAGACTTGCAGGTTTTTTCTTCCTGATAAAGCTCGGTGGTCGCGTGTCTTCAGGCCACGCCAGGTTGTGCTAAACTGCTATCAGTTTCCATGAGCAAACAGGGTGATGCTGTCGGTCAGGCATGCCCCACTTCCCTATTCCTTCCTCCAGACAGGCTCAAAGGTGGCACTAAGGGTCATTACTGAAACAGTAACTTGTAAAGGGACCTTTCTGAGCCCGTGGTGGCCCTGGCCTTTTTCTGTTTCCTTTGAGGCATGCTGTGGTACCTGAAAAATGGTGCAAGAGGAATGGAATTGCTTGGCTTGCTTTTTCTGCAACTTTTAAATACTGTAATTACTTCTAACTACATTCTATCAACTGCTCCCCCACCTGCCCTCCAGCCCCCCAAGACCTTTTAAAGGTAGGATTCCTAAAATTTGAAGCGTAAGGAGAAGGATGGAGCTGACTTGGCTGAGAATTAGGGGTTTATTTTAATCAAAAGTTGAGATCGAGCTCTTGCTGGGGGGCATGGTGACTGGCATTCATTTGCTCCTGTGTCGTCCTCGTAACATGCAAATATCTTGGACTTTTCTGTTTTCAGTCTGGGATGGTTTGGGCATCTGTTCTCTCCTTTTTCTTTTTAGTTAACCCCTCCATTCCCCCCCCTCCAAATACACCCATTCATTTTGCCTTGATTTGAAGTGGTTTTTAAACCAGAAAACCTGCACTTGGTGTCACTGTAGGTTTTCCCCTTTAAAAGCAGAAACACATTTACGAGTGTACAAAAGGCTGAGTAGAGTAAATAATTTTTTAAAAGCAAACACAGGAGCTCAGAGGCAGGAACTGCTGTGGTTTCATTCCCCCTGCCAATACCCCGACTGCTACCAGAAATGCTGTAGTAGGCAGCAAGCAGTTTCTTCACCTCTCTCTCTCAATAAATTAATTCTGAGCCAGCCACAAATCACTTTGAGCTGTCAAAGCAGACCTGTAACATCATTTTTTTTGAAAACCCAAGCCGTGTAGTCCATCATTGAGTAAATATTGAGAAGTCAGTAATTTCCACTAGAGAGTTATAAAGCTGCTGTCTCCCTCCCCTCTCCTGCAGCTTCTGCTGTGAAGGCTGCTCGCTGCTTGTACAGTGGATGGAAAAGCTGGGAGGGGTAAGAGGATGAAGAGAAGGGAGGGACAGGCAATGCGAGAGCAGGAGACAGGACTGAGAGTGGAACGGCAAGCGTGGAGCTCGCTGCCTTCAGACAAAGCACGCTGCTGCAGCTCTCTGCAAGGACGCACAATTGCTGGTGAAGGGACACGGCTGCCTGGCTGCTTGCGGACCAAGAGAGGATCGACGGGAGGGAAGGATGGAGACCCCGGGCGAGCCGGAGCTTGTTGCATAAATTCCAGGTTTAGATGCTGCCCTTCTGCACAGGCTGCGTTAGGGGAGGGAGACGGAAACCTTTGTGATCTCTGCGTTTCTCGTGCTGCAGTGTGCACTAGAAAGACCGGCCAGCTCTCTCGAACTCGCCGAGCACGGCTCGCCTGGCAGAGGAGCGCTCCTGTGGACCAGAGCAGCAGGATCCCTTTCCCCAAGAATTTCCAGACAACACCGTGAGCTCTGCGTTGTGCAGCCATTGCGGTGGGTGGGGGTGGAAGGATGACTTGGAAGGTGCCAAACAGCTTCAGGTGACCTGAAGGTTCAAAGAAAGAAAACTTGTTTTTTCCTGCTCATCTTTTTATTTGCGTATACCCTTGAAACAGATGTGCTAAGCAGCCTGAAAAATTCTGCCTGTCTCGCATAGCAAATGCCCTGATGAAAAGGAGATCTCTGAACTTTTCTTGTCATATCTCAAGCTTCTCTAGAGGAGAGTGACAAGTCCCTGGACTCTCTTCCCAGGGGCGAGGGAAGGAGAGCTTGTCTGCACAGCTTCTGTAGGGTGTTGGGAAGAATCTCATTTATCAAAGGCTGAGAGGAGGTGCTGGGGCATGTCTCAGATGTGAGCTGCTGCAGGAAGAGAAGGGTGTGCTTGCATTTGGTCTCTTTTTGTTTTGACGTGGTTTGGAAGCAAGGAACTAAAATGCCTCATTCACCAGAGCTGCTGCCTGTTTGAGTCAGGGGCTCGGATGCAGCAGCTGCACTTAGCTGAAGAAAATGAAGGAAGGACAAATACAAGCACGCACCAAACACCTGGCAGGACTGAATGTGTTGTGTAAAAACCATACTGATTCCTCTGTCTCTTGCTGTCAGCCAGTGCAGCGGTGTAGTTAGACTCTCCGGAGCAGCCAGCCAGCCTGGTCAGAGCCGTGTGCTGAAATGCCGTGTGTCCGGATAGGTGGTAAAACGTCAGTGCCAGGACTCTCAGGCTCATGCTCGGGGTCACTCACACCTCTGCTCCTCATAACGCAGTAACGGAGACAAAAAGCCCTTACCATGGTTTGCCTCTTTCAGGACTGCTTGGGGAAAAAAAGTATAAGCCCTTCTTATCTTCCTCTGCAGTTTGTGTGCTTTCTTTGTCTTGCATGTCTTCCTGTGGACAGCTGCTCTAGTCTGCCTTCTGCTGCTTTTCTGAAAGTCCATCGTGTCTGTTTTGTGTCTCAGCTGCATGAAGATGTATTTTCTCTCTAGCTGCTTTGTGCCTCCAATGCGCTTGGCCCTCTCCGCTGGCCCGCTGGGCAGGGTAGTGCATCCGAAGTTGCATGGACGAGAGGACCTGCACAGCTCCATGCGGTTGTGAGCGGCTCCACTCCATTCTCTCGCACCTGCGACTGGCTGGGAATGCCTTGGGTGAAAATTTGTTGCCCTCCTCCCGCCCCCTTCCGATGAGCCAAGGAGTGGATCAGCATCCCCATGGGGTTGGGCTTCGTATGTTTGCCTGGCAAGAAGCTCGACTGAGCCCTGCAAGCAGTGCATGTGATGTGATGGTCCCAGGAGTGCTTCTAAACAGTTTGCTCGGGCAAAGTGTTTCTTTTTCTGAGTGCTAACTGGGATACAGATTAAACCCGGAGCCTGTGGAGGCACTGGAAGCTTGTTGTCCATGGTCAGTGCACACAAGAGGAATTGTCTGCCAGCTGATTTATTGTACTCTGAGCATAATTTTTTGAGTTTCTTTATGGTAATGACTATGATGTGGCAATGCCATCTGTCTTCCTCAGAGTGCCGCTGCTACCGCCTTAACGGTTTTTCCCTTTTCAAGCGTCTGCCGATTCCTCTCTCGTCAGGTTCGCGGATGCTGGAGCAGAGTGTCGGGGAGTGGCTGGAGTCCATTGGCCTGCAGCAATATGAGAGTAAGCTGCTTTTGAACGGCTTTGATGATGTCCGCTTCCTGGTAAGTTGCTGGGTGGGACCTGTGGGCTCTAACAAACGTGCCAGCCAAACCCTGACTTGTTGTCGGGACCCTGTGTCAGCTGCAGAGCAGATCTGGGTTCTGCAGCCCAGCAGAATGGTCTTGAGGATGTGCAGGAAGTTAGACAGAAGGAGGAAATGAGGGTTGTGTTGGTTCATTCATCTTCGCATTTGATTCAGTTGTTACAGTTTTTCACTGTAATTTTGATATAAAATTTTATTTACCACCTAAATCTTTACTATCCAACTTACTCAAGAAATGGGAACTGGAATTTGTTAGTGTTTTGAAGAAGTCACTGAGCCGTCTGTGTTTCTGGACTGTGAAGGAGGTGGTAGACCTCTTGTTGGAAGTATCCTTACTCTAAGTATGCAGGCAGGATGTTAATGAGCTGTACCTAATTGTGTTGACATTGTTGGCTCTGAAACCTAATGATGACAGCACCCTAATATTTAATATTGAGGGATTTTTTTTTAGTGACCAGTGTGTAGAAACTTAGCAGCATGGTGCAGAAATCTGAGAATTTACGTGGAATGATAAACTGCGAGGACAAACTGGGGGAACGGGGGTGTTTTCTGTGTGGCTTAAAGAAATCCTTTGAGTAGTGTGGACTCCAAGTTTTGCAAATGGAGAATTCCTAAAAATGGGTGTTAACCTCTGGAAGAGTCATTTGGGCTAGTGTAATATTCTGCCTTGGAAAGGGAGGGGGGACATCTCTTTGCTGTGGACGGTGCAAAGAGGTGACATTGAGAGGGATGTGTTCTTGACAGCCGTGTTGTGAGCCAGGTAAACAGGGCTCCGACAACACCACGGTGAGTGAATGTAGCTGTTGTAAGTCTGTGGGGAGCCTCTTGCTCTCTCAAGTTAAAAACAGCAGCCACCTGTCAGTGGTGAAGGTACGTGGGGGGCAGCTGGAGAAAGAAGGGAAGGCTGAACGGGGCACGGAAGTGTACCTCTGAGCAGCCTCACTGAGGGTGTTCGAAGGCAGGATGCAGTTACGCTCTTAAAAAATACCCTGACCAAGAGGGTAAGTGTTCCTGTGAACGTCGTGGGATCTCCGAGCACCCCTGTAAGTTGAATGCTGCGGCAGATCCGCCCCATGTGAGTTTGCAGCCATGTGGCCTGGCCTCCATGGCGAACACTTCTCCTTTGTCCCCCTTTAGCCTGGCAGGGCCAGCGCTCCTCCGGAGAGCTGGGTTTTACTGTGTTCCTGCACCTTCCGCAGAGGAGCTGCCGGCGACAGGCGATGGCCTTCTCACGTGCTTCTGCCTCTACCCTTTGCCGAAACGAAATACCCCGTAGGTCCCTGCTTGGGATCCTCTGCCGATGGCAGTGCGACCCTTGTAGTATCAGCGGGCCGCTCGTCTTCCAGCAATTAGCGGATACAGCGCCTTTTCTCCGACTGCCCCTGCCTGACAAGTGCGATGATAGACTTCTCTCCGTACAGAAGTTTACTAACAAAGGAAATTAACTTTCCATTTGTCCCCAGAGAAGCAGAAGCTGGAGGCTCGGAAGCAGGAATTTTTATTGACTGTGCTTATTTGCAGTAAATAGCAACACTTAGTTGCTAACTGTCTAATGCAGAGTTTTCTCATTTATAAGGAAATCAGCTTCTACTCATTTCAGGGGATGGGATGCTCTCCTTACTCATTCCTCTCAATTTTAAAAGGTCAAATAATTTAACAAATTTCCTGCAAGCCCTGGCTGATTTCCTTTTTGCTGTTTATCCTTTTTACTGGGAAGTTGACTCTGGCACCCGTGTCAAGTCTGCCTTTTAAATCCTTTTATCTGAGTCTTAGGGACTTCAAGCTAATACAGTCAGCCCAGTATGAAAGTTTAATTCTTAAAAATCTCCTCTGTGGTGTTACTTTCCTTCAGCTTCTGATGTTGTGGGAGTAAAACCTTCAGATACAGTACAAGTGGGAAACAAGTTCGTTTGTTTTTAATACTGATTTTGATGCTTTCAGATGAATTATTAAAATTGTTGTAGACTCTGAAGCTGGCTGGTGCAGCGAGCACTGAAAGGATGTGGATGTCGGGCTCCTGCTGTGTCAGGTTGTCCGTTCCTTTCCTTTTTGACGTAACAATTTCTTTATTAACTGCCACTTTCGGTCACTAATGAAGAATATTTCAAACTAAGTGGCATTATTTTCCTGGACTTGAACAGTTTCTGTGAAAGGATTAGTCCCTGTTAGGGCCTCATTATGTTAAATATTTCAAGGTCCAAAGAATGCTGGGTAATGGTTTGCAAATTGCCAGATGGGCTATGAGGCTAATTAAGTTTTAGTAGCAAAAATTAAGAAGTTGGAGTCTTTAGATGCAGAAACACTCTTGTTTTCTGTGTAAGATTGCACGTGGCATTACTCCCTGAATATAGTGCTGCGGGGTGTTTTCAGTCTGCCGAGGACGCTCCCTTTGCTGCTTGAATCCCCGGGTGGCCCATTTGTGAGCAAACAAGAAGCTCGTACGTTGGGTACGAGACAAGAAAGCATCGCCAGAGCAAAATGTTAGCTGTGTAGTGATAGTACCGCTGTAAAACACACGCAGCGTCCTAGGAGAGCTCTTTAGTCTAATATGCTTATGAAGGATGCTCAGCCTGCAGTACATACCACTTAGTGGGATTAAGAAAATAGTCTAACGAAGAGCGTGTCCCATGACCGCAGTGGGGACCGGGTGAAATCCGGTGTTTGCTGGCGCAGTGGTGTTTGTTGCTGTTGCTTCACTTAAGAATGGATCTTTAAAATGTCACAGTGTACCAAGTAGGTAGCACAAAGTTGGTAAGAGACAAAAATGGGAGGGTGCAAAAGCTCATCTTGGTTTTTTTTTTTTGTAGACCCTACTTTAGCCAGTTCTGGTTTCTGGAATTCCTGATTTCCTTTGTATTTTCAGTTGGCTCGTGTTAACTTGCACCCTGTATTACAAAAGCCCTTACCCCCAAGACAAGGGAAATGATTCATCAATGCACAGTAGGGTAAAGTGGTTTTGAAAAGTACTCTGTAAATACATTAAGCTTCTTAATCAGATGTTAATCTAGGAAGGCAAAAACATGCATTGTTTCCAAGAATTCTGTTGTTTTCAGCAATCCAGAGATTCATTATTAGGTGATGTGTAGCTGGCTCCCTCCGCTCTGCGGACACGCGACCGGCCGACTGTGGGCTGGTGATAGCCCGGTGCAAGCTTCGTCTGCAGCAGCTCCGAGGAGACCTGATGCGCGGACAGGAGGCAGCAGTCCTGCTGCTTCTCTTGGGGTGCGCCTATGTGCTGTAACAAGCGCACTGATAGCCGAAAGAGGTTTCGGAGACCTGCAGTTTTCACAGCTTGGGCTGTGGAAGGGTTGGGGATGTAAACTGTAATGTGAGCCATGAACATTTTACAGGTTTTCCAATAAAAAGAGAAGGTAGAAGTGTGTTTTTGTGGATAGCTGGTGTGGGCTGTGAATGTTGAGTAGAGGTTTCTCTGCTCTTGGGAATTCCAGCTCCGCATCAGGGACGAGGTTTAGCAGCTTACAGCTCCTTGCCCACAGGCTGCTTGTCCGGGATCAGTGCTTCCACTGCCAGCCAACTTCTAGTTTGTTGCAGTTTGGATCCGCTTTGGTAAGAGCAATGACTGCGGTCAGGACTGACCCTTCTCATGCGTGTATCTCCCTGCCAGTGCTTTTTCTTTCTGGAGGGGGTGGAATTCAGGACAAATACTAGAGCATTGCTTGCAATACCAGTTTGTTCTGAGCGGTGTCAGACCGTGCTTGTTAGGAGTATTCTCGCTTTAGGAACTTGCAGAGACTTCTGAGGGCTTGTGAATTGGTTATCAGGGAAGAGCAAGCCAACACAACCATGGTAAGGAGAAGGGAACTGCTCATGGTAATGCACAGAACCATTAACATGCATAAATGCAAGGAGTAGCATGCTGCCTGTACACAGTTACTCGGTGTTTTAGGAGCTGGAGCTGAGCTGGGAAGCTGCAGATGGGCTGAGTTTGCAGCACTGGCCTCACTGATGCGTTGCTTTGTTCCAGCACTTAAGGCAGAGTTTCTTGATCAGTCTTTCCATGATGTAAAATTCTTGTTAAATCTGCAAAACAAAACAAAGTGCTGCACTGTTTGGTATGGCACACGAGAGCATCCCAGTGACGCTGACTGGTTTCAGACAAATGCAGAAACTTGAACGTTTATGGCTAGTTCAGAGTAAACAATCTTGATCAAGTATTGACTTAAGTCAAGAGTCGATATTGCTAACACAAAGCAGCGGGATTATTTAAACATCAATCTGATGTGATGTTAAAGCTTACTTGCAGTTGTACGTGTTTCTGGGAAGGGACTAAAGCTACATTTGTTTCAGATGGTATGTGATCTTTCCTCTTGATAGAGGGAAGAAATGGGCTATAAAAGATGTATTTAAGTAGCTTAGTTTTTTAAAAGACTGAGTTCTCTTTCCAAATAGTAACATCTGCATGTTGGGCCACGTTCTGGAGACATTCTTCTGTTCCCTTTAAGTTGCCTACAGTAGCTTTGTGGTGGTGTTTATGGGTGATGCTAGGGAAGAGGCTTTCCCTGATTTTCCAACTTGAACCTTGCAGTCCAAGGGAGCAGCTTCTTTCGCTCGTCCTCTCCATTGCCATGGAGTGACCTTCACTGTCAGCGTTGCTGGCTTGGGGCAATTGGACTGTGACACTAACCTTCTGCTTTTAATGTGGGGCTGTCATTCAAAGAGCAGCCTGTTCAGCCAGCTTGGGATTTAAAAAGAGAAAACGGAGATGGTGCTTCAAATTCTCTGTCTCTGCTTTGCAGCTTACTGGAGTTCTTTCATTAGAGGGGAAAGGTTTATTTGTGCTATGGGTAAACATAACCGAATCGGAGCTGCTAGCTGTGTATTACTGGCAATGGCTGTGCTGTCCTTGACTTAGCAAAATACAGCTTTGCAAGTAGAACAAAATCCTCAGCAGAAGTGCGTGCCAAATGCGAACTGTGCTAATGAACCAAGAATACCCCACCACCCAAGAGAAGCCAGCCCTGCTACCTCCCACGCGGAGGAATGCAGCCCTGGTGTCTGCACGGGGTTTCAGGAGACCCGTTGCGTCAGCCTCCACCGGAGGAGGAAAATAAAAGGTCAGATCACAAAGCTGTAGCGGTGAGTGAGCAGTGTCATTCAGAAAAATGCACTATAAATCGATTTAATTGTCCCTGACCAGTAATGAACTGGGGGAGCTGTAAGAGTAGGAAAAATGTCACAGGAGTGTGAACCAAGAGGGATCCTGCTGCTAGAGCTCGGTCCCGCTGTGTCTGCTGGGATCACCAGTGCCTTTGCCGGAGGTGCTCCCTTCGGGAGGTCCGTGGAGACCGGCTCTGCGCTGCGATGCACAGTGCATCCCCACGGGAGCGACCCGGAGTGAAAGGCCAGGCTGGACTCTGCTGCCGTCTGGGGAAAGGAAGGACGTTGCCAGTGTATTAACAAGGAATTGCAATAATTCGCAGTGGAGTTTTGGCCTCAGAAATGGAGAAGGAAATGCCATTACCTGCACCCTCACTGTAGTGTTTTGTGATCCGTTAGATCCCCTAAATCTGTCCGACGTACTTAACTGTGGACAAAAGCCTTTCTCTTGGAGGGCTGAGTGTTTCGTGCTGCCCGAGACAGCTTCTCAGGCTGACGTCTGAGAAGGGTGAACCTCACCTGCTCTGGCTGTTGGGTGATTATTCCATAACTGAACTTTTTATTCAGTCCAAAGATATTTTGATTCGCAAGTGAGCAGGTGAAAGAGAACATAAACCATTTCTTATGGCTTTTTTTGTTGTTCAAGCCTGGATTCCCATGGAGTGTGGGGAAAGCAGCTAATGCTGATTCAGTAAGACAGCATCAGAAATGGAAATCTGTTCTCCTTGTGTAGTGCCCTGGGCTCCTCTGTTGTTTTTTTTTGTTATAACTGGGGAGAAGTGGTAGAATTATGACAGTGTTGGGAGAACGGGGTATCTGCAAATAATTTAGAGTACTGGCATTAATTAGATTAAATGTAATTCAGTGCCATGTTAGATTAGCCTGCAGTGGTCTTCATTACAGAATAGCCTTCCTCTTCTCTCCTGTTCGTGTGTGCAAGCGGTGGGGGGAAAAAAACAAAAAGTAGAGCTGAGGCTTTGGCTCGATGTGTGAGCAGAGCAGGGCTGAAAGGCAGCTCTGAGCATCTGCCAGGCCGGCCCCGAGGACAGCCCTCCCAGCCGCCGAGGGACGCGATGCGCACGGAGCCGGGTCTCCTTCGCCCTGCGAATCCCCGTGGTCGGGTGCTGGCTGCCATCTGCGCTTCGTTTTCACCTGCACTGCCGCTGGAGCGCGGGGCATCTCCTGGCGTCCTCAGTCAGTGAATCGTAGCTCTGCTTTGCACGATCCGCCTCGTACCTATCCCGCCTGGCCCTGGGGTGCAGCCAGGCTTTTAGCGTGCCCTCAGAATGTGTGTGCCTTAGAGCTTTTTTCTATTTTCATTTGAAAATTGCCATCTTAAAGTAGTCATCTAGGGCAGAACTCAGCTGACATATTCCAGTGGCGTTTTGCACCGAGTGATGACCTGTGAAGAGCAGTGACCTCCCAGGGATCCCACCGACAAGGTTTTACTGCTTCTGCACGTGGTGAAATGAAGAGAGACCCCGGCACGGTTGCAGCCGCTGGGGAATGCCTTCGTATGGGCGCAGGTAGATCTGCGTGCAGCTCGTGCCTGGGCAGCTGGCCTTGGTTTCAAGCTGAAGCGATCTCCAGCTGCCCAGGGAACAGACCAGGCAGAAGGTCTCGAGCGGATGGATCTGGGCTTGGTCTTCCTAAAGCCTGTGCTGCGGCTTTCGGCCCTGCAGCGGCGTTGGGTGACCGATCCCGCACATTGGTGCGGTCCGAGCCGCTGGGGTGGAAGCAGGCACCGCTCGGGAGCGAGGGACAGCTAACACCTAGCCGTGCTGGCGAGCTGCCCTTTAACAGTTGTTAATCACGTTGGAGGATCGCGCTGGCTGGCAGATTTATTACCAAAATGGCTTTTATTTATTTTTATGACTTAGGCAGGAAGCTCCTAAGCCACATTACATGGTATTGTCTGCTGTTTATCACTGCTGCCAATATTCTGGAAATGCATTTCTTCCTTGGTCCCCAGCCTGGTCTCGATGCCCTGGATGAACACCCCGTAAGAGGGGAACGGGACCCTCGTGTAAGCGCGTCTGCCAAGCGTCTGAGTGGGAATCGATTCATTCAGTGAAATGATTTTTCTGACAGCTCTCCAGCGTGCTTCAAATGCTGCTTGGGTGGTTCGCGAGGACTGTGCTTTGTCTACAGTGGTGTGATTTTTCGGGTTCTCTCTGGAAGTGGATGGTGCGAGTGGGTTCAGCCTGCGGCTGTGTGAACTGACCTCTGAGATGCAGGGAGCTGGGGTCTGGAGCTTTGTGTCGGCCGCTCGGCGCAGCCCTGGCCGGGCAGAGCCGCACTGAGCTCCGCAGACAACGAAAGCGGACTTCCCGGGGAGCAGCGAGTCCTGAGCGCGTTTTGAGGAGCGAAGTGGGTGGACCAGAACTGGCAATGTAGAGAATACTTATATTTGATTCATTAGTAGCTCCAGGCCCAATAAACATTAAAAAAGCCATTAAAGGAGCAGTTAATTTTTTTTTCTCTCAATAAAATTGCCTGAACTTGACAACCGCGACCGATTCCCTCCATTGCCATTGTCACGCTGCCAGTGTGCATGGGGGAAAAAAAATAAGCAAAAATGAAGTGGCTGTGTGCTAATCTAGGATTTATTGTAGGCTTTTGAATGCGAGCCCTTTCCACAGTCAGTGCTCTGTGAAGAGCTGGGGCTTCATTGTCATGTCCTTAGCAAAACAAATGTTTCTTTTCCCTAGTTTCCACTGAACTACCTCAAACTGCAAATACCATTAAGGGAAAGCACAAAAGCCATGGATCATGAGGCTGGTTACAAATACATACTCTTGTGGCCAAGTGCTGCTGTTGCTCCCCTGGCTCTGAAATGGGGGTGTGCAGATCCCAGTTTCGGGGTCGTCAGCCTGCTCCGAGATAAATTCGCCACTGGAGCAGGTTTGTCGGAGGGGCCGAGCAGCCAGGGACGGCCCGTGGAGCTGTAGGTGCTCAGCGGTGCCTCCGGTCAAGGCTGGATTCTCTCCAGGATTCTTTTAGGTCTTTTGGCTGGGAAAGGGGGCGATGCTCTGTGCTGTCACTGGGGGTCTCGGGTGGAAAGCCCCCAAGTGCAGATCATGCACTTGCACAGACAGTGCAAGCTTGTTTCTGTTCCGTTAACACGGCATTAGCTGCTCTTACCCTGTTGAAGAAGATAGGTGAGCAGGGCAGCTTACTCCAGGCGCAGGTCCGTACGGCTCGCGGGTTGCGGCTCCCGGCCGGGCTCTGCCCAGCGCCGCAGAGCTCCGGTGGGCTTCGGTGTGCAGCGCAGGGGGACGGTGTGGAGCCAAGCGTGCGACCTCCACACCCTGCAGGGAAGGAAGGCGCTCAGTCGTTGCCTACTAATAGATCTGGGGACAGTTTGTTGCCGGCCGCAGTGGCTTTGTCAGCTCCCAGGAATACCCTCGCTGTAGCTCATCTTTCTAAATTTCACTGCCTTCCCTTATCCGCGGGATGCTGCCCAGGGCTGCCAAGCTGTAAAGTCCAGTGGCTTTTTACAAGTGTGCAGGATCCTTTTTTCCTTTTCTTTTTTTTTAAACCTGAAAAGTAGAGTTCAGTAAGTGATGTTGAGGTGAAGGGAAAGCGCAGCCTCTGTTCTTTGGGGCCTTCTGCGTAATTATCCATATTCAGGCTGGGTCTGTGGCAAACTGGATGCAGCTCCATCTCCGACATCCAGGCTTTTGGTTGCCAAAAGTAAAGCAATAGCAGTGGCAGCAAAATCCCTAACAAGATGCAAATTGTCTTGAGCGTACTGAGAAGGGGGGGAAAAAAAAGAGCTTTGTGTGCATTAATCTAAGAAAAAATGGATGCTTTGGCTCATCCAGCTGAAGGCACTCTGCTGTAGACGTTTGCTGAGGCCTTTGTAGTCTGGAAGAGCTGTGTTTGGGTTTTGCATCTGTTGCTTTTAATAGCAAACACATTCTGGTCCCAGTCTTCCCTGCAGTCCGCCGCCTGTCTTTAGTTCGTGGTTTAGAAACAGAGGCAGCATTTGGATTAGCGTGAGCCTAGCGAGACAGTCGGGATTCATTAAACTGCATTGCTGGCTGGATGAGACTACGTGTCCTATACGAAACTTTCTTTGCCTTGGGCCCTTCCTTAGCTGGAAAGAGAGAATGGACTAAAGCCAGGCTCTGTGTAGGAAGCAGCATCTGAAAATTGGGTAGTTAAGTGCCTGCAGAGTGCCCTGCTGGAGCAGAAATGCTGGCAGATTTCAGCGGCTCTGATTTTTGGCACACTTGGCTTTGGGGTCACCTAACTAGCAGGAGGGGACGCTACCTTCGTACAACGTCACCTCTGACTGTGCTTTTTTCCTTTAATGAGAAACCTGGAGTCTTGCAGGCTGTTTAATTACAGTGCAGGATGTGAAGCATGACTGAAGCAGACCCTTTCTCTAAAAGCTGGGTTTCCGCAGGCGGGTCCAGACGAGCAGGTGGGTTGCTGATGGATCTCTGCTCTCCTTCAGGGCTGTGCAGAGGGCAGAGATGGGGTTCAGAGGTGCCCCTCGTGGGCATTTGCCCCTTTCTGTGGAGGGAGCCGTGGTCAGCTCCGAGGAAGCTGAAGCACAGATTTGGGGCTGATAACCTGACACCCAGACTGAAGGTGGCACAAGGGCTGTCTGTCCAGCAGCCAGTCCCTTCCAGGTTGCACCTGGGCAGTGGGATTCCCCTTGCCCAGGTTCAGATGTCTGCGGCTGGGCCCAGCGTTCGGACCCTGGGCTGCCACTGAGCGTGGGAGCGGACTTGGCTGATGTGTTTCATTCCGGCGCAGATACACTTGCACTGGAGAAATAGTTCCATGGCCTAAGTGACGTGAGTACAGCTGAAGTTAAGGGGTGTGTTGTGCTCCTGTGTCTGCCGCAAAAAAAGCACAGCCTTTGCTTCTTGGTGGATTTCTTCAGGGATCACCCCAGCTGTTCTGGGAATAAAAAACTTCCAACAATTTTTCTACCAAAAGCAAAACTGACTGTGTGCATGTGGCGCTGCATTAAAATCTGGATTAACATGAGCACGTGCTCTAGGAGCAGCCCCCGAACGCATCCCTGCTGCAGTGCGGGCAGTGCTGAGCTGTTCCTGATGGAAGCGAGGAGCTGTCGCCTGTGCCCCGTAGGGAGGCAATGGTGAGGTGTGGGGTGGACGGGGCTCTCAGACATCCCCGCTCCCCAGCAAGAGCAAAAGGAGAGCTCTGGCCCACGTGCAGCCCCGAGCTGCGCTCGCTCCGCTCAGCCCGGCAGCCTGCACAAGGTAAAAAGCACTTGTCACAACGCATACCGTCTGAACTACATCTTCAGAAAGTTTTTTTGATTCTAATTGGCATTTCATACAGCCGTAGAGGACTGGGCTA
This sequence comes from Chauna torquata, assembly GCA_013399475.1. Lineage (NCBI taxonomy): Eukaryota > Metazoa > Chordata > Aves > Anseriformes > Anhimidae > Chauna > Chauna torquata. Next base: position 92,306 of record VXAL01011899.1, read on the forward strand.
ACAGCAGAGCAAGTCCTCGGGAGCTTTCCTCTCCCCTGCCTGAGGCATTGGCTGTGTTTGTCCTCAGAGGACCCAGAGTGGGGCCAGCCATGAGCCTGGGCTCGGGGTGCCACGACTGCTCCAGCCTTCAGCAGGATGCTTGGGAGGTGGCGTCCTCTGACTGGGCTGCTGACCTCCGTCAGTACCAACGGGGACCTTTGTTTGTTTTTTAAAAACAAAAACAAACAAGCCAACCAAAAAAAGGAAAAAACGCCATGCGTTGGGATACTGTTTTTAAAAACCACTCAAAACAGCAGTTCCTCTGAAATTCTGCAGCCCTGCATCAAGGCAGTCTCCCTAGAGCAGCCCCGTGCGATGGAGAGGCTTTGTTTCATCTCGGCAGTGAAAGCCTCTTGCCTTTTTCCTCGGTGAGCTGCTGGGTGTGGACGTTTCTCCGTTCATGCCCTCCTTGTTACTGCAAAGGAACCGCTTTTGCCTGCTTCAGGGACAGACCCAATGGCCTCGGCAGCTCCTGGCAGGGCAGAGGGCAGAAAGCCAGGGCAGGGAGGACAAGAAGGCTGAAGGCTGGCAGTGAGAAGCGAGTGAGAAATGCTCGGAAAGGCAGGGGAGGAGGAAAGCTGCAGCAGACCCCGGCAGGGTCTCTGTGGCTGGGAACCCTCTTTGCTTTGGGGGCTTCTAATGCAAAGTCGTTAGCGGATGAGTTGCTGCTTGGGCAGGGATGTGGTGTTGCATGAGCCCGAGCAGAGAGCAGGACACCAAGCAAACCCGTGGCAATTGCTGCGTGGTGCAGGTGGCAGCAGGACCGGGGCGCTGCGCGGAGCATTCCTGCCCCTTGGCTTTTGTCTGAACAGCGTGTTAAATGCAAACAGGTTTAAAGTCTGAGAACAAACAGCTCATCTGTTCATTGGCAAAGGTTAAAAGATCTCCAGTGTTTGCATTTAATTATCTATTTTAGTGGCAGATTTTTTTTTTTATTGGAGATGAAATCCGGATGGGTTTAAAGGACGCTCCTCCAAGCAGAGGCTCGTGCACAATAGACTGTAATGATTTATTCAGAGCTGCTATGCTTTGTCTATCCTTGTTAAGTACCCTGAGAATGCAGACTGGCACTGAGGGAATTTAATGTGACACACAAAAATAAGGAGTGTTAGAGAAAGCTGTGGTTCTTACAGTATTTAACTAGCTTGTATCCTTGCTGCATGGCAAGCAATTTTCCTTGAATTTGAGATGTCAAAAGTGGGAGAACACCTATTGCCTTGCCTTGGGCCTGACATTGCGCGTGTCAGCGTAAAACAGGCAACCTGGAAGCACGTGTACAGCCAGCCCCATGCTGCTAGTTTGGGAGAGTGGCTGTGCTGAAGTGGATTAGTACCAAAAAGGCTCAGCGCTGGAAAATAAACATGAGTAAAAAATGTAAATAGGATCAGCAAGCCTATTTGATTTTTATACATGAAAATTCCGTGTAGCCATTGCCACGGTTTGCTCAGGTCCAAGCCGTCCTCGCTGGTGCGTGAAGGGTCTGCTCGGTGAGCCGTGCCCTTGCTGGCATCCAGCGCGAGCCCCTGCGCCTGCTGCGGCCCCGGCACCCAGCTCTTTGCGGTGAAGCGAGCAGCAGACCTCCAGGATGGAGCTGAGCGGGCTGAGGGGTCGGCAGCTGCAGGCTCCAGGTACCCGCGCTGTGACGTTAACCTGCTGCTGCGGGGATGTCGGTGAGTTGGTCCCTTCGTGGGCTGCCCTTCGCCTCCCCCCAGCAGGACGGTAACGCTTTGCTCACCAGGCTTGTGGAGAATCCCATTGCTTTCTCTAGCTGCCTTCTGTCCATTTAAAAAGGCCCTTTAAAAGCCATCTCACTCAGGAGATGAACTCCTTGCACATGTGCTTCCTCCCAGGGACCTTCTGGTGACCTCTTTAGCAGAGCTGCAGCATGCACAAATGCTCATGCCGGGTAAGGTGCGCGTCAGTGGAGCTGAGCTGCCTTTAATCCTTCCCCTCTTCCCCTGAGCTGAGCGCACAGTCTCCCGATGCTACAGAAATGCACGTTAAATGTGGCTTTTTGGCTTAAAAATGGTAAGCAAGGAAGGGGAGGGATGTTTTAATTTTTTTGGTAGGATGCTGCTACTAACGAGCTGGGGTGATCGCTGCCTGGGGCAGCTCTCCGCCCTGCTTGTGGGGGGGTTTGCTCTCTGCCTGTTTTGGAGGCTGGGCCGCTCTTACGGCAAATGGGAGCCTGCAGTCAGCAAAGAGCCTCTTCTTGCGACTGGGAGGAGCGCAGAGCAGCTTACGTGACACGGGTACATCCTTGCAGAAGGCTTCGTGCGTCGTGTTACCACTCAGGTGAAACCCAGCGGTTTTGCTGGGCCTTGCAGGACATGAGGTGCAATCTAAGAGAGGCAGGGCAGGCGCTGGTGTGCCCCTGCGGAGCTGCCACCCATCCCGCGGTGCCATTTCGAGCAACTGCAGTGGCACTTCCCAGCTGGCAGCGGGTGCCGCAGCGCGCTGGTGCGAGCTGGCCTTTCGGAAAGCAGGGAACAAACCACCCTGCTCAGCTGCAGGGTCTTTAGTCCCAGCTTTCTGCTGTTTAAACAACTCTCGTCGACAAATGCTTTTGTGCTGCTGCTGTCTGCTCCAGATCTGCGGTCTCGGTCCCCCCCCAAGGCCTGCCAGGAATTGAGGGCGTCGGGCATCTCCGCCTGCCAAGGGAGGATGGAGGCAGGGGAGCGCCCGTCTCGCTGCTGTGGGCGCTGGCGGTCACCGAGTGCCTGCAGAGCCCCGCTTCCCAGCCACCCGTTGATTTAATTTGCCACTGTCATTTGCTAAATAATTCTTTCTCTGCAGTCTGGCCTCTGAGGGCAGCTCTCCCAGCGGTGTTGCTTCGGGCACCTCTTATCTGTAGCGTTAATTCTCGGTTTCTCTGAGCACTTATCTCAGCGTCCGAGCGGAAGAGCAGCTCTCTGGGGGCAGAGAGCCGCGTTGCATCCTGCCCAGGAGTTATCACAGCAGGCTGTGGACATGGTGGGAGCCATGCTGCTCATGCTCGGCGCTGTCTTGCAGCGACCACAAACTGAGCAAGCAGGTAGCCCTTATTCAGTACCCATCCCTGGTGCCGCGGCAGGACCAAGCCGGACGGCGTTTGGTTCCAGGACTGGCATCTGGCTCCGTGATGTGCACCCCGTGACTCTCGTAAGGGCATCACCAAAGATGAGCTCCCCCCACGGGCTGCCCTGGGTGCTCGTCGGAGAGCATCAGCGGGTGGAAGGGCTGGCAGGAAGGGCAGCAAGGGCCGTGCTTCCTTCTTTGCCCTTGCGGGGAAGCAGCATCACCCAGCCGCACTCATGAAGGTGTTAGAGCAGCTCACTGCTTTCGCATTTGGCCGCTGCGTTTAAAGCAGATAGTACTTAGGAAGATGTATGTGCTGAAATACTACAGAAAGTGCAGGGTAGGAAGGGATTTAAAACATTTACTGCCCTTTAAAGAGGATAGAGATCCTCCCCGCACCTTTCCTTCCTGAAGCCCTGGCCGTTCAGCCCGCTGTTTCTGCAGCCTGCATGCCCTTGCAGCAGCATATTGCCCGTCAGCCAATTTTAATTAGGTTTCTCTTATAAAACCAAAATGTGGAACAGCAGAGCGCTGTCAGCTCAGACCTTCAGCTGTGACTCTCCCGAGAGCAGAGGGAGGCAGGTCCTGGGGGGGGGGTCTGGGCGCGAGCCAGCGGTGCGTGTCCGTGCAGCCCCGAGCACCGCGCGGTGCCGAGCTCGCTGGCTGCGGTGTCCCGATCGCACGAGAGCCATGGGGAGCCGTGCCCGGGCTGCGTGCTGAGCTGTCCCCAGGTACGGCAGCGGCAGGCGGGGAAGCGGGTTGTGATGGAGGGGGTCCAGGAAGCGCGCTCTGCATGCGTCTGCTCTCGCTCTGTGCGGGGCAGGGGGCACGAAACGAGCTGTAGCAAAGCGGTGTGCGGCAGCCAGAACATCTCTGGGGTTGGACTGCTCCCCTAAATGAGGAAAAGGAGGAGAAATCTGACCTTCACCTTCTCTCGTGGAAAGAAATTGTGTTTTCTCGGTGGCCCTGGAGGGAGGCTGAGCAGAGCCCAATGCCCATTTTCAGGAAATGAGTGTGGAGCAGGGCTGGGGGTTGCTCCAGCAGCAGGGACATGGCATTGTTAAGCAGTAATTAAAGCATCTGCATCTCAAATGGAAGGTTGCTTTAATGACGGCCTGAAATCTGCTGGCTGGAAGAGGATGCTCACAGCAGGCTGAGCTGGGGAGGGGGCAGCAGCGCTCTGCCCCTGCCTAAGCCACCCTGTGGGTGCTTTAGTGCCATGGCCCCTCTCGTGCCAGCTGTCTCGGTGCCGAAGTTGGTACCTGAGGTTGAGCTGCTGTCCTTGGGGGCCTCCTCCTGCCAGCCAGCCCCGGGGGGCTGTGGGAGGCCATGCTGGGAAGCGTGGCAGGGCGGGTGCTGTCATGTGCACGAGCTCTGCTCCCGCAGCCGTTGTCTCTTCTGTTGCCCTCTGCTCCCATGTTGCACCTTCCTCTCCCCACAGGGCTGTAATGTCATGGAAGACCAGGACCTTCGGGACATCGGGATCGGTGACCCACAGCACCGCCGGAAGCTCCTCCAGGCAGCTCGCTCCCTCCCGAAGGTGAGCACCCACAGCCCCCGCGTGGAGCAGGGCTGGGGCATTGCCCAGCGTGGCTGTGAAAGCAGAGGAAACAAAAGCCAGTACCTCTGACTTTAGCCGTGTCCCTGTGACCCCCGAAGGGATCTCAGGGGCAGTGGGAAGGGTTTAAGGAACAGCAGAGCGAGGAGGAGGAATGTATGGGTCCACCAAGCTCTGTGGGTGGGATGACACAGGGAGACATCTCAGTGCTGGGGACGGGGTGGCCCTGCTGGTCTTGCTCTTAGCTGCCTGTTCTGCCACGCGTCCCTGGCTCGGTGATTACAGAGATGGTGAGTGCCAGCGAGAAAAGCAGGAGAAAAAAGGGGGTTTTGCAAGAATAAAGGCTGGTACAGAGCCAGGGAAACCAGTTTTAACCTCACTGACACCTCCCCTGCTGTAACCAGGGCCCTTGCTCCTGTGTGTCAGTTCAGGGAGGATTTGGCTTCCCTGCTGTGCTGGGAAGGGCAAGGAGCAGGCTTTTCTGGAGCTCTTTTCCTTGCTCGTGCCAGACAGACCATGCCCCTCACCATGGCTGGGGTGGGCAGCAGTTCCCCTCAAAGCCCCCGCAGCGTTGCTTGCCCTGGCAAAGAGACCACACCTGGGAGAGGTTCATTCCCTGTTTATAGAGGTTTTTTTTGTTTTTTTTTTTTAACATTAAAGAGACTGGTGGAGATGGTAATGGCATTTAAACTGGTTTTAATTGCAGACGCTGCATGCTTTGGGATCCCTGCCCCCTGGAGCTTTTAACCTCTTTCTGTCTTGTGCTTTTACAGTTGAAACCCCTGGGCTGTGATGGGAACAGCCAGCCTTCAGTTCCCTCCTGGCTCGACTCTTTGGGGCTGCAGGATTACATCCAGTCTTTCCTCTCAAGTGGCTACAGCTCTATTGACACTGTGAAAAACCTCTGGGAGCTTGAAATAGTAAATGTGAGTATTGCCTTTCTCTTGCCACAGCAGTGGGGTCCTGCCTGCATTCCCTCCAGGGCTGTGGCTTGCAGGGAGTCGTGTTAAATGTGAACAGACTGCTCGAAGGGGGAAGTTTTGCTTCGTGCAGAGGGCAGGAAAGCTGGCCCTGCTGTGGGATGTGCTGGGAGCTGCAGCCCCTGTGTTCCACAAAGCTGCTGTGCCGCCCTCCTGAGTTTGCTGCTGGTGCACGTTTCTCCAACCCTTCCTACAGCAGTCGCTGTCTCCCTGCAGGTGTTGAAAGTGAATCTACTCGGCCATCGGAAGAGGATCATCGCCTCGCTGGCAGACAGGCCGTATGAGGAGCCACCCGCAAAGCCGCCGCGGTTCTCGCAGCTGAGAGTGAGTCACTGGTTGCGTCCCCTGCCTGGCTGATGTGTCTGTGCAGAGCTCTCTGTAGTGGCCAGGGTGCTTTGTTCTGCACTGGCTCGCCTTCACTTTTCTCCCTTTCTTTCAAAGAACTAATCCCAGGTCTGTCAGGAATAATCATCTCCTTCTGGTTAATAATTCACACCTCTGAGGGATTCGGAGACCTGCAGGGCGTGTCTGCTGAGGGTTTAGGTCCTGGGTGGGCATCCAGGCTCAAAGGGGGAGGCACGTTCAGCCTTACTCTGCCTCTTCCATGCACAGGAAATTCTGCCTAGCAAAATCAATAAAAAAGGAGGAAAAAAAAAAAAGAGGAAACTACAATGTCAATATTTAAGTTAAAACTCCTTTGAAAGTAGGTATTGAGAGTAATAAGTGTAGAGAGTGATCTTTGAAAATTGCATTGCTTTAAAAAAAAAAAAAAGCTTGTTTCTTATTAGAACAAATCGATTTGACCTGGAAGCTTGGGTTTCTCCTGGTTCTCAGATACTTGGTGGTTTGGGAAGAAAGTTCTTGAAGTGTTGAGGCAACCACACATCTGGCTGTGCGGAGGAGGGAGTGTTTTGCGTTAAACAGTTCCCATGGATGTACCTTGGCTGCTGCAGTAGATGATGCAGAGCCCAATACTCCCACTCCAAACACAGTCAAGCAGAACTCGGGAAATGTAACAGCCAGACTGGCTCTCGCTTGGCTGGAGCACTGACCTCACGTCTGATTCTCCCTCATCTCTGTTGGGTTTTCTTAATGAGCACCCACATCAGAAAAACCTCCATGGCTGCAGGAAAAGGAAAAGTCCCCTCATCTCAGAGCAGTCTGAACCCTGGAGCACTTGGGCAGAGATATAACAAATTACAGGCGTCACGTTGTGCTGTACAAACCCAGCTCTGGCTGGGCCACACAACAGTGAACATCACCCTCCGCTTGGACAGATGCGCTCTAGCCAAAGCAGTGGATGAGTTTTCCAGCTCCTGGCTTTCTTCTTTGTGGGTCAGCCTCCATCTTCTCCTTCACTGTGCAAAGCAAAGCTGAAGTGTATGAATACATCAGTGCTGGGAGAAATCTTGACATGTCCAGTTGTATCAGGTAAGCTTTTCGCTGTTCTCAACTCCAGTGAGCCAAGCAGCAAGCACTGACACAGGCGTGACTCTGCAGCTGAAACAAGTGGGGGAAGATAACAGCCCTTGCAGCCTAAATTCTGTACGCCTGCCCCAGGGAAATGTCAGGCAGCTCCTTCAGGTCAGGTGCCTCCGAGCAGGGTGGGTGCCTGCACCGGCCGGGTAGCAGGGCATTGCTCCCACCTCTGCACTGAAGGGGAGCGTGGAGCTGACTTTCTTACCCTTGTTTCCTGGCCAGACCTAAGGCAGTCTTCCCGCAGGCCGGAGGGTGACGTTGCTCAGCTGGTGAGATGGGATGCAGCTGGGACCTGATGTTAGGATTGCTCTGGTTGGGAGTCTGAGATCCGTCTCCGTGGGCTGGCTGGGGTTCTCCTGAGCTGCTGCTCTCGCTGCCAAATAGCACTCGACGTGATTTGTGGATGTTGAATTTTTTCTGCAGCAGTGGGAGCCTTTGGATGTCAGGCCCGTCTTTACTGGGGTTGACAGGGAGGGGAGCGGTCGTATTCACCATTCTTCCTGAAAACCAACATCTGAGAGCTGAATTTAACAAAACTTGTTGAGCTTGCAGCTAACCTACAAGCTTCGTAGCAGGGCGATGCGCAACGGAGGGTGAGCGTGTCACACTGCTTCCTCCCAGTGTTTGCAGATCAGCTTCCTGGAGCAGGAGTTGGGGGTGACCGGAGTTTCCCCATCCCAGATACCTGGTCCTTGCTCTGCTGCAGAGCTCTTCTCTTTTGCCTTGGATTCCCAGGGCTTTTCAACTAAAGCAGTCTTAGCTGAAGCAAGTTACGCTGCTGTGCCCTGCTTGCTCACACTGGATTTTTTAGGAACCGGAGTCCAGGTGCAGAAAGAGAGGATTCATGCTAGCACTGCACCCAGAGCGTGCCTGGGAGCCAGGAGGGTGCCACATACCAACCCCACGCCTTCACCCCACCGCTCACCCGCCGCCTTCTCAGACAACAGAAGCCCGGACGGGGAGCTGCCAGCTTCTCTGAAACGTCCTCTTGAGACTGATGAGACTAAAGGCAGGGTTGCTGGTGGGGAGAGGAGTCCTTTGGTGCGGCATCAAGTGATTGATATGCTGGGTGGGGAGGCTGTGAAAGAGAATGGGCCATTTGCAGCACTTCCTGGTGCTACAGCTGGTGCGTTCCAGCGCCTGGCTCTGGCTGGGGAGCGGAAGGACGTCAATGGCAAATTAAGCAAGTCCATTGAATAGGACTAATGCGTGTTGCAGCTGCAGCTCCCCACGCTGCCTGCCGGGCCGGTTGGCACGTACAGGCAGCGAGTGCTGCCTGCAGGAAGAGCCAGGCTGTCAGGCATCTGGGCTGAGCTCTCGCTGGGCATCCAGGGACTCTCTCCGGGGGTGGCTGATCATCAGCTCTGGAGGGGGGTGGCTTTGAGTGCTTTGCTCGGTGCTTTAGCAGAGCCTGTTCCTCTATCAACACCCTGCCCACAGCCCAGCATGTCTCCTGCCCTCCTCAGGCTCGCAGGAGGTGGGCACATGCTTGGCTGCTGCGTACCTGCCTGAAACAGTCTTCGGGTAAAGCAGGGGAATCGAGTGGAAAATAAATGATGTGAGTGAAGATGCTGAGCCAGAAGCTTGCAGAGCAGGAGCTGACCCCGATAACGCCGCTCATTGCACCCTTTGTGTTGGGCACTGTAAGGGGCAGCCTGCAGTCCCAGGTCCTGGTGTTCCTAGGGAGAAATTATCACTGTGATCCCAACTGGAAACCAAGGCGCAGGTTTGGACTCGGGGCCAGTTCGTCCCTTCCTTGCACTCTGGGCAGCTGCAGGGCAGCGGCTGCTGCTCAAGCATCGACTCACAGCCGTGGGATGCGCCCTGCCCAGGCCGTGCTGATAACGCGCTGCCAGGGCAGCGCTCGGTCCCAGCGCCTGCAGGACCAGCACACCCCAAGGGAAGTGTCAGCAGCCGAAGCCTGCTGTGCCGGCTGCTTGCGGCCGCCTGTGTGCCTCTGTCCGCCTGCACTGCCGCGGTGCACGTGGCTGGAGGGCAGCGGCAGCCTCCCAGCGGGGCCGGCAGAGCCAGCACGAGGAGGAGCGTGGTGCGGGCAGGGCTGTGGCACAGGCTGACGGGGACAGTTCTTGGTGTCTGCCTGTTTCAGTGCCAGGACTTGATGTCCCAGACATCGTCACCCCTGAGCCAGAACGACTCCTGCACAGGCAGATCCGCCGATCTCCTGCTGCCCTCCGGGGACACTGGGAAGAGGCAACACGACCGGGGCAGCGAGGTTGCACCGTACTCCAGAGTTGACCGCTACAAAGCGCAGGTCAGTGGGTTCTTTTGTGAGTCCTGCAGGCCCTTCTGCACAGCTCAGTGCAGGCTCCCCCTTCTCTGGAGCCAGCGAGGAGTTAGGATGATGCATGGAGAGCCAGGGAGCTGGTCAGGGACAGCTTCCCATGCTGCTGCTGGCACCAGCAGCTCGTTTGTGCCTCAGTCTCGCTTAGAAAATGGGTGACTCGCACATCCATGAACACTGGCACCTTCATCCACAGCGTGCTGCCCCCTCCCAGCCCCTGTAAGATTTGGCCATTGCCAACCTCAATTGCATCAACCCACAGAGCCCCCCTGAGATCCGTGTTTCTCCCTGGGATGGGTATGCTGTGGTTTTACATGCACATTTCTTCTCCGTCCAGGAGGACCGTCGGGAGTCAAAGCTGACCCTGCGCCCCCCCAGCCTGGCTGCCCCATATGCCCCCGTCCAAAACTGGCAGCACCAACCGGAGAAGCTCATCTTCGAGTCCTGCGGGTACGAGGCCAATGTAAGTGGCTTTTGGCTTGTGTGGGTGGAGAGGGCGAGGAGGCTCTGGGGTTGGGTTGTTGCACGTGGAGGTGTCACACTTCCTCCCTGCTCCCCGGGTGACCTGTCCCTCTGCAGCCACAACTGCTCGCCGCTCGCTGGTCCGTGGCACGGGATTGGGGTTAGAAAGTTTCCAGCCTGAAGCCTTCAGGATGTCTGAGAGCACGTTAACATCTCCCCCTCTTCCAAACAGTACTTGGGCTCCATGCTGATCAAAGACCTCCGAGGGACGGAGTCTACGCAGGACGCCTGTGCCAAGATGAGGGTACGGAGGCCGTGGGGACGGGAGGATCTGCTCACAGCCTGTTTTTGACCTTGTGGAGAGGGGAACAGGGGGATGCTGGTGTAGCTGCAGTTCTCCGCTGCTGGGCAGAGCAGGGTCCCAGGCCATGTAACAGGCTGTGGCTGCTGTCGCTGGTGAACTGAGCCCTCTCCAGCACTTTTCCCTGTGGTTTGAATGCCTGTGCAGTAAGAGAACAGGTATTTCCACTGGGAGAACAAGGTTAACTTCAGATCCCCATCCCTTCCCATCTGCTTCCACCAGAAGTAGGTTTTCTTCCTTCTGGTCCAAGACCCCCCAAAGGCCTGCCTTTGCAGGGCAGTGGCCTGAGGGTCTCTACTGGCCCCCAGCAGGACTGGGGTGGTGGGGAGGAGGGGAGCGTTTTTTCACAACTGTTCATCCGAATGTTCTTGTTTCTGAAGAAATCCACAGAGCATATGAAGAAGATCCCAACCATAATACTGTCCATCACATACAAGGGGGTGAAGTTCATCGATGCCTCTAACAAGGTGAGCTTAAAATGTCTCGAAGCTGGTGTCTGGAGGGACAAGACCTGCAGTCCCACCTGCCTGAGGGGCTGCAGGTCACATCTAGTGGCTCCAGAAGCCATGGCTGGTCCTACAGAGCTGCTGGGGGCCACGGGAGAGCACCAGAGTGGTGATGGTTACCTGAATGCCGAAGGCTTGGCAGACAGGCTGCTTGCGGACCATGTTGCCATTTATTCCTACCGTGGGAAAGAGCTTGGACGGGTCTGGCTGGGAGAACCCCCTCCATGCCTGTACTGGTTGTGCTCCCTGTCCCCAGTACACGCTTGCCACCGCTCCTGCTGCTGGGTGAATTTGCCATCCCCAGAAGGGCAATGGGTGCTTGTGGTTGTCTCCTACAGAATGTCATTGCTGAGCATGAGATCCGGAACATCTCCTGCGCTGCCCAGGACCCCGAGGATCTCTGCACGTTCGCCTACATCACCAAGGACCTGCAGACCAGCCACCACTACTGCCACGTCTTCAGCACTGTGGATGTGGTGAGTGGGTTAGAGCGTCTGGCCCCCCCTGCAAGCTGCAGTCCTTCGGGGACAGGAGCACATGCACACAGACCCAGGGGTTGTCCTCTTGCCCATGCTGTTCGCTGCCTTGTCTGGCTTGGCCCACAGGTTGTGGAAGCGTTCCCCAGAAGCACGTAAACAGCAGTGGGTGTGTTGGTAGGACAGGCACTTCACCTGTTCACCAGTGCTCGTAGCTTGCACATCTCACTCCAGGCCTCTGAGTGCACTGAAGTGCTGCAAGAAGAGTTGTTGCAGTCCGAGTTGTTACTGTTAGCTGAACAAAGCCTGTTTGTGTGAATTCGGTCTGTGTGATCAGAGTCCAGTGATGGCTTATATTTTGGGTGGGTTAAATCTGTGCAATTGTTTAATCACTTGGCTTTATCGGCAAGTCAGAGAACAGGATCTGGTCCATTCTGGGGCTCTTACCTATTTCTACCCTAAAAAATTCCTTTAGGAGTCCTAGCTCAAGATGCTCTTACTTTGCAGCCCTGTTGACAAAGAGAATATTTGTCTGGCTTCATTACTGTGGTCTCCAGTGCTGAATAAACCAGGGCAGGAGATTTTCCCTCTTGGGGAATATGCCGTGAACAAAACCCTAATACGCTCTCAATTATGTGCAGTGTAATAGGCTGATTTAACAGCCTTTTAATTCACCGAGTGTCTGGAAGCATCACTCGCTTTTATTCTTGGGCAGAATCAGCTGTGCAAAACGTTTGGGCTTTTTCTCTTTACAATAGAAAATGCTGCTAAACTGTGATGCCGAAGGGGCCGTAGTGGGCTTGCAGGAGGTCCCAACTTCTGCTGCTGTGCGAATGTGGGAGGTGGCTTGGTGCCGGCTTTGCTGTGGGGCAGGAGCTCAGTGCTGCCCCATGTGGAGTGGGAGCCAGGGATATGGCAGGATGTGACCTGCTAATGGAAAAGTGACGAGCCCTGCTGAGGGGCTGCATCTCCAGAGCAAGCCCATCCCTCGGCTGCTGAGTGCATGAACTCTGTGCAGGGTGAGGTAGCTCGTGTGCACCTAACGGCTTTGTGCTTTCTGTGGTCTCTCCAAAGAACCTGACGTACGAGATCATCCTCACGTTGGGGCAGGCGTTCGAAGTCGCCTACCAGCTGGCCCTTCAAGCCCAGAGAGCAAAGCCTCTGGGTGCTGCAGCAGGAGAAATGATCGAAACAAAATCTTCCAAACCGGTGCCTAAACCGCGAGCCGGCATGAGGAAATCTGCGGTACGTATGTGTGGGCTGGCAGACTGCCGGGTGTGATCTGCGTGGTCCTAGCTGGGGTTTCTCCTGGGCACAACTCGCTTAAACCTCCCGCTTCGTGGAGGGGAAGCCTAGATGCAGACAGGGTGCCCGTAGCTTCGGCACCGCTGATATTGCAGTGTCTGTGGCTCTGCTGGCAGTTCTGCTGTGGCTCTGGGGCTTCCCTCGCTAGGATGAGGGCAAGCAGAGGTGGAAATACCCCAGGTGGGATGGGGGTTAAGTGCCCTGCTGGATCCAGCACAGCTTCCATGCGCAAACCTGCAGAGCCACAGTAAGATCAGTAGGTAACCTGCAGTTTGCGGCATGAGAATGTCCCTGTAGCCAAAATGATTCTAGGCTTCAGCTGCTGAGGAGCAGGGACTGCTGCATAAGCCGTTGCCTTCCTTTAATGTCTCCTTTTGTCTGTGTTCTGCTTGCTTCCCCCCGCTCAGGTGCCGCTCCCTCCCGACACTCGCTGTTGTTACTGTCACACCTGTACAACACACCGCCCCTCCTACCTGCCGCTGCAGTCTGTTAGTCCCGGAGCTAAGGTCTTTACCCTTCTTCCTGCCATCTTCCATTATGAACCGACCTGGGCTGCCCCAGCTGCGACCGGCCCACCAGCCTCCCCGCTTCCCGTGCCTCCTGCCGTGGTCCCGTGTCCTGCCTCGCTGCTGTCTTCCCTCCCTGCTCGTTCCAGGGCCCGCACCGTGGGCTCAAATGAACCCCAGGGACAAACTGCTCATAGCTGCCCATGCTAATGCGGAGCGGCAGCTCTCAACTAACTGCATTGCTCTTTCTGGTGTTGTTAACCTTCCCGTAGGATCCTGATTTAGGAGGACAAGGTGAAAGAGCCTTGCTTGGTCAGGAGAGTAAATCACGTGGGAGCTCACCTGCCAGGAGCTGTCTCCCTCTCTCTCTCTCTGCCTCTTTTTTTTTTTTTTTATAGTGCCATCTCTGTAGTGCTGAATTTTTCATGCTTGTTTGTGAAATGAAGTGAAGCTGTCGCTCATGCTAATAGGGGCTTGCAGGCCTAACTCAGGAAGTCATCTCAGGGTGCTGGGCTGAGAATGATGTGGTCAGAAATGTTTTAGCTGTGAAGAACTCAAATGCCTCTGCAGTGAGAGCTGCTTCCCTGCACACATGCACGTTTTGGGGATGGGCGTGAGGCAGAGCAGCAGCCTCTCTCTGCTTTGAATACCCACTTGTTCTGTCCCAGCCTCGGGTTCCCAGAGGCACAGATGACCTAACACGCTCTTTCTCTCCTTAATTTCTAGCTGGAGCCTCCTGAAGTGGACCAAGACTCCCAGTCTCATGCCAGTGTCTCCTGGGTCGTGGACCCCAAACAGGACTCCAAGCGGACCCTCAGCACTAAGTATGAGACCACTATCTTCTAAAGCAAACAAACCCTGTGTCCACCTAGTCTAACCGTGCCTTTGCGATCTGATCTGTCTGCTGTTCTAAACTCCCTCTTCCTCCAGCTGCTCGCACTGAGCCCCGCGTAGGCACTACGTCAAAGGCAGCAGCACTTAAGAGACTGTAGACTTAAACGGCTTTTGTACCTGATCACTACTGAACACTGTGAATTCTCCTTACTCGGAAACAAGGGTAACACGCTGTTAGATGTCTGTGAGGTGGGAGGTGCAGAGGGATGCAGGCTGGGGGAATCTGAGATGTGGATCCAGGAAGCCACCTGCCGTTTTCACGTCTTTCCCCTCGTTCTGGCACTGTGAATCCCTGGGGCAACATGACACTCCCCAGGCCTTTTTTCTATTTCACCTTCTTATCCTTGGACTGATGGAGACCTCTCGTCTCTGCGGTGCACGCACTCCCTCCTCCTAGATCCTCTACTTCCCGACTGAGCCACGGCTGCATACTGTTCCAGTGAACTCACCCCTCTTCTTACCTGTCATTCGAATTGACACTAACCACTGTGATGCTGTGTGCAAATAACACGTTCACTAGATTTCCTCACAGGGACCCTGCCCACAGTCTCTCCCCTCGAAGCCTGGAGCAGAAAAGCTGCTCTGATGGGAGTGCAGGTTTGGGCCAGGCGTGATCATTCCCACTGTGAGCTCTGATCCTTCTCGGAGATGCCGTGTGGTGGCCTCCAGTGAGAGCCCTGCGAGAGCTTTTTGGTTGCATGCATTTCAATCCCTTGTAGGATTTGCCCTGCAGTCCTTCTGTTTACACTCACCAGACTTCTTGTGAGCTATGGGTGTGGTTCTCACTTTGCAGATTGTAAAGAGGTTAAGCACTTAAAGGCACATGTTGTTAGCCCCGTGTTGGGAAGGAAAGGTGTTTGAGAGGGGCCGAATACTGTGCTGTTAGAGGTCTGATAAAGCAGTCAGAGCTGTGCTGCGTTCAGCACGTTTACTGCAGTTTTACTTTTTTGCTGAAGGGAGAGATGTGATTGAAATCAGTCTGCTGCTGATCCAAGGCTTATTTTCAGTCTACAAAATATTGCATGATGAGGGCTATAGGGATCTTGAAACATCTGTCGCCTTTCATTCTTGAGAGCAGGGATTTCATTTTGAAATGGCGCTGTGTCAGTGGGCACCTCCGCCTTTTCTGGCTGTTTCACAAGTGAGTGTTTTTCTTCTGGGAGAATGTCCCCGTTTCTGTGCATCTCGGTAGAAGCTGCTTTTAATTCCAGAATATGACTGGGTGCTGTTTGCATGAGACTGCAGGGCACTTGGCACAGGTCAGAGCAGAGCTGGGACGAGTCTGGGAATGCTGTACAGTGGTTTGCGCCCTCATGAGTGCCCAAGCAAGCTGTCCACAGGCCTACCCCCAGTTCCTCTGCTTGCGTTTGCAAAGCTCACTGAGATGAAACTGAGGAGGAGGAGGGTGATCCGATGACTAAGCAGTGGTGGGAAGCAGGACTCCAGCCCCAGTACTGCTTCTCACTGACTTGCTGCGTGTCCAAGCAACTTAGCCTCTCTTTACCTCAGTTTCCCCATTTTCAGGATGGGAACGTAGTTACCTACCTCAGGGTGTGAGGCTCGCTCCATTTACAGCGCTGTTGTAAGGCCCTTTAGTGAGAGGCATTGCAACTTCCACACAGTGGCAGCAAACCCATTACGCTCAGCTTTGCTGTCCTGACAGAGTACGGAACTCGCAGTCTTGTAGTGAAGCTCCGACTTGGACCCTAGCCAGTTTCACGTAGGCAGCGGCTGTTGCACCTTGCTCAGGGAGAGACTTGAGCAGACAGGGCAGCATGAGAAGGGCTGTAGCTCGCTTATGTGCACCTTAATGTGAGTGTCTGAACTCACCGTGGGTTTTGCATCTTGGTAAAATCCCCTCGCAGCCCAGGTTTGGAGAGCTGGTGGTGACAGTGAGTCTGTATTAGAGATGTGAAGAAAGGTGGACAGCAGCTGCCGACTCACCTGCCTGACACATCTGCGTGGACATCATAGATGCACATGGGGAGAGGACGCACTTGGGTCTCCAGTAATGTTCTGTTTCCAAAACAGCTTTTGGAATTTACCCCAAATCTCCCTTTGTGATCACATGTTGCCGTCAGTAGTGAATGGTCAGAACAGCAACCCTGGGTTATTTACACCTGTTATTTAGGGGCTAGAACAAGATCACCTGAGTTTTACTGAGGCTTTAGAGAGTCTGCCTCACAGCTTCTGTTTCCCCAGGCTTGCGGTGAAATCTGATGTTTCAACATCTTTATTTAGCTCTTTCTTTGGAATGAGTTTGATCTTTCAAGTCCTTTATGGCTTAATGGTACCAAGTGGCAAACTGACTTCAGAATAGGGGCCAGGCTAGTAAGAATCCAACTGAGAGGACTCGAGATTGTCTTAGAGCAAGAAAAGGAAAGCCCAGTCTTGTACATGTATTTCACGTGTCATGAAGCCCTTAACGTACACCCAATGGCTCCTCTGCCTAAAGATCCATGAAGCAGAGGTCACAGTGCAGTTGCCCAAAATGCTGCACTGCTGTCCTGCGAGCCAGAGCATTGTGGACAGCAGAATACTGCAGTGTCTGAGGTGCTCCGAGAGATTGGGTTTGGGTTTGATACTCAGCATCTTTCTGAGCTCTGAGTGCCCTGAGGGTTTTATATCCTTCAGAGAGAAACTGAATTAATGATAGCGATGGTCGTGTAGTTTCTACATGTAAGCATTTACCATACAGTTGCCCACACACACGCCTGATTTTAGAGGGTCTGAGCTCTTGCATCTCCCCGTTTTCAGCTGGGAACAGCAGGTTCCTCCTGAAACAAGGTCGCTAGTGCATGTGCCTTTCTAAGGGTGACCGTCCGAACCCAGCTGGGATCACAGGCGGCCCTGTCTAAACTACAAAGCTTCCTCTGTGTCCATAACCCTCACGGCTGTGTCTCATCTCCTGGCTGTGTGCCTCATCTTTCCCGGCACTTGTTTTTGTATGACTCGGAACTCATTCATTCCATTATCTTCCTTTCTGTTTGCCTCTGAAAAGCTGATCTCCGGGCAGCTGTCTCCTACCACGGAAATGTAGTAACGGGGCAGAGACCTAAGAAGCAGTGGCCTGCTGACACGAAGATCATCTCCATCTGGCACTGGTGTCTGCCTCTGAGTGTGTGCATGGCTGCTCAGTGAGGGCTCCCAAAGCAGAGGGGGAAAGGGATCCCAGCCACCAGCTGAGAAAAGCAGCTCTCCATTTCTAGCAAAGGAAAGTTGCGACTTCCGAGGCCGAGAGCGATGTCACGTTTTCTAGTTTGAGAAAAACTTCTTTTGACCCTTTTCTTTTTTACGTGTGAAATGATGCAGAGCAAATCCCGTTCACAGTTTAAATGTAGCACTGCAGTTTTTTTGTTGGGGGGGGTTGTGGGGAGAGGAAATCCTTATTTACTGAGAATCCATGCAGTCCGGCAAGGAGTACAATAGAAAGTCTTAGCAGTGGGAGTCGTGTGTGCATCTCTAATGGTACTTAAATTTGCTTCAATTCTGGGTGAACAGTAGAGAAACGCCAAATTCTTGGAAATAACTTCCTCCAGTGTGAGAAGCCTTGCAGGGTAAGTTTGCATCCTTTGTTTTCAAAGCCACTCCATGCTTTTGTAGCAAATGGAAATAAGGAAAAAAGAGTCTGCAAAGGATCTTTCACCTCAGAGTGGTTGTGGCCAAGTATTACCGATGGTACAAAGCTTGCTTCCCCTACAGAGAACTGTTGCATTGCAATACTTGACATTTCTATGGCAAGGACACAATTTCTTCCCATTTACGCACTGAATACCTGGAGATGGCTCCCTTCTCCAGCCTCTTGTGCACCTGTCTTGTTTTTAAATGCAGTGATGCCCTGAAGGGTTGGATATTTTTTAAGCTTATTCAGTTGTGATTTAGCACTTTTTTGATACTAGCTCATTATTTAATTAGTGCAACAGTTTTTGGAAGATGAACAAAAAAGGAGTTAAATTTTGGGCATTACACTGAAACAGTCCATACCCGAGGATAAATCATATCAACCTGAGGATGGCTTGGCCCCATTCCAAGTCCGGTATCCCCAAATACTGCCATCTTGAAGGTGTGCTGTGTGCTTATTTTTTCTTTGAATTACCGGAGTATTTAACAGTAGTTTTGGCTGTGACTGATGTGTTTTCACAATACTGTTCCCCTTGAGGGAGAGCTGTTAAAACAGTTGTGATTTTTAATTCTTCAGATGCAAAAATGTAGCGCAGCACATTTGTTACAATCTTGACAGGCATTGTAATGGTTGGGGATGTGGTACCCTGCTGCTTTACGAGTATGATATGCCCTGATAATTTCTGTTTAACTCCAGTTGCTGCTGTATGTCAGGATTTCATTTAGTCTCTCTAGCCAGTAAGACTAGGAGAGAAGTGAACCATAATCCCAAGGGCATAGACCTGTAAATGATTAGGAGGGGGAAGTGGAGATTTTCTTAAGTTGATGAATTTAGGAAACCTAACATTCCTTGTTATGCATATGTTGCAATTCATACTGGTGTAAGTGTAAATATTTGGTGTGTTGGCAACAAGTCTTTTTGGAGAGATTGCAAATTGAACCTCTGCTTGGGAGGAGGGACACCTTTCTGTTTTGATGCCTGAGCTTTTTGAAGGTTGGCTTGGAGGTGAAGTGGTGATGAAGACTCCAATCTTCAGGGAACTGGAATTTGTGACCCTGGTGGTCCTTTCCAGTCCTGTTGTATAATTCCATGGTTGTCTTTAGTGATCCAACAGTTCTTTAGCCAGATACTCTTTCTCACTTCATAGACAAAGCAATTGTTTTGGCAGGGCATCTCCCCCTTTTATTTCAATGGTTTTTTTCGAGGTACTTGCATGCTGGAGACTGATCCTGGACCATGCCAATCACTAGGAATTTGTTAACACATCCATTACACAGTATTTTGGCTTTTCTTCCCTACGGTTTTTCATGGTACCTGGAGGAAAATGCCCTAAATTTCTGGTGCTGAATATGACTGAATCAAAATGCATCTGCCATACTACCTGCCTGGGAAAAGGTGGTGCTGCCCAGAGTTTTGTTCCCCTTTTCAAGAACAGATTGTGTTTTACAGGCTTTGATTTGTACATGGCATGAGTCCAGGCTGAGAACTCAAGATAGATAAACTAAGATGTTTTTGTCCTTTTTTTATGTTTTAATAAAGGACGAGATGAATTTTTTTTCCAAATTGAAGCTGCTTTATCCTTTTTAATTTTGTATTTACAAAAAAAAAAAAGTTAATCTTAGCTGTTCAGCTGTCTTTGAACTTGCTTTGGGATTTTTCTTTTTAGGAGGAAAAAATTATGCAACTCTTGCAGGGTACATGCCTGTCTCTCTCCTAGGGAGAAGATAAGGCACCTTCCAGGATGTACCTCTAATGAAAAGTTCATACCTTCACAAGGCTGCTGTGAGACACAGACCCAGGTGCCAAACAGTACCTCCAAACAAGTTGTTCTGTGTGCAGCTGATGTGGGTTCAGTTGCTTTAATGCTCCTTCCACCCCACTTCAGAAGTTTCTAGCAGCAGAATTTTCCCTGGCTTTCTTCTGTTTGCATCATTTTTGTGCAATCAGATCTTCATTTTAGAGCAAGCACAGTGTTTGCAACACTGTCTTGTTGCAGAAAGTCTCCTTTTAGGTCTCATATTGGCATTACTTACTGCATTTCTTTTCAAAAGGAAATAAACGTGCTGCTCTTGCAAAGTAGATCTAGCTCAAACACTTTTCTTACCCATGGAAGAATAACCTGAGATTCCCTAACAGGGCAGAGAACAGTCGAGTTCAGTTTGCAATGTAGACATTTTTGCTAATTGTGATGTATGGCAGTGGGACTGATTTGTAATACAAATGTTATTTAATCTGTCTGTATTTTGATACTTGAATTTCCTTTTATTTCCTGTATATACAATTGTTAATCTGTTCAAATTTGTCTGAATTTTAAACATCTTGTGGTACCAAACATAACCAATCTGTGCAACAACATAGACTGACCTCACTACAACAAGGCGAGATTGTAAATATTCCTGGGCTTCCAGCAGTCGTTTTGTTGTTTTCATAATTGTACAACTTAGAACAGACTGAATAAACAAACTTAGACACATATTCGCCCTGTTGTCACTGTGACCTGTTATACAGAAGTCTCCTGTTCATCTGTGTTAAAGCAATACTGTTCTCGTCCTCATCTAACAGACCTGACCTGTGCAGTCAAAGCAGGTAAGAGAAAGGGAGGTGAGGGAGGGCAGCTTAGTGAGGTTTAGTTAGTTGTCTAGCACTGTACTGTTGCTTTGCTTTGCAAGTGCAAGGAACTAGAAAACATCAGCAATGACAAAGCAGCGTGCAGAGATGATATGGTGCTGCTGTAGAAGCAAAGTACAAGATGCTGATCTGCTGGGAGCAGTCCTGGTGTAATTCTTTGGCAGCAGATGCAGGGTTTGAGCTGTCCTGAGGCGTGTGGCATGCAGGATGTAGAATGCTGGCTGTTCAGTAGTCACTTTGGTGGGAGCTGCTCTTTTTGCAGTTAATCATATTGATCCCAAATACGGAATACTAAATTCTTTTGAGACTAATTTGTGCATAAAAACACATCCACATGTTCTGTTAAAGATGGACCTACCTATAGCATGATGGTTTCCAAGCACTTTGTTCTCCACATGATCTTGGGAAAGGCTGATTTTTACCCCTTTCAATGTACACTGCAAGGATTATGCCACTGAGAATGGACTGTCAGGACCCCAATTTTTTAACAATAAATACTAAAGCCAATGCTCTGCAGCACTGCAGCAATTAATTCATGTAACAACTGTAACAGTTTGGGCAGCCATTGTACATAGTATTTACCCAGCAAAAATTTTTGGCATACCAAGTAGGACGTTTTCATTATGTAAAATCAGAGCAAGAAATCCAAGCATTTAAATGCAGGTTAAAGTTCGGATTTTTGTGTCAAGTAAAATCTGGCTGATGTAAAATACGAAATACATTGGGGGCTGCTAAATTTATACCATGTGTTCCATTTCTAATAATTCAGAAAGTCAGGTTTTCAAGCTAACACTGAAATATTTGAGCAGTTTTAATGATCTTAAATACCATGTGGCTTTACCAAATCCAAACTGAGTCCCTGGGCTGTGACTAACATTTCAGCAAAGTAGGCTACAGGCCCACAATAGAATTAACACCTTGAATTAAAAGAGGAAAAAAAAAGCCTAAACTGCATTATAAAACAGG
>VXAL01011905.1:1627-32446 GCA_013399475.1 Chauna torquata
GGGCCGGGCCGGGCCACCGCGGGCGCTGCCCCGGGAGGGAAGGGAGCGGGCGGCCACGAGCGCGCTGCCCCGCGCCCGGGCTTCGGCCCCGGAGGCGCGGGTCAAACTTTCAGAGGCTGCGCTCTGCCCCCCTGGTCCAGCGCGTCGTGCTCGAAAACATCCTCATTCTTTTCCCCTGGCAGGGAAATGTTTGCTATTTCGCGGAAAAATACGACTTTTTCTTTTTTCCTTTTTTTTGTTTTTTTTCTTCTTCTTTTTTTTTTTTTTCCCTGAAGACTTATATTTTGCGTGCAGACAATTATAAAATTTAACCTAAATTCCGCAGCGGTAGCATCTTCGCAGTTGTCCACATTGTCCAGCTGTCTCCAAATTCTAATGGTCATTTGCACTGATTATGCTTTTATATATAGGGCTGTTTTCAATATGTTCTGTGCACTTATTTGCAGATCAACGGGAGCTGATCAAGGAGAGGGAGGCGTTTGCAGTCTCATAATTGTTTCCCAAAACAATATAATTTCCAGTGTGCACAAGACACTCATGAAAGCGCAGCAATACAAAAAAAATCAAAATACGTCATCCAAATAACTTTCGGTCCAAATGGAAAGCTGTTGCTGATGACCTACATTTTCGAGCCATCTTTCAGAATGGTTTGGGGTTTTTTTTTATAGCTATCTTAATACAAATGATACCCTGGTATAAGAAAAAGTAATAGTCACACACTACATTAAACTAATGAAAGCATCTGGGAGATCAATACTCTGCTATGAGCGTAGATAGCAAACTGGGATATTAGCAAACACTTTCAGTATAGTAAGGGTCTAAAATACACTTTTTAAAATGAATAGTTCTATGCACTCTGTTAAAGGTAACCGCATTTTCAAACTTCAAAACGGATAAATAGGAGACTCGATAATAATGGTAGAGAAAAATGCAGCATATCAAGAACGATGCTGTCAGGACTAGGTAGGCTTTATTGTATCCACTGTGGAAACAATGAAGAGCAGAGGCTTCATGCTCTAATGTTGAATTACATGCAAAGATTATTGATAAATGTATGAACAATGTGATTGCAGCATCTATTAATTTTAGTTCTGTCTGAAAATTCAGAAATATTCAGACTTCCATTACGGAGGTAGTTTTGAAAAGTCTGTGTTCAGCAAGCACATCTTGATAATACTTCTGTTACAGTTGTATTTTTCTTCTTTTGGTACTCTTTGCAGGTGCAAAAATGCTACATGGCTAGTAGGAAAACATAGAGCGGGAAAAAAAATGGTGAGTAATTCTAGTGGGGGGAATCAGGTGCATACCCAAGGGTCATTACAGTCTGTATCAACAACAAATTGCAATTCTATGCAAACTGCTGGAAAGGGGTATATCATCTTTGTAGGAGAGAGAATAACAGAACTGTAAGATGAATTCATGCCAAATCATTCATCAGCTTTTGCCAAGAGAATACTACATCTTTGTTAGTGAGCCTTTTTGACATTTTCTCCTGGATTTTCTTCTTTTCTATATTCAAATGCACGCTAATTATACACATTAAACCACCTAAGTTGATTTTTTGAAGTCTTTCATATGCAAATATAAGTATAGATGTCTACTTGTGTGTATTTATTTACATGTGTACTCTAAAATAAAATAAAAAAACAATTACACATTTATACCTTA
Source organism: Chauna torquata (assembly GCA_013399475.1). NCBI lineage: Eukaryota > Metazoa > Chordata > Aves > Anseriformes > Anhimidae > Chauna > Chauna torquata. The sequence continues at coordinate 3,296 of VXAL01011905.1, forward strand.
AGACATTTTTATTTGAGCAAAAATCTATACATGTAAAACCTGGTAACGTGCACTGATAGCGCCTCAGCTGAGGTTCACAATACTTCCTGACGTACTCCACAACTCTTTCAGATCAGGAAAATAACCTACAAAGTTTAACGCAGATTTATTTTGAAATGTTTTCCCCAGGGGAAAAAAAAAAAATGACGCTTTAAACTGAAGAGTTTATACTACTCCTTTTCCTTCCATTTGTTTCAGCAACTCGGCTACAAGATTGGAACTAAGAGGCTATAAAATAGAGGCCCTCAGCACAATGAAATCAGTCTGCTATAAAAGGCAACACATGCCAGTTTTTCCTCCCCAATGGCAGATGCCACACCCTTAAGCAGACAGAAGGCACTGCAGTCTGTGCAAGGGAAGCACAACACAAAGCAACGATGGTTCAATTTTGTAGATCACAAATAATGTTGAAATTCCTTTTGCCATCTTTGCTCAGATGATGAGTGGTAGTGTTTGTTAAATTCAAATTCTCCTTTCCAAAAGCTCTTGTCGTACGCATGAATTATGAATTTATTATAATATAATGTAAAAAAGCTCTAATTGCCATGCATATTATCTGCTGCAAAATGATTGCATTGATATTTGATATCACAAGTGTGCAGTTTCGACTTTAGTTCCATCTTCATTGTTTCTTCAATTTAATTATTTTCTATAAACCAACGTTGTCCATGCATGGTTTCTTTTCTTGATTTTTTTCCGGATGAACTATAAACTCCCGTGTTCTGGGATCCCTTTCCAGGATAAACAGTATAATTTTCTGAACTTACTGTTGGCAATTTGTGTATTATATTGGCTGTGACATCCGTACAGACCCCCTCGGCCCCTGTGAAAGTTAGCTGCGTTGCACAGCAGTGCAGCAGCCGTCTTTCTGTTGGGTCAGAAAGGTAGTGTTTAAATCATACAAAGAGTAACACCAAAGAGAGGTACAGAAAACAAACCAATGTTTTAAGAGCTCCAAGGTGTTATTTTTAGAGATATTGGAAGAAACAGCATTGTTGGGCTCCTTAATTTTCATTTATTTATTTATTTATTAAGGTGAAAACAAGTCAGAGGTTCAGGAGCCTGTTGCATCTGACCACAAGAGTCTGAAAAATCCCTTTATCCAAAACACCCTTTTTGTTTGGTTCTTGTGCTTTTTGTGTAAATCCACTGTGCGGTTAGATGAAACAGTTGTCAAACTCTCCGTAATTCTCAATTTCCTTCTTTTAGATTGGCATTAGATTTAATGAGAAAAAAAAAGAGAGAAGTAGGTGGGCTTTTATTAAATTATCACTTCTTTTACAAGTTAAACATCCAATCCAAATCATTCTGAAGTCAGTGCAAATCTTGTAATTGATTTCAATAAGGCGTAAATCAGATCACAGAAAAGTAAGCAGCCAGCTCAGAGCTTTAGCTTTATGCTTTAGCTTGGTATTTGGAGTTATAGTAATGGGATTTTCTGTTTAAGAGAACCCGTATGTGGTCAGTATATACATATAACATAATAGTATTTTCTTTATTATGTACTATTTACATTTCGGTCACAAATGTAATACATAAACTACTGCAGTTGATATCTAGCTGATAAGCACGAATCTGTTAGGTGTAAAGGCATATACATGTGTAATAATTTCATTTCAGCTGGTCACAATCAACTTTGAAGAAACATAGTTTACGCCAACAGATTGTGGCCTAAAACGTATAGAGAGTGACACATTCTACCATTTAATTAAAATCCATTCTTTAGCAGTCACTAATCCTGGGCAATTTGATCAATTTCTTCTGGCAACATGTAAACAAAAGGACTTCAAAACATGACCATCTCAAGAATGTCATACATCATTTTATTATGGAAATGCAGCATTAGCCATTTTCTTCCTTGCTGGATCTGGACCACTTGAATAGAATGTTTAAATACCACGATTTTACAAATGCGCATCATCCATTGAAGTCAATGAGATCACTGGCTTCCTTAAAGTTAAGCCCTGATTAAGTGCTTCTGTGGACTGAGGCCTCAAGGAAAAACAGCTCTGGAGTCTGTACTTCGGTGAGATAGCAGCCCAAGCACTTTTCTAAATCAAAACAAAATCTTCCACTTGGCAGTAGTAGGTAGGTGTTGTTGATTTCTGGGTTTACCCACCGGTGAAATCTGAGCCTTTGAGCTGAATTTCACTAATATTTCTGGATCCTATGTCATTGTCTGGGAACAGCATCATATTTTGGGGAAACCTGGGAGAAGGCCAGCCTTCCTTTAAATGAGTTATTTATGGTTCTGTTCATTTATACATTGGAAAACTCAAACGAGATTCAGTACGACAGTAATCATAGAGTTCTCTGCCAATGTTTCTTTCCCATTTTCCTCTCTTTTACAGATCTTTTCTTTGCTGATGTGCAAGAGACAGAGCTAACCCATTGGGAAACCAAAAGAAATATTTGCAGTTAGCTACACGTTGGTCTGAGATCCTTTCTGTTGTCAGTTGTGGCAGGCAGGCTTGACTGATGCGTAGAAGAAACAGTCAGACTCACAATACATAGTTTTCAATCTTGTAACATAAACAAGATCAGTACCTTAGGTAAACAGTATGGATCTTCCAAGAATAAAAAAAAAACTAGTTTTTTTTTCCTAAACTTTTTCGACAATACAGTTATATTTTACATATGGCATAACGCAGCTGTTATCTAGAGTTTGCAATATTTATCAGCTGCTGTTTCTAGGAACAGATTACAGTAGCTTCCATGTCTTCACCAAGAAAAATAATTTGTTTGTAGGATATTTGTATGTACAGCTCAAAATGCATGGATTTTAAGCATTTTTTTTTCCTTTGCAAACTAAATTTCCTTTCCTGTGGCTATAGCTTGTATGCGATTCTGAATATTTGTGAGGGTGTCAAAATTATGGTTTTGCCTGATGTACTCTGTTTCTGACCCATTTCTGTAGTATTTGAGCATTCACAACCTCTAATATAACAGCTCTAAGCCCTTTAGATGGAGTTCCACCTTCCTCCTTTGCAGTAATAGTTAGTAATTCCCTCCTTCCCACACCTTGTCTTCATTCCCCGCCCTTTTGCACATACATGTACGTTCACTCTCCGGGTAACCCCAAATTCCTGCAGGCCAATTTTCAGTTGCCTCAGCCTCCTGAAGTATAGTCATGCTGTATCACTCATGACTAGCACTCGTACTGTCGCTTTCCCTCCAAATGAATCCTACCCTCCAAGTTCCAGCAAAGTTCCCCCTAGTGCCAATTTTCTGTAGCCTCTCTGCACGGAGGACACCAAGTGGATGATCTCAGTGAAGAGAGGCAGGAACTGCAAAGGCTGGACGAGGATGCTGGAAGAGAGACCAGGGAGAGCCCAGCTGAAGCTTTCTCAAGACTTCTCCACTCCAGCCATCCCTCTGCTTTCCCAAGGGGGCAACCTCCTAGCTTGAGAGCTGTGGCTTTGATACATTTATCCTTTAAGCACTCCTGCAAACCGAGAAGTCCAGTTGCTCCCACTTCACCATTAAGGAAACGAGGCACTAGGGAGGAAGGCCAGGGTGCACGAACATTTCTTTCAGCTGCAGCTCCAGTGACTGCTGTAACCACCTGGCATGGACCTTCGGGGTGCTGGTGCAACAGTCAGTGCAGCTGCACGGTGTGCCAGTAACTCAATGAGGGGTGAAGAAAAATTATTTTTATCCAGATCCTCGCACTGACTCACCCAACGGCCCAACCAGTATCATTGGCATAACAGGAAGGGGGAAGAGAGGGGGCCAAGCGCACGGGGCGTCACCCACTTTGTACTGTTTGACCTATGAGGAGGTTTGGAGGCAGGGGGAGACGAACAGGACCTGTTTAGCCAGCAGTACTGCCAAAAGAAATGTTATGTCCTAAGATTATAAAAAAGTACTCTCTTCCAAAGCCCAGATGAGCCAGTAAAAAATTACTGTCCCAATTTTTTGCTGGCATCACCTCACCAGATATTAATGCTCCTCGCATCTGCTGGTGCAGTTGCTGGTATGTGTGTTCCCCAACCCATTTCAGATTAAATGAGCCAGGTTACCGGACTTACTCTGCATTAGCTCAGACCCATTTGCCTAAATAAGATTAGGATAAAGTGAGCCAACAGATCTGAGGAGACAGCTGACTCCAGCAGAGGGACAATAAATAGCTGGTAGGTGGCAGTTACCTCTTCAGAAAGTACAACATCTGTGAGGGACTGCATCCCTTTAGGCACTAAATGTTGGGCATGGTGATGTAGAGCAGGGTACACTTAAGTCATGACTGCTGGGCCATCCTCTTTACTCATATAGTGGCTCAACAGAGTCTCTAAGCTGCAAAAGGGAGCTCACTATTCTTGCCTAAGTGTGCAAAGTGGGAGCTGCTGCTTGCACAAGCAGCAGCTGAAATGCCTGCAATCTCCAGATTCATGGGGAGAGGTTAATCTGGTTGAAGATGCTCCACACGCCAGCTGGAGAAGGGGCAGCCACGGCTTTGCCGCCGGGGGCTGTTGCAGGAGAAAGCTGTGCTCCTGTGGGGCTGTTGGTTACGCACGCGCTCCCTACGGACGTGTTGAGCTTGCTCCTGTCCCTGGCAAATAGGACGTCACCACCAACTGCCACTCGGGTGCTTCACTTTCACATCCTCTCTGCCGCGACACGTCCGATTGTCAAAGCCACAGTCAAACCCTTGTTATGAGGGCAAATTGTTTCTCAAGAAAAGTATCCCCTATGGCTGGCTCCCTGCTTAAGCTAAGAGCTGAACTGTGCTAAGAGAAGATTTTTTTTACATCGTGTATGTAAACACTTCAAGATACATATCTCTAAAAAATCTCAGTATGGCACTAGTTTAGGGCCTGATCCTGAAAATGTTTACTAATTCATGTAGTCCTTGCTCCTGTTAAACCCTGAAATTTAGTGACAGAACTTGAGCAGCAATCATGTGACAAGGATTGGTCTGTCTAAAACATCTGTTTCTTCTTGTTTAAATTTAAAAAGAAATGTTATTAAAATTAGAATGACCATTTTATTAATCCAAAATATCATCTAGTTATTTAACAAAGACTTAACAATGTGAGTCATCTGCATTAACAAATCCAGATGCTATATTCAGAGGCAGCAAAGACTCAGGGACTGACAATAGGCTTGCTTTGTACACTAATTAATTTTTTGCTATTTGTTTTTCATTCCAAACAGACCGTCCCTAATATTTTATCTCTCTTGGTGGATTTTAGGGGCATTATAAGTGAATGGCAAAATACCAGCTTCTCTCTCTTTTTAAAAAGTAATAGACAAATATTATTAATATTTTTCTAATCTTGATTTTGTCCTTCCAGCAGACTTCATGAAAAACTAAATGTGTGCATATCTTTTTGCCATGTTACAGCTGTTTTCTTCTCATCCAGAGGATTGGACAAACGTGGTTTTCATTTAACCACATTTAAATTTAAATTGCCATGCTATGCTGGGTGCAAACTTACTATGCATATGTCCAAGAAGAAAGGAGCTTAATTTGGGAACTGCTATCCATGGTGATTCTCACCAGCTAGAAATCAGGGATTGCACTCATTCTGGGAAAGGCCACATAATGTAAAATCATCAAAATCTTCTTTTTGCTTTTCACTGAAGGGCTGGTCCCACTGAATGGGAATTTTCAAGGCACCTTGTGACAGTAGAATTAGAGTTCAGCAGGAGCAAAGTGAGACCAGTACTAAACACTTTTCTGATTTAATTTTAATATGTATCATTTTTATATATGAATCTGATTTGCACAGCTCCATGGAGCCATGTACTTGAAAAGCACTGCCGATTAATTAGGTTGGATCAGTATGAATGAATTAGGTGATCTCTATTTTATGTCTGTTCTGAAGTTCGCCATTGTGAACTTCACACCATTCAATACTTCATTCTGCTTTAAAGACTTACTACTAACTTTACTTGGGCAGGAAAGGGAATCATTATAAGCACTAAGCAAGCCCCTTGAGTATGGTGGATTCTGTATCCAAATGTACAGACACAAATGTATAAATCCCGCTTATTACTCAGCTAAGGGGAACTGATTTTCTAGGTAGATGTTAAAAACAGAAGAATCGTGAGTTGGCTGGTGTGAAAACTGCAGTTCTTATGGACCAGACCTGAATCCAAGACCTCTGTTCCTAGAGTGATGTCTGTACCAGCTTAAAAGTAACCTGCCTCTTCTTCTTCTTCTTTTTTTTTTTTTTTTTAAGTATAGGACTCCTATTTTCTTGAAAGATTGCAAAAACAACTGATTTTGGTGTTTTGGAATATTTATTTCAACCTTTCATTAAAAACAAATTAATGTTACACTTAGAAATACAACTAAGGTGGAACATACTAGACTTCTTTTTTTGTTTCTTTACTTTCTGTTCAGGAGTTCCTTTATTCAGTCTGATGTTAAATCTACTTGTATTAGAGAATCCTTTTTATCTGAGCAAATCTTATTCCTCAGCAATGAATCTCAGAACATTGTGGGGTGATTGTGTAAAGCCATTGCTTTTTCTTTATTGCCCACTAAAGAAACATTTATGATTAAATGGGAAAGGGAACTATCTCATTCTCTTGAGCTGGAGATATTGGACTCAATAATGTCCTTTGTACGTGTATGTTCTATTTCAGCTAACCTGTTAGAATTGCGGTATAAAATTGTAAATCAATGGCATCAAACACCTGTGAAGATGAGTAAGATTGTAAGCCATTTCAGATAGATTTGGAGAAACAGCTCCCAGATAAGAACTCTTTTACATGTTCTACAGGGTCCATCCTAAATTATCACAATAAAGTCACTTGTTATACATCATATTGAGAAAATTACCAGCTGTCTGATGTCAAGTACTCAGGAACACTATGCAGAGGGACACTTGGACTTTGAGGTATGTGACAGACAACTGGATGTTAATAAAAACTGAGTTACAGGCTATTCAGCTGGTTATTTGCAGAGCTAAAAAATTCAGTCTCTTCTCTCATAATGAAAGTGGATTCTGAGGAATTTGTTCAAATCTGTTCTATTCAGCTATAACTGCAGAAAATGCATGCTTCTTTACACAAGGTGTTCCTTTATTGATTACGTCAGTGAAGGTAGGAACAGTTAAACTGAACTACTGACAAACACTTTACAGGATAGAAAAAATGAAACTAAAGGAGGAATTTTGTTTGTTTTTTTTTTCTTGTCTTTCTATCGTCAAAATGGTGTCTCTTTTAAGCTTGTCATCTTCTACTTCGCTGATTCTCTTCTAAGTGTTTTATAATACAAATTTAATATGAAGTGTACCTTTGTACCTACAAATATACATCATTCAAAACCCTTACTCTCTGTATTTTGAAATAAACTTATTAAGATTTATATATGTGAAATATCCTCATACCTAACAAATACAGAGTTCTAATTGCCCAGGCATGCTTATTACCTTTGCAGAGCGTAGAGATCAGTGCAGTATACACATTTGGCCACCAGAAAATATAAAACAGAAATATACACCACCCAGATGATGGTATTCCAACCCAGCTCACAGAGCTGACAGTACCCACTGAGAATGATTCTGTCACAAGGGTGTTCTCCCACTCCCTGCAGAAGACACCAGAAAGCCAAGGGGGATAGGTGTTTGTGCTTCAGCCTGCTGTTTTATGCTGCTCTGGAAGGGGTATTGCAGGTCTCCTGCTGGAAAAGTGATTACAGTGTTATCTAGAAGACTGCAGCTAGAAAGAGTGTAAGAATGATCAAGGAAAGGATCAGAGAGAGGAAGAACTGCAAGGAGGGGCTCCTGCACAGAAGAGGGCATCACAGGGGTCAAAATGTCTTATTATAGCCCTGGAGTCAGTAATGTAAGGCAAAAGTTAATAAGCTAGTAAGGAAAACGGTGATTTCTTCACTTGGTACCTTTGACTTAAAAATGGTTTCTAGAAGATACTTGCTCATCTACGAATCATTAGGGTTAATTACATAAAATTGCTTGACTTGTGTCATACCTCTGTTCCTATGACCTAAAGGTATCTTCTGACCTTAAATTTTACGAATCTACATTAAGTAGCTGTAAGGAAGGAATCACAGAATAGGATGTTGTTTCACTGATTTGAATTACAACATGCATTTGCATTTTTATTTGCATTTACTGTCTTACAAGTAACTGGACTGAACGCAGTTGTGGGATGGAGTTGTCACTGTGAGCTGAGAAGAGGTGAGTGTGGGTTCTGAGAGACCAAGACCGTGTCTACAGGACTGACATCTACTATTGTAGCTGTAAAGAGATGCCAGCCCTGACAGGCATAGCTGTGTCAACAGAAGTCTCTGGTATAGACACAGTTGTACCAGTAAAACTATATTTTTATTGATAATATTTTATGCCAGCAGTTGGAGATGGTTTTATTCTCCTAGCAGATAATATTGTTTCACTACTATAGATGCATCCACACTAAACTGCCTAGGATTTTAGTATTCACAGCAAAGTACTCCCCTCAGTGATTCCTAAACCAATCAATTTTGTTGGTGTTGCCAGAGACAGGGTGTGCAACTGGCCACTGTCAGCTTTGTGGTATCATACGTGACAGCATTTAATATGGGAGAGTGCAGAGAGAGTTTCAGGAGAAGTCCAGGCTAACTCTGTTTGCCAAATAGGAGCAGTGTGAAAAGATTGGGCTGTATAAAGTCAGGAGAAACAATGAGTAACAAAAAAGTTCTTTTGCTAAAACAGATTCTGTCATTTGGAGCAAAGGTTTAGCAATACTGGCAAAAATGACACTGAAATAAATTGCACTGCCTCCATGGTTTTAGTAATTACAGCTGAATATATGTGGAAAATCTCTTGTGGTGTAAACTAGCTCTCAGAAGAGACCCTAGGGGAAAGGGTGAAGGGTGAAAACAGTTAGCACACCATCCAGGAGCAGGAGATGAGGAGGGAATGTAACCACTTCGGCCTGTAAGTGTAGGCCAGATGCTCCGGACCCTATCAGACCATGTGACCCACTTGTGAGCCTTGCCTTTGTGGAGCGCAGGTGCTACTCTTCACTCAGTCATGTCCAGAGGCTCCGCTTCCAGACAGTTCCCACAATGTGGGTGTGCAGCTCTGGTACCAGCCCAGCACAAGCAGAGTGTACGGAGCTGGCGCTTAAATGTGCAGCTCTTGCTTTTCACAGTTCATGTCTAGACAGTGCATATTTTGTAAGGGCAAGACCACTAATCAGCCTCTACCTTAACAACATTTTACAGCATTCTGTGTCCTTACTTTTTTTTTTCTCAATAAACTTCTTTAAGCCTTCCAGTACTCTGACACAACTTTTCTCCTTCACACCTTCTACAGGTTTAGCAATGATTCCCCTGGCCAAAACGGCAGCTGGCTACATAATAGAGCTTTCACTCACACCTCAGGAATTTGGTTCTCCTTCCTCAGCACTTCTCATGGAGGATCAGGACTCAAAGGCTGAACCTCAGGGGAGCCAGAAACAATTCGGAGGCAATCAGGGAACTGTTGGGAATGCATTTGCAAGCTAGGGAGCATGTGTGGGGAGCTAGGTGTGACGGCCTGAGGGAAACAAAGCACCTTTGCTGCTCTGACTGCTTCTTGCATCGGTCCCTCCTGCACAGCTGAACCCTCTGTGCCTTGTGGGGATGCTGTCAGTGCTCACCCACGACGGTGCCTCAGTTCTCCCTGTTCCCAGTGTCGCAGCTCTGACTCTTCAGCCACTTCCCTCCAACATCCCCACAGCTCCCTGACGGGACAGAGTGGGAGCCGCCTTCCTCTGGGGACAACAAACCCTCAGCTGCAATGGCCAAAGCGGGCCAGGATGTGCACCAGCAGCCCAACCAAGCACAAAAGGTGGCCCAGCATGAACCCCGAGGTGGCTCAAGCAGGGCCAAAGCCGGGGTGTGAAGAGGGAGATGCCTGGCAGGGCTGTGCCAGGTGACTCCTTGGGCAAGCAGGAGTCTCCAGCTTGGACTGCCAGCGCCATGTGGCCTCTCACAGGGGCACTTGGGCCGGGAGAGGGTTTCAGGGCATTTGCAAGAGTCTCTGTCAGAGACGAAAGCATTGCTTGGCTACAGTTGTGTTTGCTTTCACTGGAATACGAGAACATGATTAATAAAACAAGCCACAGTGGCTGAAACAGTGAATTCAAGTATCACTTATACTCATGTGTTGTAAATTTACTCCACAAAAAAATGGCATTTTAACACAAAGATTTTGGGAGTGCAAACAACATAGATCCCAGACTGTCATAATATACTTAATTTGTGTAGCAGTATTTATATGGAATCCGAGGTTAAGTGGGCAAATAAGCATGTATCTTTAATTCAATCCAGCGCAATTCAACTGCCCTGAATCTGGTGCTATTTATAATGAGCCCAGAAGACTTTATACAAACAATAAATTAACCGGAACAACCGCCGTGCCAGCTACAGGAGCCGGCAGGGCACCCGATCGCGGCGCGGCGGCGCTCTGCCCAGCGCCATCTTGTGGCCACCCGCCCCACGGGCCCTGTGGCCCCCCGTGCCCCGCGGAGGTGCGGGCCGCGCTGCCTGCCGGGAGCGGCAGCCATGTCGCGCACCACAGGGTGTGAGAAGGGCGAGGAGGTGCCCCCCGCCGGCTCCTCTCGCTTTTGCCGGCCCGGCATTCACTCCCTCCGTACGCATGACAGTCCTGCTGTAATCATACTGTATCAGACATAAAACACCTCAAGGGTGTTACATGTTTGCTTACCTTCATTTCATATTTTGAGTATATGGTGCCGGATCGTCTGCTGCTGCAAGGCAGCCTGGTGCCACTACACAGCGGATAGGTAGTGACTTATGCCACCTGCTCAACTGGTAACACTGGCCTCCAGGTTTTGTTTTATTTTATTTTATTTGGTAACATTTTCCACCTCACCAGTGCATGCACCTCTTGTTCTACTCAGAAATAAGTGTTTTTGTAACGTGTTCAACATTGAAGTTCCACGTCAAGGGACTCAGCAAACCTATTGTCAGTAGAGAAACACTTGTAGGAGTAGGAGTTATTATAAATCAGCCAGTTACTCTGAAGGAGTCAAAATGAAGAAAACAGCAAAAGACTTGAATTTTTTATATAGGGTACAAAGAGCACAGAAGTGAAATTTTCAAAGGGTTACAAACACCAATGGAAAATCAATAGAGATATTAAACAAGAATGTTGGTTTTATCACATCTTGAATGCTAAATTTGTAAGACTCTTACTAATCAATAATAATCATTCTCAGAATATTGTGTGGCCCTATGGAAAAGCAAGCATTTTCTCCCTAGGTCTCAAAAGACGGTGGTGTCTTTCTGCTGCATTCCGCATTTGGTGGGGATTATTTCCTGATGCTGGTCTTGGGAGCAGGCGAGGAAGGAGTTGTGATACCACTGCTCCACAGGGCAGCCTTGTCCCGTGTTGCCACTGTTGTATGATATTAGTTGTAAAGTTACAACAGCCTTGACAGGTGATGCTTTCATACCAACTCAGTTCTGCAGTCTTGCAAGAAATTAAGTATCATAAGTTTTACTAAAAACAAAAAAAAAAAAGGAAAAAAGTTTCTGTGTTTGTAGTAACAAAGTAGAAATGCTACTGGGAGTGCCAGAAGATGCTGACAGTTACTGTTTGTTTCTCAGTCCCATATTGGGACTCCTGATTCTGGCTCCTGATTCTGTAATTTCTTGGGTTGGCAGTGCTACCTAGCACTGGATTGTGTCCCAGTTTACTAGCTCTGCATAGACAGGAATGTAGTGCGAGTGACAACGCACCACTTCTTCCAGTGGTGTAAAGCCTGTGGCCAGCTGATTGGTATGACCTTCCCTCGCAGGACATGGCAGCCCCTCCAGTGTCCAGGCTTCTGAAGCCAGGAGCTGCTGCCTGTCATGGACACTTCTCTCAAATCACCATGGCTCACACTGCTGTCCTGCTCACTTTGTGCTACTCATGAACTGCCCATTTGCTATTTCCTCCCTCCTGTAGGTTGCTGACCCTGTAGTAACTGATCTGCAGAGGTGGTTCGTCTCTTCTAAATGGGACCTGTCAGGTACAGTCCAACTGAGAGGACAAAGCAGGCTAACTGTTTTTGCATGATCCTCTGTGTGTACATTTACATGGACGGATGAACCAAGACTTCTGAGTATCTCAGTCTCCAATACAAAATAAATACTTCGTTTAATGACTTAGAAAGAAATTTCCTATGTCTATAGAATAGCTCTATGTTACTCTGACTAGAGAACAAGTCTTTCTCTCTCAGGTTTTATAAAATGTACTCAAAATGGGGGCCAGAGAGAAAATCAATGATCAGAGACACTGCTGATTTACAGACAGATTAGGGATATAAATATTACAACCAATATGGATGTTTATGCATTGTATGTACTGTCTTTAGTGCCCTCATCTTATCCATAAGCCTAAATCACATCAGAGATTCCTGAGCATTCAGAAATAGGAAATGTTACATAACTGGTAAAGAACAGAAGGATTCTGAAGAATACAACTGCCTTCTTGGGCGTGTATCAAACTCATGATTGTAGAGAATGGAAAAACAAGTTCATGGAGTTCAAGTTTTTCTCCTTTGTAAAAACAAGAGCAACCTGAAGGACAGTGTAAGTTTTAAAATTCAAATGGCTCAAGTGCCTTTCTCTAGGAGTTGGACGAAAGAACATCTTATCCGTGCTGCTACCACTTACATATATTTAAAAATAGACAACACAAAGACTCTTTGTATTCCTGATGTGTCTTGCACAGTGAATACAACTTTGATCATTTATGCAGTGTCCAAAACAATAAGAGATCCCATACCTTCTGCTCTAACAAAAGAATTTGTCTGAACTGAGTGTAATTGAAAAGGAGAGGGGCAAAAGCACAACTGAAACCAAGCCATATTGTTCCCCCTACTCTGATTCAGCTGAAAGAATGTCGATTCCCAGCTGAAATCTTGAGAGAATCAAAAAAGGGTCCTTAAGTAAGACTGGGTTTTTCACAGATGCAATATATGAGGAATATTTTCCCCAACATTTTCTCTGCACAGTATCTTTTTATGTGGCTATCATGTAGATAACAGCAGGGAATTCCACTTAAGTAGATCCTTAATGGATTTAACTAATGGTTTCTTTGTGATGCTCTCAGACAGTTCTCCTGTAATGTGGATCCTCTAAATATTTAAATCCACCATTGAAGCATTTAATAGGAAGAAAGTCTTCTACCACTAGAATAAAGAAGAGGCTTTCAGCTGGAAACAATACCAAAACAAAATCTGATTTGTACAACTGAATCAGGAATCTAAGCCCACTTGCTCTCTGAGGCAGAGGATACAACAAGGACCTGGGGTGCCAGGTAAACAAAAAGCAGTCGTTTGTATATTGAGCCAATCTGTGTCCTTTCCTGTTTCTCTAACTCCTCCATATTTTTGAGGGTTATTTGTAGTGATTAATGGTTTGAGTGAGCAATAAAGCTGGTAAATTAATATTGCTACTTACTGTTGGTACAGGGTAACTGCCTAACCTGGGGGCTCGTGGAATCTTGAAAATAATGGATGGGTTAATCTGGAATGCTTCTCCTTGTTTCAAATCTTTCTTCTGACACTGTCTCAGAGTGATTTTTCTCACTGTTGTATCCATTATCTTCTTATTTTATTCTTTTTACAAGTGGAGCCTGGTGTTTCTTCAGTTCCATAAAATATTTGAGCTGGAAGGAAAAACCTTTTGGAAATCTGCTTCATTGTCAAGACCAAATTTTTTCTCTCCTGTCTCTTGCTTGGGAGGAACAGTCACTTCGGAAACTAAGTGCTCTTTAAGCTGTCTGCTTAGACCTGGATTTCACCATGTGGCCCCTGCACAAAGAGCAAAATTTGCTGTTTTCAGTCTAGATTATTTCTGAAAATGAGAAATGATGGAAAAATAAAGGCTCCCTGTAGCTTCAATCCAACTGAACATAAATAAAAAACTGGAATTACCCCACAGCAGCTTTTGTGGCATATGAGATATATCCCCTACCTTTTGAATATATAGGAGTTCTCAAAAAGAATAAACATCACTCTCAGCTAAGTACATCTGCTTATTCTTCTCTGCACAGTTTGGGCAGGAAAGTTTATTCCTGCAGATGATATTAATAAATTTCTAGAAATTTTCTGCAATCGCTTCACAATCCATATTGTTTAAATCCATCTGTAACTTGTTCCATGTCAGATCCCTAAAGATAGACACTTTTTAAATTTCACTCTGTTTGTGATGTTTCTGTAATACAATCAATTTCTGCATTTGAGTCACTTGGTATTACTACGCATACAAGCATGTAAAACCATTCTGAATTACTCTGTGTACAGCTGCGGTATAAATAACACACAATGTAAGCAGTCAGGTTTCTCACTTGCTATGGAAACTGGCCACCCGGAAAGGGTACACTGGACCAACATCCAAAAGTGGCTGTAGTGGGAAGGTTCTCTAATAAGACAAGTGTGCACTTAGATTTTCTTTCTTGTTGCGTCTCAGTGCTGTTAGGGATCATGCAGAACTATCAGCATGTTCCTCTCATGCTTGTACTTTATGTTGCATGGATACGCTCAAAGGCTCAAATTAAAGGCTTTCTTGCTATCCTGCCCACTGCCGGAAACGGAGTGCCTGTTTTTAAACCAAATGCCTGTTTTTAAACCAAGTGCCTGTTTTTTTGTTACTCTGTATCTCCTTCAGTTATATAAACCCCACAGAATCCATGGAACATGGCTGTCAGATATTAGCATCTACGTAAGTCAGTGCAGATGCTGAACGGATAGCAGCAGCAGCAGCAGCAGAATATGACTGCCCCAAGTTAAAATGGGGTGACGTTTATTTCAGGTGAAGGAAAGCAGTAATGAGCAAGTGCATAGGAACTGCTGTTACTTGGAACCACTCAAACATTTTTATCCAGGTGTCTGTGTGTATTATTTGCATAGTGGTTAAAAAGCAGAGAATGTGAGTATTAAATACCCAATAAAGGCCACTTAAACACGTAACTCCCATTCATACCTTTGAAAACCTCCCATTCTTACCTAATTTTTTTAATGTGTTTTACTTTGAAGATGCTGCCTATTTTATCCGTGAGAGCAAAGAAGGTGTATAGTACTAGTTCGAATTCGTGCAGAAGCAAATAAATACTTCCAAAAATAGTGTGACTTGATTTTTTTTTTTTTTACAGGGTTCCATCTGTGAATTGCTGCTTTGTGCTGACCCACGGTTTATACAGCTTTTGCCCAAATCTATTGGACAAACCTCTTTAAATGGCTTAAAAGTAGTTTACAAGTGTTACAGGCATTTAGTCAAATTAGTCACTTAGTCAAATCATCCTTTCAACTCGTGCTTTCAGCAAATGGTTAAAACAGCATTTGGGGAAGGACCAGGTGTATGATCTAATGCCTGAAAGCAGCTCACGCTCAATGACATAATCCCAAGAATAAATGTATTGTAAGTGTATGGCCAAACACAAGAGGATATCTGTCATCAACTAGCTGGAGGTGCCACATGGTTTTTGTATCACTGTGCTTCAGCTGGAGCCACTGAGACTTGTGCAGCACTTTCAGCTCCTTCTGAGAAAAATACCGCCTACTGCTTCAGCAGTTCCTGGATTCAGGGCAGATACTTTTAAGAAATCCTTTACTACTACTTTTAAGGAATCCTTTGCTAGCAGAAGCAATGTCTTGCTGGACATCTTTTCTTCTAGATGGAAGAGCCTCGGAATTCACAGAATTTTAAATATGCGGCTCCTAGTGGCATGTATTCAATGGGTTAAGAAACAGTGCATCTCCACATTGCAGCAGTGTAGCTGAACAGACAGAGCAGGGCACTGGGAGTCCTGTGTACAGGTACCAAAGTCTGGGTCTGTCACTGGCTTGTTTGATACCAGGTTAATCACTTGGCCTCTTTATGCACTGTTTCTACAAGTATGTCGGGATAATATACAATATGGAACTTTGGAAGAAGGAAGCTTGGAAGAAAGGAACTATATTGTTACTATTACAGTTGTAGTTGTCCTCTCAGAACTCACAATCAATAACACATCCCTCATGTAAAGATTATTCCAGATTTCTCCAGGAATACTTCTTGGAGTAGTCCTCATTCTTCATCCCTGTTTCTGTCCTCACTGCAGAAGTTTACAGCTCTGTCATTACTGTTTCAACAGGTAACTTTTAACTGGACTCATTGCCCTTGTCTTCCTGTTTGCTGTTGTTAATCAGAGCTGGCGCTGGGGTTCCTTGCTTGTTGATGTTTTTCTTTTCCTGGAGAATCTATGTCTCCATTTACAGTTTAAAAACTAACACTTAAATGGAGTGTTAAATCCCTTCTGGAAACTGGGCCTAAAATAAATGGTTATACTCTATGAAAAGCTGCATCAACCTTTGGACTCTGCTCTTGCCTCTTTTCAGAGGCATGTTAGGAACAGCTGTGTGTACAACTCAAATGTGCTCTTTATCTACAGACCCTTTACTAGGACCCATCCTAGCATCTCAGAGCTCATTGCCACTCTAGGACTGTTCTAATCCATCCCCTCCTGATAATCCTGCAACTAACTGCTCGTCTGTCCTCCCTGAGGCTCCTGCCTCTCCATACGTACCATTGCCATTGCAATCTGCAGGTGCTCCCCCAGCCCTACGCCCCACTCCCCAAGCACTCTGCCTTACGCCTTTCGCCAGCAACCCCTCTGGCTGTCTATAACTTCCCCTGTTCAGTTGAATTGCTGTTAGCCAGCTTATTTTCCCAAATAGTTTTTAAAACTTCAAGGCAATTACAATGTTGTATTAAAATTGGGGAATAAAACATCAGAGAATGATGAACTGGAGCTCAAGTCAGCACGGATTTTGCCTTTCTGAGGGGGGAGGGGGATTAATGGACTTCATTGCTCACAAGTACTAGGCAATGACACTTTTTGAAAACTTAAACATCCTTAATTTTTCATTATGAGAAAAAAAGGAGGGAAATTAATAAACTGAAAGTAAGAATGCAGAAAGGAACCTGTTCTGTGGCCGTACTAGCAATGGTGAACATGGCTCATTCAGCAGTCACCAATTCTCACAGCAGATGATGCCTGTTTTTTGTTTTTGCTCCTGGATAATTGGTGCTTGTGGAGTGAGAGAGGACTAGGAGGCCTCTTCTTCCACCAGCCAGACCTAGTTCCTGAGTAAAAGGAAGAGAGAGAGGGAAAAGAAGAGGGAAGGAATTTTTCTTCAATCTTTCTTTCAGGAAGGGAAGAAAAGTGCGAACAGGTGAATCCTTACAGCAGCAGGTAGATCCTGGTCTTTCCTCTTCTGTCCTGATACGGAATCCCTGGATCCATGCCTAGGAAGTTCAGTGGGGAACCCTTCTCATATCCCCCTGGCCTGCAGGATGGCAGGCAGTCTCATGGCCTGTTTTGTTATCCAGGAGTGAAGGTGCTCTTTGAGCAAAGCTCTCTATGGCTTAGACAAGGAGGCAGAAAAGAGATCTGCAACATGAGTCTCCTTTCACACTGGTTTTATTTCTCTTGATATGGAGTTCATATCCTAGTGCGCTTCCATGTGTATGTTCCTTGATGTCTGTGGAATCAGTGCCATGGGAGGAGCAGCAGCAGGTCCCACAGGCATGGTCGCAGGGCAAGGAAGGGGTCTCCAAGGGGTCTCCTGAATTTGTGAAGACAGTGTAATGGTAGATCTGAAAAGGAATACTAGATGTGAAATAGGGGGGCGGGATGTTTAAGCTCATTAGTGGTTGTTAAAAATAACTATTACTCTGCAAGTGTAAACAGTACTGAGTATGCTGTGCTAAAATGAGATCGAGCAAAACACCTTTACAACCCAGTTATTACACGTGGTCATCTGCAGTCGTTGTTTTTTAAGCTATAGCTTTCAAAGTGTGTGTAAAACACTTTATACTCCTATGTGCATCTAAGTTGATTTCACACAGTCCAGCCCAGTTGCCATGTGTAATCATTTAGTGATTATTTTGCATGCCTTTCTAATATGCAAATTGACAATTGAGCAATGGCAGATACTTCATTGATTTCTCTTTTTTTAAAATATTAGCATTAAGTCAATAATCAATTTATTAACAAATGTTGCTTGGAATGAGCTGCTTTCTCCCTGACAGTAATCTCATTGGTTGTGAAAGGATATGATCGGGTGACAATGAGACCTCAACAACACTACAGTAAATCACACTCAATAAGAATAAAGTGTCCTGAGTAAAAATAATTCCATTTTCTATTAACAAACTCCTTGGCAATTGGCAACCAGTGCAACAATGGCAATACTGCAGACACTACTGGAGAAGGGAGGCATTGTTGTCTGAAACACAAAAAGTTAGTACGAAGCTCAGTTTAACTGAGCTTTCTACAGATACTCATTTTTCACTGCTAGCTCTGACAGTATTTTCTGGGGTGTGTGTGTCCCATTTTAAAGCTTCTTTCTCTTTATTGCTTTAAAACTGTTGGGTAAAACTTAATCCATTGTATCTGTTAAGGGAGCTATATCCAACTTGCCTCCATGATATCTAATCTATTTAGCAATTGTGCACAGAGGTACATTTTTTTTCTCCCTACATTTATATCTTGCAGTTAGCACTGAATTTGTCTATCATAGTTACAGTACTGTATTTCTGTTGTGTCTATTGGAAAAAAAGAGGTCTCACGGCAGGAAGATCTGCGACCATTCCAGTGCTTTCAAAAGGGAGTTAGTTCCACATCCAGCTTTCTGCTTCCTTTGCTGACACCTCTCATTCTTGTTGCAGACAGTTGTTTCAGAGAGATGCTTTGAGAAGTCGTGGTAGTGTCAGCTGAAGAGGATCCTAACTCTCTCAGACCTGTCCCACAAAGGGCTTTGAAAATAGATGAGAATCTTAAAAATCATTAATCAGTGGCTTAAGAAGATGCACAATCAGTAGTCAGTAGTATAAGAACTCCTGAATTTTGCATGACTGAAGCTTTTGATGTCTCCTTCCCTGATGCATACAGTCCTTGGAAGCCACAAACACATAGCCATACTGTATCCAAGACACAATGTCATTGTGCCCAAGACTCGATGCTTCTTGGCTGGGTTTGGTCAAGTCAGGCTGTTACTGCAGTTCTTTGTTCAATTGGCTTCAATTTTCACATGCTGATTTGGAATAAATTAGTATGTCACAGGTGCTGGTGGACTCTTTAATCACCATCCTCCTGGTACACTGGCCTCTGCCTGAATGCACAGATGACCTGAAATAATAATTCAAAGTATTGAGAACTTCCATATTTATATCAGGTATGGTAATCATGACCACTTAAGCATTAATTGTGACTTGTTAAGTCTCTCAGTCATTAAGTATTACTTCTTATGTAAAACTGCTGAAGAACTGAGATCAAATTATGAAGACCTGTACTGCCTACTGTGTGTGGCCTATATTGTGTCATGGATAGGCATGAATGGCTATTTAGGATACCTGACAGACAAAACCATACTATATTTTCCTCCACTTGCTCCCACCTGACAAGAAAGAAAAATGTCCTTTATGTATCAGTTCTTTAAATCAACCGTCACGCTCAGGACAAGTACTTTCTCAAAACTCAGCCACCTCTATGAAATGGAACGTTCAATATTATTTTAAAATGAGGAAAAAATATTTTCCTTTGCATTTCTGCAGAGTTAAAGTGGCTGAAGAAATTTTCCCGAGATTTAAAAGAAGTTTGGCCAGAAAGCACGAATGTAGAACTTTAACCCCAAGGTGATATCTTCAGCAAGCTCTTGTTAAACAGGGAGCTGTTACCAAAACTTTTTTCTCATTCTGTTACCAATGGGTGCTAGGTTTTCCTTTCATCCTCTGTATGATACCTCTCATAATTGCATCTAAGTCCATCATTACATTCCTGATTGCTAATTAATAAAAGTTATTATTTTTTTGTTATTATTAGAGAAAGACAGGGCTGCCTTCATCTGTCTGGAGGGTCTGCCGTTATATCTGCTCTGTGTATTGCTACAGTGGAATTGAATACGCTTCAGCTTCATGCAGATGCACTGTGTCAGAAAACATCTGCTAGCTGCTGATTTTATGCATATTACAGAGACTTTATGTACTGTTAAATGGTCCACTTTTTCATTCCAAACCATAATTTTCCATGTGGCATCATTTGATCTGTCCTCACTCCAACATTTGGTTTGATCAAGTCATTTATTTCTACCCAATGTGTGTGTTGTAACTTCCTCCATGGCTCTGTATATGTGTATGTCCTCTCTGTGAATGGAAATTACTACAGTGCTCCTGTCATGCTAATATGGTGGTAGGGCAAAATATGTCATTTTAATCAATATATTTTATTTTATTTCCGTTAGCTTCTTTCAGCACTGAGCTTTAGTCTAGACAACTTGGATAGGATAATGCCAACTGCTACCCAGCTACATAGTAACATTCCATGATCAAATGCACTTTTCAGAAGTACCAAATGTATTTACCAGGTCACCAAGTTTAAAGGTTTAATGCAGCTGGTGAGGAAAAGTATGCACTCCACAGAAAGCGCCCCAGAATGGAGGAGGCAGAGGGGCAGCTCATTTGGGGCACAGCCCTTTGGGGACAGATCTGTCCAAGCCCTGCTATTACCACCATGGCAGTTGAGCTGCCGGGCCACAACAGCACAGGGTGCAGGAGGCAGAAGCTGGAAAGGGCTCAGAAGAGGCCAATTCCTTCTGGGGCTGGGGCACGCTTCACTATAAATTGTTTTGCTTTGGTTTTGTGTACCGTTTAATTTTACATCACCTACCCTCCACTGAGAGTAATGCATGTTGCAATGCAGCCATTCCCCATGGTTAAGGCTGACGTTACTGCTGAGAATATTAACCTGTAGAGGCAGCCTGTTCATGACTGCTCTGCATGGGATTTGGAACGACAACTCTTTTCCTGTCCATTCCTAGGAGTTCTCTAAACAACAAATCTCTACTCAACAGAGTGCCTGTTTAATCACAACTCGGGATTAGCACAGCTTTAATTACAACAGAGAAGATAGTACTTCTTTGGTAACCTTTGGTCCAGGCGATAATTGCTCTCCCTTGCCCCTGATTTTTTTTGTGGTGACATTTCTAGAGGCTACAAAGAGAAAGATGTAAAGTTTCAGTAACACCTACCAATCATTTTTATATATGTAAGTAGCAAGAGGAGGGTCACATACTGCTGGGGAAACATTTTTGCCGGATACAACATCACACAGTCCTTCATAGCATGCAGAGAACTCCATTGATATATTTAAAAAAGACACATAGATTTTGCATATTTAGTGATGCTGACAAGTTTGAATAAATATGGTTTATTAGTAATAATAATAAACAATAACAATGCACATTTATATAGCTCTTTTTGTATTCAAAGTGCTTTATAAATACCAGTTTGTTATCTGATCCTTGCAACGCTCTTGTGAAGTGGACAATTATTATCCAAATATTAGAGGTATGTAATTGTGCGCAGTGCAGATATTTCCACTAACTTTTTAATGATGTGTTAAGGTTTGATACATGACCTATATCAATATATATCTGCAGTATCATACTTTGATAAATGAACATAAAGTCAGTAATTTCTTATATGAAACCAGAGTAAATATATCACTTATTTGTGTATAATTCTCTTCCCACTTATTTTCTCAAACAGTCAGGGAACCCAGCAGTGACGGTGGTGGGGATACGGGAGTGTAAAGCCCTAAGCTTATTTATATGTCCCTCTATGTGTGTCTGTGTGCGTGTACATGTGTATGTGCACAATTTTGTGTAAGCAAAAAATGCTGGTTCCTATCCCAGATACTTTGCAGTCCAAGTGTATGATAAGAGACAACAGATGGATACAATACTAAGACAGGGACATCATGAGGTTACAATGAGAGGATTATAATTACTGTAAGAAGTGGTGGTCATAGCACACCAGCTGTTTAACCATTCTCATATAATTTTTTAGTCATCACGACAATCACATCAATGAGAGAGTAATTTGAAGGATGCTGATAAAGTGAACAGGCAGACTTTCGTAAGGTCTTCTTCACATGTGGGTGTAGAAGAATCCCTTCATAAGAAAATGGGATGAAAAGCATTTTACCTTCAGTAAAAATGAGGTGAGAGCTAAGGATTCTAATTTACAGTGTGAAATCATGGTGGATAAGACAGGAATAAACCCTGAAGAGAGAAACTGAAGTGAATTTGGGTTTGAAGTGCAAAATATAGGCATGCACTGACAGTGAGGTGAGGTGACAGGACTGAAGTGCCAAGACAGAAGACAACAGGTATGTTTTGATAGAGCTATTTGGTACAAGCTATTGCAGTTCTTAAGCTGTAAGAGCATCTGTTTTTCAAAATCTTTGACAGAACTCCCCTGTTTCTTAGCTATCCTACAGGAGGTTGTGAGGACAATCTTCTAACATGGACTTTCTGTGGCCTCCGTGGCATGGACCCCAGTTCTTTGCTTTGTAACTGTTTCAGCAAGAGAGCATCTTGCACTCTGGCTTGATATTGAGCTAAAACATTCACCATGTTTGCGTACGTGCCTTAGGACCCAGCTGCACCACAGAGAGAAGATTTACTTACCGCATTCATCCCTGATCAGCGTGGTCTCCAATCTTCAGTGCTCATGGTGAAGCCCTCTCCAGCCCGAGGCTATAGACACTTTGCCGTAACGCCATTCTAGCCCTTTCAGACAGCCTGGACATGGTAGTTGCGCATAGCCACACTGCATACCAAGGTGTAATGTAAACATATATGAGCCCATTTTAAATGGGAAGCAGCCTCGTTGCGGTAGCGCAGAGGTCTGTGCAGATTCATCTGTCCTTTGAAAAAGGCAGTAACCCTAATTTGTGTGTTATTTCCAGTGTAAGCATTTGGGCTTTGATCGAGTAATTCATGTGCCTGATGGGAGTCTTTCCATTGCCTGCAGTGGGCTTCGGATTGGAACCATAATCCGGATGTCTCACATGCATATACATCCTTAATTAAAATTTTCTAAATTGCTGTTACATAATGAGGATCCCAAACCTCCTGTGAAGTGTTTCCAGTTAAGCCTTTAAAAAAAAAATGCACTCAATATCTTACCATCACAGTTAACATGAACTACAGCAATTTTTCTGTGCTGTTTATTAACAAGATAGGTGAATTGCTGGTACATCAAGAACATTAAGTGAATGCCCCAAATTGCATGCTTGCAATTTATAAACAAAACTGCTTTACTGTAATTTTGCTGCCTTACACACGTACATATAATATATACACCCAGAAAGTTATGATCGGCTTTAAAAATAGGCTTAGAATGAAAATAATACATCAGCCTTAAATATAGCAAGTGCTTCTGCAGTAATTATATTAATTCAGTTTGCCAGGCATATTTTTATGAATTTATTACAGTTTGCTACACCTTTTTATCAAGAAAAGGTGCATCCCGTGACAGCTGTCCATCATTAGCCACAGAATCTTTCTGCATTGACCTATGCGAAAAAGCTGAAGGAGACCTCAATCAACCCCCCTCTGTTGTGCAGTAAAAGCAGTCATTCAAGGTTTTAACTCATTTTATTTTTTCAGCAGGAAATACCACTCTGGTCTCATAGAAAGTGCTTTGACTTGGATTTATATGACCTGCTTTCTATTCCTGGCTCTGTCTCTGGGTGACCTTATGAAAGTCATTTTTATCTACTATTGTTTTTAAATGGGCTGAAAGATGTTTCCCAGCAGAATGGGCCAAACATAGGCACTTTTTTTTTTTCCATTATCCCACCCCACGAAGAAGCTGCACACCTATACACATACAAATGCCAGTCAAGTGTTTGCCTCTAGTAAACTGCTCTGTCTCTCTCCCACCTGCTCGCTCTCCTTTTTGTTCTTTATAGCATGAGGGAGTCACAGCGGAGTGCCTAAATCATGTTGTTTAAATATATGTAACTTGAAAAGCCTGATTACACATACACGTTTCTGCTCTGGTAGGCTGAGGTGATTTCTGAAAGCAAATACAACGTGGACCAAAGAGAGCTTCCCAAAATATTTCTGGGCTTACTGTACTGCTACACCCAGTACATGATAAATATTTTTTGGAAAACTGCCTTCCCCTTTAGCAGTATATCTGTCAGACAACAGTTCATACACAGCAACACAAAGTCATAACTTGGAGATAATCTTTTATATGCTCCTAACAATATGCTCTGAAATCCTACATTTAAAGGGGTTTAAAAACACACAATACCCTAAGACATCAAATGAACAGTAAAAGTAACATGCAGAGCCAGACACTAAACCAGAATGAAAAAGATTTTTTATTATTCTCCTCTGTATTACCATAAATGACATGCTATATTTAATTTTACAGTGCCCCTGGACAAATCATCAAATACTTTAATAACTACACAAACATTAATATTTAAATACAAGAGATCCCCTCAGTTACTGAATAATCATAACTCTGGATTGATAGGGTACTAAATGGAAAAATCTTGTTTAGACAGTTGTAAGAGGGGGGAGGGTGTTTAATGAAACAATTTTGATGGTCTTGTCATCGTAAAACTGATAGATATTTGGCACAATTTATATCATTGCTGAAAAGAAGTTTGAGAAATGGAACAATTGTGGTGAAGATTAATTTTCCCTTCTTCTGCTGTGAGAGCATAGTCCTTTAGGTCATTAGCAGGAATGTGTGACATAGATTGCACTTTACCCATGTAAGTCCTGTGCTGACTCTTGGAAAATGCACATGTTAAATAGCTGTGACTTCTATAGTTGTGGGATGTGCTGCCCAACCATCATTACAGCTAGCTAGACTCATTTTAAGAGAGTGATGAATGTAGATGGTAGAAGAGGCAGCATACTGAGTTCTGACAGTCAGTATTTGTTAGACCTGCCCACTGTCCTCAGATGGATTTTTTTTTTAAATCCAGATTTTGTATTATCACTTCAGCTACTCTCCAGTTTTACCTAATAATGGAAGCTCAGCTACTCAAACATGATAAGAATAGCAAGATGTTTCCGATCCCTCCAGCACAAAAACAAACAAACGAACAAAAAAACCAACCAAACAAAAATAGATTGAAAGACTTATAAATCAAAGTAACTCACGTATACATCTGAACCAAAACTCTGAAACTTTATTAGACTTTTGTCTCCAAATCTGGGACTATGTTCATGAATGTGTATTATGTGTCACTAAGCTCACATCTGCCACTAAGCTAATGGTAACATTTGTTCATTACCGGACAAAGGCTAGTTACTTATTTGTATCATATTCTGCTTGAGTGCCAACAGCATTTGTAGCTAAATGAAATCCTATGGAGTGGATACTGGGCTGCATTCACTGTTTACAGCAGAACCTGTCTCTGCAACTCACCTTAATGCTTTATTTTCCATTTTGGGGCACCTGCTCAGATTCCACACTTTTAAGAACTGGATTCCGTTCTTCTTCTATGCATTTGAGCTCCATGGAGATAATATAGCTCTGGCTATATTATGTTTCTTGGGCTCTTCTCAACTGGGAAATACCCCTTTGAGGGAAATTTTGGGGAAAACATGGACGCCTTTACATTCTAGCTTCCAGGGAACAGAGAGAGGGGAACCAGCACAGAGACATAAGGCCTCTGAATAACAGGTTGTGGCCTGTGGGCTGGTAGACCCTGGAAGCAGTACCATTAAAGTACTCCTGCAGATGTGGACAGCTGACAAACAATGATGAAGGCTGCACCAAAGCCACTTATGATGTACTAATTAAGTATCTTGCTCTGTATAATAAAGGAAGCCTGGAATCATCCAGATTTGTCTCTAAATTACCTACCCAGTGCCCTGCGTCTGCTCTACGCCAAGCATCTACGGTGGTAGGAAAGGTGAACAGAAGAAAAAGACAGTAGGTCAAAACTAAAGTACTAAGACTGATGGAGGTTTCTGTGCTAGGAAAAAAGTGTCTCCGCATCCAAACAATAAACAAACTATTATGGAAACATCAAAGCTACAGACCTGGAATTAGTGCTAAAGCAGAGCAAAGAAGGTTAGAACAGCATAAGAAGTTAGCACGAACACTGCTGCATAGAGCTCACCAAATCTTTAAATAAGTAATTAATTCTTTCTGTGTTGGCTCTATATGCTTAACCATAATTTATCATTAGTTCTTGTAACTTTATTTATTTTTTTCCCTTTCTCTTGTTATAGGATAGCAATAAACCAAGAATAGGTTGGAACTGAGCTCTTAGCATTAAAAAAAGGGCCAGTGATTACTGGCTGAGACTTACTCTGGGCCTGGGCTGCCTCCACCTCTGCTGCGCAGTAGTAATGCATGCTCCCTTGAGAGGACAGATTTAGCCACTGAGTGCAACCTCTTTTTCAGGAGAAGCAAATGTAAAGAGACAGCAGTTTCTAGCAATAAAATAAAAAACAGAACAACATAAAACATTCCACTCCCACTCATTTCTCTCTCCCTCGTTTCAGCTTTTCTTGAAATATACAACCCATGGCCATTTAAGAGATTTTGAGCTGTTCATGATTATCTGTAGTGCTTGAGAGAAAAGCTGATTTTGCACTTACATGTGAATAAGAGAAAAATACATTTTCGCCTTTTTACTTTACTCCAAAAATCTACCTGAAACATGCCTAGAAACTAGAAAGATGGTCTTGTAGTTAAATCTCATTTGAACACATTGAAGCATTGATGAAGAATGAAATTCTACAAAATTGTATTACTTCATGACAGAATTGTACTGGAATGAGTAACAACTCCCCAAAATGCAATGTAATCTCTCCCTTCCCCAGTATGTGCATGGCTGTTTATATTTTTGTACCAACAGATAGCAAAAGAAAACTGCTGAAAGAGGATGTTATAGTGAAGACTTTCAATTTATTGTTAAAGTTTTTTGAGGCGCACATACATTTCTCTTGTTGCAAAACACCTCTCCAAGAAATCTTCAAAGTAAATTTGAAGGTTAGAATGGCTTTTCCATATCACTGAACTGTGCTAATTGTTTCCTATTCCTTGACAGAAACAGAGATAAGCAACTATTTTGTGAAACTGGGGCTAGACATAGTCCCAAGGTTTATTGGAAGCATGAATGAATCTGTGTGGACTAGGAATCGTAAACGGAAATGCTGGAGAGAAGTCTTCTGTTCACCAGTAACGCAGCTTGAAACTGAGGCACTATCTTTTTTGAACCTTCTATGAAATAAAAGGTACAGATGGTTGTTTATACGCATAACATCAGTGATGCCCAAAGCAAAGACTTTACAAATATTTCACAGAGTTGTTATCTCCAAATATGTATTCAGTAGGATACAGAAAGGCACAAATTCACCTTAGAGTTATGGAAGATGGTCATTGCTCTCAGAGAGCACAGATTATTTTTCTAGAGAAGGTTTCGTTAACTTTTTTTTTTTTTTCCTAGAGCAGGCTGGATTTTACTTAGGATATCACTTTACCCTGATGAAGTTAAATTTAACTATGCAAATAAAACAAGTTGTTGGCAAACATCTTACACAAACTGCATGCATGGTCAAAGAGTTCGGAAGAAAAGTAATCGTGGAGTGCAAAACTAGATGATACATGCAGTGGTTGAGCTGTTGTCTCTATAATGATGCTGCACATAAAAATCTGGCCTCATGGTTTTAATCTCTCTGGGGTGGGATTCAGGGCCCACTGTTAGATCCAACCCAATACTTCAGTACATTGGATACTTGTTGTGCTTAGCCACGACAGCCTTCCCAACTCAGTTTGGAAACTCTGGTTCTTCCCTGTGAAACTCTGTGGTACTGCAGCAGATAATAACCAAAGTTTTTGCTTCACAGGAGGAACAAACTTCATGAAGATACCTGGTTGCTGAAGTATCAAGAAGTCACTGCATACATTTGTTTCACCGCAAGACTGGGGCCTGACACCCTGCAGAAACTAACATCTCTAGAAGTGCCTGTGGCTGCCCAAGCCAGGTTGAAGAGCTCCAACAGCTGCTGTTCTAGCAAGAGTCTCTTATTAAACTGCTGCAGCCTTTCTCCTGTTTGGTTCCCTGTCTGGCACTGTGTTTTAACAACACTAAAGTATTTTACTGAGATGTAGCTTATCCTGAGTTGTCTTCCTTCAAGCTTTTTTTCCGCACTATCTTCTACTGAGCTAGATCTATATGTTTGTACAGTAAATATCCCAAGAACTGGCCAACATAGAGTATTCATAGAGAACACATTAGAGAACAAATCAGTGTTCATCACGCTGGGTCCTACTGAATCAGTTAAGCTTACTGTTATATACCAAAAACATCAAAGACAAAAAAAAAAANAAAAAAAAAAAAAAAAAGGGACATGATATGGATCAGGTGCCCCTGGTTAAACTGCCACTTATTTTAGGCAAAACAGGTACAGGAAGTGCATCACTTCCATCAGCACTGTTGCTTTAATAACAGTGACTTCTACAGATACCTTTTTTGAGTAATTTGAGCAATGGCAAGAAATGGCACCAAAGGAACCAAGATCAAATGTTTTAAACCAAATGTTAGTCAATTAGAAACTCACATTCACCTTCTAGGAATTAACTGCACGATCAGTAAGAGTCTGCTTGCAATAGCATATATCTGAGACAATGCTGAGTTACCCGTATGCAAAATGATGACATTGAGGCATTTTACACCATCCTTAAGATTTTCTAAGCTGCCTAAGTAGTTTTGATTGCTTAAAATCAGGGGTTTCATTCCAAAACAAAACAAAAGAGAACTGGAGTTCTGAGTCTTTTAAAGTGGTCGACCTGGAAGTGCAAAAGTTAAAAGAAAAGACCCCAAAACTGGTGATAATTGGGAAACCAACGCATGGGAATATGTAACAGAGCTCCCCCTAATGGTGGTTGCCCTTTCTCCTATTTTTCCAAATGTAGTATGTTCCTGACAGTTTTCAAAGTCCTCTGTCAGCTTGGAGCATTTTCTACAGTGTTCTAACAGATTTCCGGGGTAGATCAGTTCATATGACCCAGCTACTGTAAATCCTCAAAGCAGTTTCAACTGGCTACAACATTCTCTCTTTCTGTCCTAAATTTCAGCGTAACACCACTGTAAAGCTGAAGGAGACGGTGTTACACTCAGCTGCAGAGCTAGCTGTATTTCACTGGTGGGTGACAAGATTCCTGTAAATATCTTGTAAAGTTATTTCAGACCCTTTGGGACAGAAAGCGTTATAACAAATGAGAAATTACCTTTACCATAAAAAAAAAAAAAAAAAAAAAAAAAAAAAGAAAGATATGTTTTTTTT
>VXAL01011905.1:32570-46688 GCA_013399475.1 Chauna torquata
GCCAAGGTCAGCAAGAGCTCCAGTGACCTGCTGTGGAAGTGTTGATTACTTAGGTTAATAGATGCTTGGGGGCTGTTTTAAACCTTATTTTTTTACATAAACCTTATTTTTCCAAAATGTTGGAAAAGGAGAGCATCTGTAATTTGCTTCTTTATGGGCCAATGTCATCTCTTGCTCCTTTTTTTTTTTCCTTTTAAATTTCCTCCTCCCCTTCTGTGAACAAGTTTTTCCAAAGCCTTCACCATGCTCAGGAAGGGGAAACACCTTTAGATTTAAATGAAGTGGCTGTGTTACAACATTCTGTAAAAGTATATAAGGTAAAAAGTCTGAGAGGTATATAGTTGTAAGTGAAACTAGAAAGCACATCTACTGGGCATGCCCTTAGGATAAGCTGTAGTAGGGTGAGGTTTCATATAGTAGCTGAGCTGAGCTTGCAGCTGCCAAGAGGGAAAATCCTGCTCCTTTCCTCCTTCCTCCTGCTCCCAGCTCTCTCTGTTGCCCTGGCTGCACTCATCTATCCTGTCAGCAAGTCATCCAGCTCACAAAAGCGGCAGAGAGCTAACCCAGAACAAAAACTGAAATGTAGTGACCTGAGCCAATTAAGTTAGTACTCAGATGATTGGAAGTGCTAGTGCAGAGGAGAAGATGCGATCAATGTGCCAGAAATGGGGATGAGGAAATGGGGGATAGGACTTATGACTTTCAGCATCAGAAAAACTGCCAGGCTTATATCACTAGCTGTACCAAAAGCAGTGGACCTCTTGCCAGGGCCAGGTGCACACTACAACTGTAATCTGACCCCATATCAGGATAAGAACCAGGCGCTTCCTCTTCCTGTCGCTTTGATGCCTGTGTTTTCAAGGAAGACATGCATGAATGCAAGGACTAGAAGAGAGATGTGGTATACTTCAGCTAGGTCTCTGGTCTGGCTGCTAGAAGAGACAGGACTTTGAGGCATGTCATATGAAGCACTCTCTTCTCAGTAGAGACAGAGCCTAAATGCCTCCGCTTTCACCAGGGCTACATGCACTACAAAGGGTGCCATGCAGTATGAGTAAGAGCTTTTTTCCTAAGTGAATTCATTTAAGAAATAATTAATATTCCAATGAAAAATTCTCCAAACTTTCATTTCTGCCAACAAAGTAAGTTGTCATGGTGAGGTATTACCATGAGTAACTCCAAATGGATACCAATAGGTAATGAGATCATCATAGTTTCACATCTCCATGCTCCAGGTGATGTAATTGTATCCAGTAGTTTGGATTCTTGTCAATTGCCTTCTTTTATTTCTTGCTAGAAGAGGCTTAAACGCACTTGTAGATTCCAGACTGTAATCTCTATCACTTGGGAGTTTGTATTTTCAGTATATAACACCACTGTGTGCTTACAACAGAGAATCCCAGATCTATACCTTCTGTGATAGATGCTGATGTTTTCAAAATCTTCAAGTAAAATCCAAACCTAGTTTGCCTTAAGCAGATTCTGTTGGTTCTGGTTGAGATGTGCCCTTTCATATTAATGCAACATGAAGATTCCTTTACTGTGTAACTGCATTTCAGCATCCCATGTCAGGTAGGATGCATGTGAGTAAATTTCAGGGCTGCACAGCCTGGAAGGTTCTTTCCAGGAGGAACAAAAGTATATTTATTTAGGAACATAGAAATAATCTCTGGATTTAAGTGCCACTTGAACCACCATTGGCGCTGTCATTTTCACCAGGTAGCTCTCCTTCAAATACGACAAGAAGTCAGTCCTGTCATCACCTCTGGCACAAGAAATGCCACCAAGCTGTAAGAGTCCTCCATCCCCATGCTCCGGGTAATACAACTGTATCCAATAGTTCTGATTCTTGGTGATTTTATTCTTGTATCTCTTGCTGGAAGGGGCTGAAAATTAATGTGCTGGTGGATATGATTACCTTGATCCTTCTGAAGTCCATGGTGACTTTCATCTGTTTTAATAGCTGCTGTAAACATGCAGGCAAAGCAATGGTGTACTATGAATATGGAAAAGAATCAAATCATCTGGTTTTGATGAAGGTGTGTAAAGCTCTAAAGCACACTTAAAGAACATGAACCAAAAGTTTATTGAAAATATAAAGCAGCTTGTCCTCAGCAAATTTATGATTTACATCAGATTTAAATGCACCATAATACACTTGGGTCAGCTTGTGAGAGTTAGCTTTGAATGTCTGGAATAATATGTAAGGTGCAGAAAAAATGTGCATTTGCAGCAAATCTGCTCTGATGGAACAGCAGCAATAATGAAATCTCAGATCTTTGAGCTCCTGGTGACATGAGAAGGATCCCAGGGGCTTAGAGATCAACAGACAGATGGCCCATTTTCCAAGACAGGTAATATGGATGCCTCTGAAAATCTGGCTGAGAAGGCTGATATTTGTTGCAGGGGGCAAATCCTCCTCCAGCTGGATATCTCCTATGGCTGCTGAGAAACTGTACTCATTGCTATGTTCATTTACAGGGAGCTGTAGCTCTTAGAGCAAACCTGGCCTGTAAATGTCTCTGGGATGGAACACTGTCCTGCACCCAAAAATGAATTTAAAAGAAACTTTTATATGGATGTAAGAGTACAAGAATCACCACACTGGATCAGATCTCTCTGCTCCAATGACCTGTCTCAGACAATGGCTGTTACCAGATAGCTTAAAGGAAGGTGTCAAAGCCAAAGGAGTAAACTTTCATAGTTAAGACTCGATTAAAACCAGAAGAAAGGATTAATTCTCTTTGTAAAGCTGTTATTATCTCTAACTATGATAATTCTGGATAGTTTAGTCTCAATGCTAGACTTGATAAACTCTTGGCATCAGGGACATCCAGGAGCGAAAGTCTTCCACTAGCTAATTACCGTTTACCTGACACTATTTCCTCATTAGCTTTGAATTTCTCACCTCTGAACTTCATTGCATGTCATTTTGTTCTTGCGTCATGATATAGGGAGAACAGAAATTCCTGACCTACTTTTTCTGTTCTGTTCATCATTTTGTACCATGCAATCCTTTCCCCTTATTTGTCTAATTACTTAATTAAGAACTCCTCCATCTACTCAGTTTCTCATTGGCTATTTTACTTAAAACCACAGTGCTTTTTTTTCTGGTGACTAAATTGTTGTGTGCTACAGACAGGAATAGGAGAAACTGAGATGCCTACAGCTCTTTGCTGGGGCAGGGAACTGATTCTGTGACATAATTTTTTGTCTTGTGTGCTCTTCTAATAACAGGTTGAACATAAGTCCTTGCTGATCCCAGGTCTACAAGATGCCCAGGTCCTGTTCTGAGCTGGCACCTCCCACGAAACCACAAATTCTGCAAGTGTATCCTGACATAGGACAGATGAAGAAGGGAAGAATTCTGTGCCTTCTTGCACGAGTTCATACAGAAGCACCAGATGCAACCTAGCCCTGCCAAAATAATGAAGAGACATTGACTATTTAATACAAAATAAGATCCCTCAAAATGCTTTCTTCATGTTTTTTTGCTAAAACAGAGAAAAGAGCACATTTGGAAGAAAAGTTTTTAGTATAAGCCAAAATGTCTTTCCTGTTTCCAAAACACTTATCTAATAGGAATGAAGTCATGACGCTAAACTTTTGTCTGTTCAAGATAAAAATCACAAATTGCATGGCTAGAACACCAGTTTTTGGATGGTCCATTCTGTGGAGCTTGGCTTCTCAGAGCCATTCGGAGAAGCATTCTCAGTTACGTGACGATGAAGCAGAAGCACTGTGCACTGAAGATTCAGGGCAGTGTAAGGGAACAGAATTAGGCCCTCATGAAATCTTAATGCATTGTGAAGCTTTCCAGCTCACATGCATACCCCAGTGAGACCGGGAAAAGCCTAGTTCAAAAAATGTCTAGCAATGAGAGAATATGGTTCAGTTCTGCTGTGATCTAATGAAAGATGAACCAAGCTTCTTAGAAGTCTCGCAGGATTTTTAGCTCTGTTGTTAGAGACAGGTATATAGATGAACAAAAGCTGGACAGGAAAAAGAAAAAGAAAGGTCTGGAATTAATTAAATGCCTTCTCTTAGAATAGCCTCATAAAGCTGGCCTGATTAAAGAACCTACAAGCAAGGAAAAAAAAAAAGCCTGTCTACTAAACAACTAAAAACAAACAAAAGGTGTTCTAAAGATGGCACCTTATAAGTGAGTGAATTTCCATGAGCTTTTGGCTTAGTTGGCTGGTAGCCTTTTCAGAATGGCAAATGCTTGAAGGCTCAGTTTTAGGACAGGTTGTTAGTTGCCCAAATCGACTGAGTGCTCCCAGAGGTTATTTGAGTGTGTGGTTAAGGGCTTGCTGCTCAGACAGGCTATATAGAAACACTCAAAGGACCCTGTATGCTCTGCCAGATCCTTCTGATTTATTTATATGAATAAGCCACCAGACCGAGACTGCTGTTCAGACACTACTCATTTGTAGGTCATTTTGAACGTTACTCTTTCCTTACAACCACCAAACAAATTAATATTAGCATAGATATGCAAGACTGTTGCTTTTGTTAAAAGCTCTACACTCAATGTTGAGAGGGCTTTGGGATGTAACCTTAGAAAATTAGGAACCAGACCTGGAGGCTTTTCAGGAAGGGACAAGCATGAGTCTGGATGATATTACTGACTGGGAAATACAATACTGACTACGTGAATACAGTAAGGTCCAATCTCATGTTTAAGCTGGTGGACATGATGGGGAGGGATCACACCGTTGATTCTCTGTGTAATTACCACACAGACTGGTGGAACACAGATGAGTTGAGCTTGGGCCAGTGGCTGCTCCAGCAACTGCCTACTGATGTGTAGAAAGGATGGGGCATGTTTGACAATCAGTTTTTAGTTCTTTGAAGTTGGCCATTACTTACAGTCACACTGCATATGTTTTTGTCAGCTGTGGACAGGTAATGAAATACAAGTGTGTCAGGCTTCTATGTCTCCCATACACATTATCTTTCCTTTGGCAGTAGTGGGAGCCAACCAAAAGTAGTCATGAAATGAACCAATTTCCTCTATAAGCTTGAATTCAACTTCCTACATTAATTTAATAACCAAGTTGCCTTGCCTTCACTGTTATTTTAACTTAATGTAGCTAACTCTGGCTTGTTTACCAAGATGGGAACAGAGCTTCTTGTTTATTGACCGTGATGTGCATCCATACTAGACTTTTTTTAACCTCAGTTTGGTTGCTTACCAACTATGAACAGGTCCCTGTTTATTTGATCCTGGCTACTATTTTTCTATTTTTCCAGTGACAAAAAGGAACCAACCACATCCACCTTCCCAAGTACAACTTTCAAGAACTGGCAGTCAGCTGACTGGACTTACGAAAGCTCTTATGCAGGCAAATCCTGAGTTAGCCCACAATTTTTGTTGTTGGCAATAGCAGATATTGACTGCCAGCCACACTGACTCCTAGTTGGCTTTAAGGAGACCTGGCCTCCACAGCCATTTCCACTTCAAAATAATGGCTGTATTACTACCTGAGAGGACTGGGTGAGTCTGATCAGGAACTGATCAGTCCTTTTTTCCGAGCTGGCTGAGGATGGTGCTTGGTGAGGTAGGTTTTGGAGAGCTCCAAGTCAGCAAACTGTCAGCAGCTGCGTCCTGTAGCAGAACCAGGAACCAAGATTTAAACATGGCAAGTAAGAAGACATATCTCAGGAGATGAACAGTCACTTCTCTAAAAGTGGCATAGTATCCAAGAAGGGTAACCTAAGAGGAATTTTGTCTTGCTAACAAATGCACTAAGTGAGGCATAGTTATGGTGAGAAGCTGAACAGCATATGATAGCGAGAAACAGCACTTCTGGATGAATGTGCCAGTGGTAGGGAGATACTCACAGAAAAGTGGTTAGAGTGGAGACTGCTCTCAAAGAAGCAATGACCCATCACCATGCTCACAGGAGCAGCTGGAAGTAGCTGCTTTAAACCAGCCAGCAAATGCTAGACCATACACTTGCCGTTCCAGGATAGGCAGACAACAGCTATCTTCTGGGTAGCTCCATGCCACAGGTCACTTCCCAATTATCAATGTCCTCCAGCTGCTCCCATTGCACAGGCACCTCTGTGAAATTGCTCCAGTAAAGGACAGGGCACTGGGACTGCAGATGCCTTTGGCATTTGGAGGAGGTGTCTGCAACATTTGATTTTCTTCTATTTCTTTCTGCTTCTCTGCCCTGTTATCCCTGGATCCTGCCTCTACCTTTTTCTTGGTCTTGTCCCTGTACCAGCTGCTTTGGCCAAAATGCTGTGACTGTCACTGAAAACCCTCTCCTTATATGCTGAACATCTCTGCATGATCAGACCTCATTATCATGTGGCAAGAGGTCATTTACATATGCAAATCAGGTTAATGAGAGCAGAACTGTAAAAGGCTTCATTCCAGAGGCATTTGCATATCTAGCTTTAGAAATATTTGAGTGCTCTGCCCCTAGCTGTGCAACCAGGACACAGAAGCCCTGGCTGTATGTCTTCAGTGGTGATTATATTTGCAGACAGCTGCCATCCTGGTTTGCAACAGCTACTATCTGAGGTATTGGCTTGTTTGAACACAGAGGGTAGTTGTGTTATATCCTCTTCTGCACTAGACTACTAAGAGGCAGTTAAGCCTTGGCCCTTACTGGGACAACATGTGGGCTTCTGACAGGTAGATATATGCAATTTAGCATGAAGAATACAATTTCCTGCAGTGCTGTCACTAATGTACGCCTGGTGTATGATGAATGAGGAAAACAATGCAGGTACCAGGCACAGCTCCGCAGGAAGGATATATTCTGTGTGACACGCCACCACACAAAACACAGTGTTTATTCTATAACTAAATGGGCCTCTAGCCCTCAAAGTACAAGAAGGGCTCTCTTTTGGATGTTTGCAAATCAGCCGTGAGAGAGCTCCAATTCCCTCCTCTGACTTCCTCCACAGACAAGCTGGTAGCCTGCTGTCCCCCTCTCAACAGTGTTCTGGACAAGTGTGCTGGGTGCTTCTTGAGTGTCTAGTGGCTAAGCACATTTGCACAGAGTTCCTGAGAAGAAGCATCTTTTACCGATTCCTTTTTTTTTCAGCTGTTTTGTTTTCAGGAAGAAATATGAGTACTCGTTCACTGCAAAGCTTTCTCAGGTATTGCTGTCTGCCAGGGACTTCCATGTCTGGTTCCAGAGAGAAAAGACAATTACCTCATAATTTCTGAGAAAAGTTACTGATTCTCCCTTTGCTCCTGCCCAGTCCTTCTGACTATGCTGAGCACATTTCTGGCACATCCCAATGGATAATTTCTGAACAGAAACTCCATCTTGAAGGAGGTAGTCCTCTGCTGTGACATGCATTGCTACCACCTTCTGCATGGCTGCCAGGCAATGCCAGGAGGGTAGCCTCAGAGTACGTGGTACAGCCTTTATGACTTGCGAACAGAGGGATGCTGTTACAAGTTCTCCAGAGCACGTTATTGCTGTCCCTGTGCCTTCGATTAGTAGGCAGAGCTCTGTGCATCTCACAGCCGGGCAAACATGCAGTGAGTTGATGTGCTTGGTGTGCAGGTCTGGTGACGACCCTATATGCATTAGGCTGGAATGAGATGGGGTCTTTGCCAAACCCCAAAGCACGGGATCTAAAGCAAACTGCCCCTTTCATCCCCTCATTCTGTCTCTACCTGCACTTACTCTTGGCAAGTGCTGTCCCAATCCCACCTCCACATGCAGGTAATGGAGAACAGTTTGCCCTAATTCAAATAACCCTGTCCGACAGTTTAACATTATGTCCAGCCTTGTACGCTACTATCCATGGATTTTCTCTCATTTGGCTTTGCACTTGTAACTCTAATGCATCAGGATGGGTCAAACTCCACTGCAGTAACTCCTTGGAGTCATTCCTATATTGCAACACTTTGCCTGTAGCTATTCTCAGCAGCTCTAATATGACTGACAAGATGAATTATCCATGCCTATAGCAGCGAGAATTGCACTTACGTTTTTTTCTGTATTTCCTGGGCCTGAGCTGGTTCCTCCTCTAAGCTGATGGCTATCACAGAAGACTGCTTCTGTCCATACACAGTATGCAGTGCGCAAACACTTTGGCATTTGTGTACTTTATGACACATCAATGGATGGCTATCACCATCTAATACAACATGCTTTTTGCATGGAGCCAGTCTGCAGACTGAAGATGAGATTCTCACAAAAGCACAGATTTACCAGTGTGCATGTAAGACTGGACACTCCTTAAGGCCTATGCCACGCACCCTATGTGCTCACATGTCAGAGTTATAGTCATGCAGCTGAGCAACCCATCTTATTGATAGCACAGCTGGATGTGGTCATGACTTCATCACTGCCTGCTCACAGCTACGAGATTTCCCTCCCGTTTAAGAGCACTCAGAACTGAGCAGTCGGTGTCCCTGCTGTGCCCCCAAATTGTCACCTTTGCAAGCTGATCTCTCAGAAAAGCATTTCATCATTTCAGGGCGGAACTGTCCTCCTCCTTTCAACAAACTGTAATATGGGTTTACTACAGAGAACAGCAAAATTCAAATTGCAAAAATATATACCCGTGGGGCTAATGAAAGTTGATTTTTTTCATGTTTGAATTCTACTTTTCATCTATGAAAATTCAAATTTATGCTAGCTCAAACTTACTGTCTTTGTTGTTTCTGGAGGTGTGTCTTTGTCTTGGTGTATATCGCCCTTCCATTATGTTCCCATTTAAAGCTCCTTTCACAGAATACAATTTACCTCCTCGTGTAGCGTGAGATTAGAAGCTGGAGATTCTGTCTAGTAAATGATGGTTTAGGAGGTGTTCTGTTTTACATAAGCAATAGCCTAAAAGCAGCCAAACCAGAAGGGCAAAGAAACTTAATCATTTCTAGGAAAGGGGAGCAGCCCTTTCATTATCATTCACTTGTTGGAAATATAATATGGATTTTAAAAAGTGTTAATAACAAACAGTTTTTCACTTGCCTGCATTTCAGGTTGACAACATATATTCCATATTTTGCTTAAAATGCAGCCCTTCCTATCTTAAGAGCATTGAACTGATTTTATTGCCAATTCTGAAAAGTGTTAACAGGAGTAAATCACCCCTCACATTACTGCTGTTGTTCCCTTGCCCTGAGCCAAATTCACTGCTAAGCACCTCTGACCACACAGCTTATATAAATGTTCATAATAGAGGAAGCTCTCACATCTGCTTATTCTCACACAATTAGAAAAAAACACCTTACAAAAAGCTATGTCATATATTTGGTATACATACATATATTTGGTTATAGCTTACTTTTTCATGCCATATGCTCCATATTCAGCAGAAAAAGTCAGATATGCAAATGCCAAAAAAAGTGCATTAAAAAAAAAATAGTAAAGAGGGAAACTAAAGCCATTTGATGGTGTCAATTTTCATTGCGTACTACATTGTGGGAGAGCTTTTCAACTCTGGTATGGAGGAGCTTTACTAGAAACCAATTCTCCCCAGTGACCTCTGGAGGCCTAGTCCTACATAAGAGCAAGCTAGGTGCCAAAACGGAAGGGGGAAACTGATTATGTAGAGGTCTATTTCTGAGGTATGAGCCAAACACAGGGAATTGCAGCAAGTACGATTGCTACAGATGAGCCTAAAATATTCCTGCAAGAAATGAAAGATATTTCTTATTTTTTCCATCTTCTGTATTAATTTCCCCTATTCTATTTTATACTTGTTACATCTGCCTTGTTTTTGTTCTTGCCTCTCCTATGATATATTGTTCCTTTTCTTCCTTAATCTTTTGCTCCTGATGTCCCCTGTTTCTCCTTCCTAATTCTCACTTCATCATAGTCTTCCCCTGTGTCTTGTTTTACTCTCTTCCTTAGTTTATCTCTCCCTCCTTTCCTTGCTCCCTCTGACTTAGTGTGGCACAAGTTCATATAAAAGCTTAGCAATACATCTGTGAACTTGAGAGAAAAAAAACGAAACAGCAAATGACCTTATATTACATAAACTGGAATTAGGAAGCACTGTTACACAATTCTGGCTCAACAGAAGTGCCATCACTGACGTATCTGGAGAGTTGGGAGTTTCATCTCATTTTCACTGCTACACTTCTCTCAGTCTTTGCTGACAGCCTGACAAAGCCAAAGCAACCTGGTTGAAAACGAAATGATTTCAACAACTGTGAAATACTGCATGACAACGGCCAACATAAAGCCATCATGCTCTGTGTTTACATTGGTACTGATTCTTAACAGCATGCTGTTAACTCAGCATAAAGCTATGCTTTTCTAAAACAAATCAGGTACAAGGGCAAGTCTTCTACAGCCAGTCATGCTCCATCCCTATAAAGAATTATTGTATCAGTCTATTGTATCAGTGGCATGTCAGTTAATGCTCACCCCTCAGAGCTTAAATTTACATTTTGACCCACAGACTCATTCACCTCTTACTGCTGAGAATCATAACCCCATGATCACTACATCCACATCCACACTATCCCAAAAATCAATGGATGCTGCAGTGTTATACATATGATCAAATCCAGTTCCTTGTCAATTAGCCCAGTACAACATCTGCATGGAAGATTTAAATAAGGAGCATCATATTATGCTGTGTGGTTGATAAAGTGAAAATGCAAGCACTGAGACAAGGCTTACAATTTGGCCTGCTGCTACAGCATCCACCTCTCTGAATGGAAGTTATTTATGCTTCCACTGAATTATGGCTTGTACTCAAATATTGGCAAAGCTGCAATGTACAAGAAAATGTAACATCTACAGAATGCTGTGGTTGGGTACAGCTCTTGGGGATATCTTTAAAGGGTAATCTCTCCTTCAGGAGCATGTCTGTCAGTCCAAGACTTATGGGTGGATCCTTATCATCTCAGACAAAAAGGTGCTATTGAAAAACGTACTGG
Source organism: Chauna torquata (assembly GCA_013399475.1). NCBI lineage: Eukaryota > Metazoa > Chordata > Aves > Anseriformes > Anhimidae > Chauna > Chauna torquata. The sequence continues at coordinate 43,447 of VXAL01011905.1, forward strand.
CATAGTAGATATGTTCTTTCTCACAAAAATGTACTGTGGAAAGGACACCTTTCAGTGTTAGCTAAACAGAAGAACTACTAATTAGAAGGAATTCTGACTTTTATAAAATAAAATGAGGTTTGGCTTTTTTTCCCATTTGGAAAAGCAAATGAGCTGATGAGGATAATAAAATGCATCATGTTGATAAATGAGTTGAATCTGGACACGGTAAAAAAAAAAACAACTAAGCTCCTTTAACATTTAAAATAGCACCCAGTATAATTAGTTACACCACATACAGCCAGTGTGAGCCCAGAGAACAACTGTCCTCCCAGTTAATTTGACAACAATGGCATTGGATTCTCCAGCTAGAACGATGTCTCCCACTCCTGAGCAAACAGGTGATCTAGAAAGTCTGAGTGAGAGAAAAAGAAATCTTTCATGCTGAAGGGCTGTAAACAAATGAGATGAAGTACGTTGAAAGGGTTCCTGCTACATTTAGCTCAAAATTTAGGCTCTCTGTCAAATAACTTGTTTCTGACTTAAGCACGATAGAAGTGTTTCCATTAAAAATACTCCAGTGGAAGCAATTTTGGTTAAAATACGGATAAATCTCAGTAGTACCGGTGGAACAAAACTGTGGCATGGTGCTGCTGCATGAGCCAGTGTGATGTGCATTACAGAAAACAGAAACTGTCTACTGTCTTCCCATTGCTCAAATCAAAAGAAACTCAGAATAGAAATACGGGTCAAGATCTCAAATTTGGGAACTGAACACCTACACAGGTATTGTAAAACACACACTACTGCTGAATCCAGTACTATCTGAGGCTACAGATTGACTGCAGATATCAATGCTCAGATCCAGTACCACTTCAGGCAACAGGAGCTGTTCTTTTCACTTTGATAGCATAGGCGATATGGCTCCATGAGAACTCTGTTTTCCTTCTCCATCTCTTCCATAAAATCATTTTTGGCTCATGATGTGTTAGTCCCACCCTTCTGTGTGCATTATTTCAAACTCTTGACATTTCTTATATGAATGTATGACGTAATAAACTTTATTAAGGCACACAAAGACAAATTTCAAGTCACACCTGAACGTTCTCAAAATTCAAGAGCTCCCTAAATTTGATAATTTGGCTTGGTATGGCACGACAGCAAACCAGAATGTTTGCTTTCAAACTCCCTAGGTCCACAGGTGTCGAAGTATGGGGCCTCAGAGGAATCCCGTGTCTTTAGGAAACAGGCAGCAGAAAGACTGAAGCCGTGCCGCTTTAACAGTACATGAGAACACAACTGAGATTTTTGCTTTGTACGTATTTTGACCGATTTAATACAACAGGGCCTTTCTTAAACAGAAGCTAAATGAACCCTCCTCACCTCTTCGTTTTGTTCAGCTCTTAAATGAACTTCACAGCACTTACACGTACCCTCTGCTCGTTTAAAGCACAGTCGTTTTTGTACATGGTAAGGACGTATTTTACTGAATAGCAACTTACATATTTTGCAATGTGCTTATTCCTGGGGTAGACGTAGCCTCTGAGAAACAAGGCTGCCATGGAAAATTGGAAGACTCACAAGGATTGTAGGCTGCATCTTTGGAAAGTGTTGCTATGGCAGCAATGGAGTGAACCTACCCTTTCCTCTGGTTCTGCCATAAAACTTGGAGCCTCTGATGAGGTGGATGTTGCAACCAGCCAAACAAGGGGGCACAAGGGAGTGGGGAACGGAAACATAACTGCAGAGAGACTCAGGCAGTCAATGGAAGGTTGCCCCGAACTGTGATGGCAGCAGGGCAGACCCCTGATGGAGGACGGCCACCCCTCTCATACCACATGATAAGTATCTTCCAAAAGGTGAAAAGTAGGAGTATGAGTATGTGTGTAGGTGGGGATTGTTAGCCTGGCTGTGACAAGGTGAGGAGTCAAAACCGCTAAGGAACAGGCAAATATTCTCATGCTAGAAAACAGTAAGGAAAAATTTGCTTAATAAGTATGGAAAAATGTAATGGGCTATCTGTTGATGGTGGAGAACTAAGATATAACAAAGCTAACCCATGTAAATGATCATCTCTTCCCTTGGTAGATGCTGCATAGAAATGTCTGAGGTGCTGAAAAACTCCTGAAGATCTCTCCCACAGCAAACTGTGAAAAGCTACTGCAAGCTACGAACAGCTAGAGAAAATGGCACCTCTCCTAGTACAACAGCCTTCTCTCTCAGCCTTCTACTGAGATATTAACCCGTAAAAATCATAAATGGCTTATTTTTAAAGAAATGTAATCATTTGGACAGAATCATATACTCAGCTACCAGAACTACACTCCCTCAAAGCAATGAAAGAATAGAAGCACACCTTGATTTTTGCAGGGAAAAACACTGTGACTCTGTATGTGTCATAGTTGTAAGTGTAGTAAGTGTAAGTAATAAGTAATAATGCTTATTTGTCTCGCCTTAAAAAATACTGGAGACATCCACGGAGACGAAGAAGGACTTGTGTGAGCTGCACAAGTCTATTTATCCCTGTCTCATATTAAGTACTTCCAGGTTATAAACAATCAGGGACACAAGTATCAAGAGAGCTAAAATAAAACAACACCATTGACGATTGCAGTAATACATTTATGGTTTTTTTTTTTTTCCTTTTGGTTCTGGAACCAGTACAGCAGACATTTTAAGTTTCTGCTGCAACTAAGAGGACCAGAAGCAGACTTTCTTCCTCTCAGACGAAAGCCAAATTCTTAGTTGAATCGTGGAGCTGGGGTGTTACAGAATTTTTACCACATCACATCAGCAACCACGAACGAATCTTGAGAGCGGACAATATTGTATTGCGAAAAGTACATCCACGAAACACGTGAAATGGGCACGCTGACCTAACTCACAGCTACCCCTCCTTCAAAAAGAGCCACGCGCTCAACGCCAGAAGCGGGCAGGACTCCAGGTAAGATGTGTACTTGTCACTTAGCGGATGGAATTTAACGTGTAAGGGAAGATACACACTGCAGAGGCGAGCAAACGGCTCGGGGAAGGGTTCCATCCACACACAAATCTCTCACGGTTCACCGAAACCCCGGGAAAGGCACCGGCAAGCCACAGCGGTGACCACGGCGCGGCCAGCTCCTGCCCGGCTGGCGCGAAATCGTCCCTTCTCGCACCTCCCCGGCCCCTCCCTGCGACCCCAATTTCGGGAGCGCGCAGGCAGGCCAGGTGCGCGACCAACGCCTGCCGCTGAGGCGGCGGGCAGCGACGCGCGGGGCCGG
>VXAL01011905.1:47276-326387 GCA_013399475.1 Chauna torquata
TGAAAATCAAAAGCGAGAACATTTGCAAAAAATAAAAATAATAAGAATTCCTCTCCCCCACATTAATTGCAATGCAAAGGGGGATCTTGCATTAAAGATCCTGCTTGGGCTGTGCTAAATTTTAATGAATGCATCAAGCCTTTTGATCTCTGAGTCAGTCGGGTTCAGTTGTGCCGGAAGGTTAGCTGCATATCCTGGCTGATCTGAAATTCGATCAGCAGAGGGGGCAAAGAAGAAGAAAAGCATTTTAATGGGAATCAATAGAGGATCACAGGGTCCTGGAAGGAAATAGGTGTTGATTAAAAATGCTATGTGGGTTGTTGTTGGTGGTTTTTTTTTTTCCCCATGTGCACGACTTGCTTAAAAATAAATAAACGGCAAGAGCAAGCGGGAGAAGACAAGCTGAAAAACAGCTTTCCCAATCGCCCCGCGTGCCTGTGTTCTAGGGAGGCCGCCAGCAGACCGAGAGTTTGTGCAATGCTTCGAGCTACAGCGCGCAAATTTAAAGCAGCAGGCTCCGAAGGGTAGCGCAGATACTTTCTGCTCTGCATTTCCGTGCTGAGCTGTTTACTAGGGCGTTATTAAATCAGCCCCCGACACCCGGCCCCCTCCCCCAAGCCAACGTGCTTTTTCTCTCCCCCCCTCCCGTTTTCGTCCCCGCTGCCGAGCCGCAGGGATTGGTGCTACCCGACGCGAAAGGGCAGACCCTGTGTTCTGTTGCAGTCACAGGTTTTTAATGGCGAAACTTTCTCAGCACGTTTTCACTGTTTAGGAAATACCGAGCTGGAGGGTTCTGTATGCATTGCCTGGCCCTGCGTGAAAAAGAGGGAATTACAGTTGTGTTCAACATTTTTTTTTGTTCAGAAGGAGGTGAGTCAACTTCCTACACAAAGACTTGAATCGCCCGCCCTGCACGTTAGCAGCAAAAACTGGCCTGTGTTCCAGTTTTGTGCTGATGCACACCCGCACCCGCACAGACAGGGATTGCGGCCGAGGAGCCGGGAGGAGAACTGCCACCCCACGGGGTGAGCCGTGCTGGCAGGAGTGGACGCTGCCTGCCGCCACAGAAAGCGGGCATTGCCAGTGCACGGTGGTCACGTTTTTATCCAGATGGGAAACGCTCCTATCACTTCAAGTTTCATGTTCCGTTACCGTTTCTTCTGTTGTCACCTTCTTGCATGGCTCTCCCTAGCTGCTGCGGAAGCCTTCTCCAGTGTAATTCAGAATTGTTGCTGTTAACTGTTTTACGTTAGTGTCTACCAGTCATAGAATCAGAGCAGCAGCTTTTAAAAAAGGGAGGCAGAGTGGGAAGAAAAACAGCACAGATGAGTTGTTTTAGGCCACAGAAGTCTCCTGACTCCTAGATAGACGTAGGCTGTGTTGTTTCACCAGGTGTTGTTCAAACATCCCTGGGTGAATTGCAGTAGCAATGATGATTTCCATCATGAATAAGAAATGGAGAGCACTTTCTAGTCTTTGTAGTTTTTACCCAATGTTTATTTAAACAAAAATGTTTTGGGGCACTTCTTTGGGTGTTCTGAAGGGCAAATGCTTCTCATAATTTCTTTACCCCACTGTGAAATCTGGCCACTGTAAGATGACTTCTTCTCTAGAGGAATGATGCTGACATCACTGGCACTGGCAGATACTTGAGTATTGCCAATGAGATTTTATAATGTCCTTTCTTTTGCGTCTGGCAGGAGGCACCAAAAAGATTGATGAACTCTGCTTTAGTGGCTGGATTTGTTTGTTTGTTTGTTTGGATTTTTATTTACATGTTCAGACCTATATTAGTTAATCTTTATTTTGGTGGTCTTTAGAGAAAACTGGCGGAAAGGCAGCGTTAGATAACATGACAAGTTGAGGGTGACTATTTCATAATAGCATGAGGCTTTTTTCTAGTATTAGATGTAATTCATTTATTTTAAAATGATGATGACAACAATAATAAATTCTCTTGTCTCTGCAAGACAAACTGCAATAGAATATGGGATAGAGTGAGCTGCCATTGTCACTTATTATCCTGAAAACACATGGAAGACAATGGAAGGTCAAGTATCTAAATTAACTCTTCTAGGTCTGTGCTCATGGAAGGTACCAGATTAATAGCCAAGGAGAACGAAGGACTTGCTTTATTCTCAGAACAGGTACAATCACGAGATCTTTCCCACACCTTACCTTACTCTTCACTGCCTCAAACCATTTTTGGGATAGACCACAATTACACCTGGAACCTGCATAGACTTGTATGCTTAAATTTATTTGTCGAGCTAAGTCATTAGTACTAAGAGGCTGTGGAGTTCTGAGAGGCTGCGGAGGCCGAGCTATCTGCTGAGAATGCTAAGAAAGTTGTGAATTATTCAATTTTTATGTGGATACTTGTGAAATACCACTGGAACATTTCATATAAGCCAGCAAACAGTCAGCAGATTACCTGCTTCCATTCTGGCCTAGATTTGATCTATGAATGAATGGCTCTCAAGCCCTTAAAAATGCCCTGGGCAATCCTGTCCTATTATCTCCACCATTGTTTTTCCATCCAGATACCACAGGGATGAGCACAATCAGTGGAGAAAATGAAAATCAAATTGCCTACCAAGAGCTGACCATATGGGGCAGCTGGTTGCTACCTCCCAGCCCCCTGCCTGATGTCTCTTCCCTCCCTCTGATGATCTGATACTGAGTGGTAGTCAGCTCCCATCACCCCCTTCCAAATCTGTTTTTATGCTGCAGCCAAGCACATTTCCTCAGGTTTTACATTTTCTGAGAGTGTATCCTTTCCCTTCGGTTTCCTTGGGCCGCTGCAGGCTGCATCTCTTTGTTTGGTTCCCCCCCCGCCCCCCTTTTCTGCTCCCTTGAATATGAACAGCGGGCCTAGAAATAAGGAGAGGAGGCCAAGAGGAAAATGTGTCTCGCTGAGACTTGCCAGATATCCAAGTTGCATGTGGAGAGACAGAGTTTCAGCTCATGCGTCTGGCTTGGACGGCAGCGTAGACCATTAAACATCCTGTTGCCTGCCTCGCGCCACGCAGGCAGCGCCGGAGGGGTTGGAGTTACTGCTGTGTTGAGCTGAGGTAGAGCTGGTGGGCTGGTTTTGCTGTCTGTGCACAGGGATGCATTTTATGTTACGTGTTAAGAATGAGGGCACTGGGAGGAGAGGAGAGGTGTCTGCAGTCAAAAGATTATCAATCACCTATCAGGCAGAGGTGTGCAGTGCAGGCTTCCTCCTGCCAGCTTATCCCGTTGGAGTTTCTGGCCCTTGGTTTCTATGGGGTTCTGCAACAGAGATGTGTGGTAAGTTGTTATTATTATTTACTTGATGCTTCATGGCAGTTCACACGGCCCAGTAAGAACTGGATCCCACTGTGCTTGGCACTGTGTAAGCTGTGGTACTATGTCTTGCCACCCGAGGAATTTGCAATCTAAATAGACAAGACAAGCAAGGACATAACACAGAGGCATACAAAAAAAACCAACCAACCAACAACAACAACAAAAAACAAACAAAACAAAACAAACAAAAACCCCATACACTGACTTACAGACTGTGTTCTTTGACAGTTCCAGAAGAGAGTACAGTGTAAAATGCCTGTGCAGTTAGATAAAAACACCTTCCTCTCCCAGGCAAATTAACAAAAATTAACAGAAAAAATTCTGAGGTGTGTCTGCCACAATACCTTAACACACTCAGCTTTGCTTCATTGTTCTCAGTCGTTCTCAGATCATGCAGCACACAGATTGTGTAACACCTCTGACTATTCTGGGACACCTAGGTGAACACATTACTCACAGCGGGGCGAAGGAGGAACTCTGCAGTAGCTTTATCCGTGAGTGCTTTACTTCTGTTGGTTTGTGTCCTGATTTCTAGTAATCTCTGAGAGCCTGAGGACATACATACATTCATTTGTCTGACAGTTTTGAAAATGCCAATGTTCTAAAGGTTAATTATATTTTTTTTTACATATTTGTTTGGTCTGTAATTTATTTTGTACAATAGAACTATTTTTACAGCACTCCCCATACAAACACCACCTCATTCTACTGACTTTATTGATATGAGGTAGCTACCAGCATGTACTTCCATTAAAAAAAAAAAAAANCTATTACACTAATAGCTTTCTGTCACACAGTGACAGAGAGTTATTGTGATGGTTGGGCACCTCTCTGTCCGAAATACCAAGGCTCCTAGTTTCTCCTGTACTCTGCTGGCGAAGCCAGGGAGAGACAGAAGAGCAATTCCAGATTCTGTGCTGCAAGTGCTTTCCTTTCCCAGAGGCTGGCTACATCCATGCGTGTAGAGCTTTTGATTAGATCTGCTGTTTTGCCTATGGCAATCCTCACTGCAAACATCCTTTGTCTATACATCATTTGAGCATCTATACATGATAAGATTGCCACCTTTTATTACAGTAAAAAAACAGGAGCTTTCTTCTCAGTAAGCTTTCCTCCTTCCTCAGCTCTTCAACCACCCCCAGGGGAAGTGAGAAGGACAGGAAAACTTTGAAAAACCTTTAACTTCTTTGTTCTCCTTGGAAGAATATGGAAACAGTTTTTGTAAAGACCAAGGTAGACATTCATAAAAGGAGGCTTACCTGGGTGGTATAAAAATGGGAAACTTGGTAAAGTATGTATACAGAAACACACATGCACACAGAGCACTATGTTGACAAAGTTGTATTTTTCTGTGAAAGGAAAATTATATCTGCGCATTTCTTAGCTTACATACAAGTTTCAACCTTTTTTTCTCCTTGTTACTTTTAACACCAAGGTCTTGGCATATTACAATGCACTGCAGCATTAAAGGCTTCCTTTTTCACTGTGAGTAGACCTGTACTGTAACTAGGCAAGTTTCAGTGTATTACATGTGAACGAATAAAAACGTTGAAGTATGGAAAATGTGAAAAAGAAAAGGTGGTAGGCATAAATCAGCAAATAAATAATGTGATCACATTTTCCTTAAGATAAACAAAGTAACTTTACACTGAAGGATCGTGTCACTAAAGAACCATGTCTGCTAAGAGAAATATTTTTTGTATGAAAGCAGGTCATGCATCTGGTTGTCTGTGAATACTTTAAGTAGTCAATGCATGCAGTCAGTTAGCTTTTACTATACAATAAAACTTTGGACTAAGACTGAAGCATATGATATGGATTCACTTGAAAAATACCACTGTATTTACAAACCCAGTGATAGAGCAAATCCAATGATAGGGCTGTGTATCAGCACAGCCACAGAATCAGAGAATCTAAGCATGGAAACGACCCCTTAGGTCAGGGAGCTCAACTTCCTGCTAGTGCACAATTGTTTGCTACAGTTTGTCTTTGGATGCTTTATCCTCACAAGTTTTAAATATTGTAATTGATGGGACTTCTCGTGTTTCCATTTGAAAATTTCCTTCTAGATGGAATCACATGGCTTCTGGGAAACTACCTGATACTTTGTCCAAATGTTGTTTTTCCTTTGCTTCATCCCCATACATTTAGCTGTACCACTCTACATGTTACCATTGAAGAAATTCCTCTCCATTCTCTCTGTTCGTCTTTCGTATATTTCATTATACAGTTGTCATTTTGCCCTTGTCACCTAGATTAATAAATCAATCCCCCTTCCTTGTCTAATCAGTTTTATCGCTCTTCTCTGAAGTCCTTTCCAGCATGCTGGCATCCTTCAGTTATGGAGGTGTCTAGAAGTGGATGCAATATTCAACAGAAGTCTTCCCAGATTCATAGACAATCATTTTCTTGTTCTGACATTACTCCCTGCTTATGCAGGCCAAAATTGCGTTGGTCTTTTAAACTGATACATCTCCTTGTGAATTCCTATTCAATTTGTTGTTTGCTATCACCCTTAGATATCTTTCTGCCCAGATGCTTTCCAGGTTTTGCTTTCTCATGGACTATCCAGGTTTCTGATTATTTTTCCTCAGAGTATTAGTCTATATTTTTCTAAGTTGAATCTCATTTTATTGCCTGCCTACATATCTAATCTTGTTAGTTTCCATTTATATTATTGCTATCCTCTCTGACATTTGCAAGCCTCCTGGTTTATTGTCATTTGTGAATTTCATTAATGTGCTATTTACCTCCTTTTCCACATCATTAATTGAGATATTAAATAAGAGCAGACCAAAAACATACCCCTACAGCAACCCAGCTCAATACATCACCTCCCATCATTACCTGCTGCTTACAGTCATTCAGCTACCTTTTCCACCCAGGTCACACGACTCAGCTTCAAGTCAATTTCAGTTAGGTTTTTGTAAGAGACACATTTCAGTTCTTAAGGTGTTTTATAGGATTTAGCCCCATGACCTATCCTCCTTTTCCTTCGTAGCACAGATGTGACTGATGCTTCTCCCCCATGTAATAGCAATAATGAATTAGACAACAGTATGGTAAGAGAAATGGCTGTTTTTGGTCGAAAAACCTGGAATGCAAAATAGCCTCTAGTCTTCATATTTATTTTTTTTATTTAAGTACTTCACAGTTGTCGTAATTTTCCTTCCCTTTGTATCCTGATTGGTGAGGCTTTGTTGCTTCTTCTCTCAAGCTCATGTCTGCAAACACCACTCTTCATTTCCCTTATTTACTTTGGTTATTTGTTAAGCACTTTGTTTTATGATGATGTGCTCCTCTTCTCTCAGCAGACCTCGGTTAGCTTTGGACATTAGAGACTGGCCATGTCTTCTTTCCTTGTTTCTAACAAGAGGATTGTGTGGATAAATTCTGTGAGTCAGTTCATTTTTATTCTCTGTATTTTTATCATTAAAAGTCACACAGTACAGAGTGTTCTTGAAGCTACCTTTAAAGTCACTTTCTCTTCCCCTCTCCTTGAAGCAGCAGGACTGGAAGCCCACTGGAGTGGGGAGGGGGACTCCTTCGGTGTAAGAGAGGAGGCCTTCAAGACTGACTTGGAGGTGCTTTCTGGGTCTGCTGTATCATGTAGGGTCTTCTGTGGTAGCCGTGTTCCCAGGTGCTGCTCTGTATTTCACTGGAGAAGCTGGCCAAAAGTAGCGTTGCTAACAGTATTTGGAAAAAGCAGCTTTTTGCTGTTACTTAAGGGCTGGTGTCAGATTTGTGCAGTAGTAAGAATGTTCTTAGAGCTACATGGCTTAGTAATGCCATTGTAAATTTAGCACATAGTGATTGCCTGCAAAAAACATTTAATGGTTAAACAGGTTTGGGCAACAAAGGTTGTGGAGGAAATTGGAAGAGGCAGGAAGGAGGAGAAACACTGTGAGAAATGTTTTCCTTCTTGTTCATTTCCCTGGATCTACTTGTGGCTCTTTTTGTCTGATGAATGATGGAGAAAGTAATGCTGCAGAGAAAAATGCCACCCAGGGGGACAGGTCACCCTAAAAGCCTCAGCATCTCATAAGGTTTCTCCTGATTCCTTCCACTGTCAACCCAAATTTCTCAGTGCTGCTAGTTTTCCTTCCTTTTCTGGCATTAGTTACTCTTTCCCTTCACTTTGCTTTTATTGCTATGGCCCTACATTATCCTCATACCTGAAGAAACCCCTCTGTGCAACTGGCTTTTGATGAAGGTAGGCTGTGATTACAGAATTACGTATTGAATTAATAGTTAATGGGAGTCCACATTTAGGGCTGTGACTTGCTAGAAAAAGACATTGTATTTGGTACAGATATTCTGGGGATATCAGTGGTGTTAGGCATATCTAAATATCTTTGAGAAACTAATTTCTTGGTCTGGGAGAGGGAAGATTCAGGTAGTCCTTTCTACTTTGAAGATGTTGAATTTTCTGAAATCAATCTCTGTCTTTCTGTCTCTTTCATTAAAAGAAGAGGAGAATCTGTGGCTGACTTTTTTATCTACTGATATAAAAAGATCCGTACTGACACTGGACAGATACAGTTTTGAGGGAAGGAAGCCTGGTAATATATTTATGGTGATGACTGCTGATTTCTGTTCTTGCCTATGTGTAAGGTCCTGGTGTGATCTTAAAGAATGTACTTGCCACAGTTTCCTCATCTGGAAACTAAAATGATCATATTCTCTCCTTGTCTCTCTAGGACTCTGAGAGTCTTAGAGCTAGTCAGGTTCTCTGACATGAAGCTATGGAAATAAATAATATTGCCATTATTCTTATTGAATGCCTTTGCACACTGTTTATCTTTAATAATTCTGTGTGTGGCATCTGATTTAACAGCTGCTGAGTGTTCGTGGTTTGTGTTGAGTTCAGCTGGAGCTGAGGAGCTCAGCGCTGGTCTGATTCACGCCAAGGCAGTGCAAGAGGCATCCAAAATGTTTTTGCTGCCATGCTGCTCCATGGGCATTCACTGTGCAACCCAGCCTTTTTGTCATCTGTGTAAAAGATAATAGCTGTAATAACTATAAACATAAATGTGGACTATGGTCCTTTAAAATATTTGTTATAAAATCTTTTTTTTTCCTTTTTTTTCCTTAAACTGAAAGCCTGTCTTGTGGGTGAGATGTGCAGTAATGTTAGAGGCCAGTGGGAGGATAGGGTGAGGCAGGAAGGGGTGAAAGTGATAGCTTGGTCAGTGAGGGCTAAATCTCTACTAATCTTCAAAGCAAGATACAAGTCAGGATTTTTCGTCTGTTTCTCTCCAAACTAGGGCCATTGTGTTTCCATCCTTGGCTGTGTCAGCAGTGATAGCCCTTTTTTCCAACATTGATTGTTGACTTCCCCTGACACCATATCACAACCCATTAGTGCTGAAAACTGACAAGCCCAGCTGCAACAGCAAAATGGCAAGTTTAAAAGAAAATATACAAGGGCCAGGCACAGAATGCTATTAGTATAAAAAAAAGTAGTTGTTTTTTGTCTTACCTTAAAGGTCAAGAATGCAAACATTTTTTTTTCTCCTGCTAACAACAACAACTTATGTGTCTTTTGAACTAACAATGCCATTCTCTTTTATTTTAGTTTATTTTTTTATTCAGGCTATATCGTGGGTTATACAAAAGCATCCATGTTGAGGTATAGTAAAAGAGAATCCTTCCTTTAGAGAGCTTGTAAGAAATATTTTGCTTATGTATGTATAGCATATGTTTTTTTTTTTTTTTTTTTTAAGGCAAAGACATTTCAAATAAATTAATGGCTTAGCAGATCCCAGGTTCTGAGGTCACAACTTCAATCTTTGGTGTTGCTTCTAGAGTGGGATTCCCTTCCTTCCTTCCTTCCTTCCTTCCTCCCTCCCTCCCTCCCTTCCTCCCTTCCTCCCTCTTTTCCTCTGGAGTTGTATGGTGGGTGTCAGCACTCTGGAAGGTACACTAACAGTAATGGCAAATGTTCCTTCTGATTGTACAGGTGATTGCCCAGGGGAAAAAGGTGATAGACTCCATGTTTCCAGTGCTGTGTACTTACAGAGATATAGGACTTGAGCAAGGGCAGGCAACTTGTCAAAGCCTTAGTGCCAAGGTTCCTATTTGATACCGCTCCGAGGGCTGCATGCACATTTTGCTCAGTCAAAGCCCAAGAGACACTGCAAACCAACAAGTAGAGCCCAACAGCTATTTTGACACCACAATTTGTTGTGAATGGTTATGTAGCAGCAACAGCAATAGGAAACTGGTGAAGTAAAAAAAAAAAAAAAAAGCCTGAAAATCAAATTAAGTAAAAAAGAATCCAAAATATATTTGGAACCCTGTAGAGGGCAGTGAGGATACAAAAACCTCAGGTTAACAAAAGTAATGAGTTTGTTTTTAAACAGGTGGGATCATCTAGACTTGGTTTTGCAGATTGATAGCTGTGGACACACAGGGCATTCACCTCAAGTTATCTATTCAGACAACTCTGTCATCAGAAATGTGAATGAGTTCTTTCAAACTCATATCTATGATCATTTGTGTGGTGGTAGCTGGTATATCCCCCCATTTTGCTAGGATGTAGCAGAGGAATGGTTTCTGCCTCAGAGTGCTTGAAACTAAAACCTACTCATCAGATCAAGAAAATTATTCTCTCATCCCTATTTTATGTGGGAAGCTGGGATTTATCGACCAAGTGACTTATCCAAGATCAGACTGTGCGCATGTCTTGGAGAATGATTGCCATGTGCTAAGGTATGAATGTACAAAGCCCAGCCTACTCTGTGATAACTTTTTGGGTGATTCTGTAAGCATCTATCAAAATACTTCTGTGTTAAGTAACTCAAAGTGAAGCATATGGACAGAGAGTGACCACATTGGGAAATATAGTTAGGGCAGAGGAGCTCGAACTGAGTCAGCTGACATCCTCTTTTCCCATGTGTCATCTTTCGTGTTTATTCAAGCCCTGGGTCTATGACTGAGGGTGAACTGAGCTCCATCCTGTTCTATTCATTGCTGCAGAACTAAACTGTGTTTGAGGCTTCTTTGTTTTTCGTCTCTTTTCCACTTACTTGACCAACCCAAGAACTTTCTGAAGTACTCAGACACATCTCTGACATTTCTTTTTAATGCACTGGGATTCAGGTCTAGTTTATCCTCACATGGTAGCTACAGCTTTAATTGTGGGTCAGATTCCAGAGGAATTCTTCACAAAGTTTGTTTTTATGGGTTGTATCAGGTATGAAAAGCAATAGAGAATGGGCTCATACTGCATGCAAGGTTATAACCATGAAAAAGGTTTATCATGACAATCCTAGTCCAGTCATTTATGGGCAATCTTCAGCCAAAATTTTCAGAAACTAAAGTATCCAGAAGTCTGACTTAGTACTTATTTACTACGGTTTTACACTGGCATGACAGCACTGAAGCTAAGAGAATAGTGATGAATCAAGCTTCAAACCTCCTTGGAGTAGTTCCCTCTCACAAAGAGGAAAAAAAGAGTAATGAGATCTTCGAATAGTTAAAAAAGGGGAAAACAGATAAAGGTGTAATTACATTGAACCTAGCATAGCGCTTGTTTGTTTAATGCATCTAGCTAGTCCAGCTGTCTAGGTCTGAATACAGAACTTGCTGCTGGTTTTTGCTATATGAAGAGCTGGGTTTGGTTCATGGCTTTGGACACACATGAACTGATTTCTGAGATTTTCTATTAATACTCAGTTATCAATTGTCAACTTTACAAAGCAAGCATGGTTTTAGTAGCAAGAAAGCATGGAAGGAAGGCTCTCCATAATCAGAGTTAGGCAGTAAGGCATTTCTTGGTCTTCTTCAAGGCTCAGTACTTTCACTGAACTTGCTCATGTCTCAGCGAGCCAGTCCAACAACTACCTTTCGTGAGATTTCATCTGTCTGGTTAACCATTAGCTTAAACTGTGGTAAAGCTACCACAGTTGGCTTTGATAAAAATAAAAGTCAGACAAAGCGAGACAGAATGCAGAATAAATTAATGTTTGCTTGGGAACCAATGGCTATAGAAGAATGTATGTCTGCATTGTAGATGATAGTTGATTATGGGTTGGTCATGGCTATAATCGAGGATGGCACTGAGGGCTTGATCAGAGGTAATGGCAGGGTTCATGCTTTTAAAGGCAGACAGGTAGGTAGATGCAGGTGGAATTTGCCTTGTGTGGTGCTAGCTCTCCTTCTGGGCATCTACATTAAAAGCCTGACACGCTGTTTACCAGCTGTCCATCCTCCTGAGCAGTCTCAGTCAGCCATACTCCACTTTGACAGGTATCTAAAATCTCAGTTATCTGAGCTGCTCTGTTCTGTGCACTCCTTTTGCGTCTTCTGAGATAGCATGGGAGAGAGTAACAGCTCTAAGTAGCAGACTAAGTGCTCCACAGTATTTCAGATATTGAAAGGAAACTGGATATCGTGGAAGTTGTTGCTGGTAGTGTACTGTTTCTCACTTTAATCAGCCCCCTCAGTGCTAAAATAGACACTAAATGAGGAAACAAAATGCCTATGTCTGTGAAAAGCTTCTGGAACTTCACTGTACTTAGTTTCCTTTAAGACCATTAAAGAGGGCTACCACTTTAAAGGGCACTTTAAAACTGACTCTATGTATGCTTCAGGAAGAATTTTCAGAATTTTCTTAGGTAGCAAACACTTTGGATGTAAGGTAAAGCAAGATGATGTGATCATTTATTTCATTCAGACTCAACTCTTCCCAACCCACGTCCCCCAAATGAAGAGTGGGTGTCCCTCATCCACTCAGCATGTCCTGTATTTTTTTTTTCAGTACTATGTGGGCAAATGGTCCATATGTGACACAGCTTGGGATATCTTCTACCTTTATGTATGGGACTACATTTTGGTGGAAGTAATGGTAGCACAAGGGAGGGAAAGCAGATTTCTGGGAGATCCTGAAAAGCAGTTAACTTGCTCAATTCCTTGGTCAATAGGCATTGTCTCTCTAAAAGGGCTGGACTCTAGTTTAGGCACTGAATTAAATAAGGAATTTTTCAAATGAGCTCAGCATATTGAAAACCTTTCCTTTATTGGAAACCTGTCTCTTATTTTGGTGTCTGAGATTTGAGCTCTTTTGAGCATCTGTCTCAAGAGTAACCCAAAGGCCACTAAGACTTGGATTCTTACGTCCTTTCATGGCTTTCAAGAATTTTGCTATGAAAATTCTCCCTCAGAAATGCTTTTTTCCCTGCTTAGGAGCCAAATCCTTCCTCCTAAAATCAGTGGCATAAAAATGCATGATAGAGGTTACAGATGAAGATATTTTGTCTGTGAAGGAGAAAGGCAGCTTAAAGGTGTGATGGGGTAGGCAAACTGAGGTTATCTCCTGAGGTCTTTAAAAAGTTAAGTCATGTACTCCCTGCATAGCACCAGCTGATGTGGGGGGCAGTAAAGGGGTCTCCCATTTCTGTTCCCTTTGAGATGAGCAGCCTCTTCAGTGGTGCTAATGCTTTCTTACTGAGTGTGCTGAACAGGTAGCAACAGAACAGGGAAAAACCTGTAGTGGCTTTAAAGTGGCTAGCTCAGGTGCAGGAAGTATTCTGGCTGTGCCAATGGAGAGCTCAGTAACACTAATTTATTTGCCAGCCCAAGTCCTACGTCTTGATAATACCCTGAAACATACCCATTGCCCTTGGAGATCTTGGTTTCTTATTTCCCTTCTTCTGTGAAGAACCAGAATTTGGCCACTTTTGTGCAAGACGGTTACTTTTTTATAGTTAGCTGTGAGTTAGTTTTCTTATATCATGTCTGGGCAACTAAATAATTAGCCTGCGTTGGAAAATGCTGAATCTACAACAGCTCCCAGTGAAGTGAAGAGCATTACAGACTACTCAGCAATCTGGAAAACAAGACCTTTTGCTTATTAAATATAGAGCTGGGAACAGAATTTTTGATGTTCATTTTTTGAAATTTGAGGCTGCATAAACTAAAGCTTGTATTAGGGCTTTACACAGAGAAAGTTACTAAAGGGTTAGTAAATGACTAGTAACCATTTCTATAAATGACTGATCAGTTGCTAGTGTCCGGTAAGTTTTTTTTTTTAATAATGCTTAAAATGGTCTATAATACACCCATTCATGTACTTTTAATGTACCTTTGACCTCTATAACATAAAAGTATTGTTTCTTTGTCAATTTTATATCTCCAGAACATCATGTGTGGCCACGATATATTTGTAGAAGGGATTCTTTGGTTTAAATGGCTGCTGACTGAAGTCAGCTGGGGCTGACTTCAATCCAGCACAAGAATCGGTTTGGGGACACAAATAATGGGGCACTGTAGTCTTGTGGAGAGCTTAACCAGCCGGAGAACGGAAGCAGGTTCTTTGAATAGTCTTCCTTTGTCCACCATCATGAAATCAAAAAGCAAATCTTTTGAAAAACACAAGGCAATAATTCCCATGGGGCTTTCCTAGGCTCATCCATCATGGAGAAAATCCAATTTTCCTTCTTTCTCTATTGTACTCCAAGAAGCCTTGTGACCAGTTAGGTCATTTTAGCTTTAAATGTTAACTTGCCTAAGACATTTTAAATTAGTGGATGCTTTTCAAAGTCTAGACCTTAATCTTCCACTCTTACCCTGAGAATAATGATCCATACTTTTTGTTAAACGCTTAATGATTTTTGAGTGAAAAGTACTTTGTTTATGATGTTACCGTTCAATAATAATAATTAGTATTGCCATTGCAACATTTTTTTAAAGGTCTAGGAGGCCAGTGGCTTCCCACCAGAGAGTGGATTTGAGACTGTTTTACTGTGTCAAAGTCCTCTTCTATGGATATGTATATGGTAACTAAATGTCAGACCTACTGTTTCTTCTCTGCTCTATCCCAGTTACACCAAACTACTAAAATGTTCATTCATTAATTCATTCATTTCCTGACTCCTTCCGGAATGTCCTACAAAGATATTTCACCAACCTTGTTTACATAAATTCCCCATTGTGCTTTGCATTTTTATTAAATAAAGGTGGTGTTTGAAACAGCTTGTAAATTGACAGGATACAAATTAGTGGGAAAGCAAATGTTAAAGAGCCAGTGATATCTCTTGGTGAGCTTTGAAAAACATTCTATTTAGAACCAATCTTGCAGGGATATCATTTATTTTTGTGCTTTCCCCCTTTGTTCATTTGTTATAACCAGGGAAATTTGCATGAAAATTGGTTGCGTGTTTTTTGCAGTGTTTACCTGCTTTGACTATTTATTTTATATCTGCAGTTTTAATGCTTGTCTTATGACATCACTGCTCATTGCTGTGTAGACAACAGTGATATCACATAAGTTATGGTTTGAAAGACTAAATGTTTTTGAGTCTGGGAATGAAAATAAAGCCTTTCTTTCTTTTGGACCACCAGTTGTAGCTAGCTGATGTTTGTCATTCTTGTGTGGAGAGAGAATAAGAGCCTAAAGCCAATGTCTGAAGGTCAGTGCCTTTGTGCATATGTGTGTAGCACAACATGGCCACTGTACGGAAAACGTCGCTGCAGACAATAACCAAGTGTTGCTGCTCATGGAAGACTGTGTTTCCTTGTCATCCTTAGTCAGGACATAGATTTATTTGGGGATGAGGATTCCGTTGATGTTTGCCTTGTCTTTTCTGTATTGTATCTTTTCTGTGTCTAAATAGTCACCTCTGCTTTTAGCAATTCAAATACAAAACTTTTCAGGAAAATGAAACTCCTCTAGTCCAGTTTGGGGAGGGTGGGAAACAATGGCTCTAGGTAAAGGAATGAACAGTAATGAGATTAATCATATAGGAAAAAAGACCAAACATCTTGCTTTGCTATGTAGGTTTATGTGAATGTGAAGTGACAGAAACAGCACAACACAAGACAAAAAGATCTGCCTAAACACAGCGTATTTTCCAAAATGTTCCTGGAGTTGTCAGGTACTCCTTAAAAACACCCCTGATCTTTTCGAGTACAAGATGGACCACAAGACAAATAGCCTTTGGGAAACCAGCTTCCCTTAACACATTCAGAAAGTGGATCTGATAAACCCAGACCTTGCTGGGTGGAAACTGAAAAGGTGGTGAGTAATTCCTCCACCTTTTGTCTTTTATGCTCTAAATAATTTCCCACAGCGCAAGTGACCTCTTGGTCGAGCGGCAGTCCCTCACTGCCAGCAAAGAAGGAGGCGGGTGGGCTGCTCCTTTTGCAACCCACGCTGGTCACACACGGCCGCTCGCCCCGCAGGGGCTTCTTGTGAAGTGACTGGGGCTGCTCTGCTCTCTCTCCTACAACTAGGTTTGTCATTTCTGTCACTGTGACACACACACAGAGCAGCTGCCAGCAGCCTGGGGCCCTGGGATCCTCCGTTTTTTTCTGAGCTCACTTCTCCTGCACACCGGCTTGCTACATTGCTGTCTGTTACCTGCAATAGGCTCTGACCTCTTCCAGTGCATCTTAAGAGGCTCTGCTGCGTAGCTTCAGTGGCATGCTTGCATTCACCCTGTTTGCTGCTATCTTTCCACCCTTTCAAACCACCTCTTCAAAACCCATTTGGTAGGAGTGTCTTGGGTTTTTCTTTCTTTTTGGGAGATGCTGGTTGAAGGATCTTTTTTTTTTTTTTATTATGAAGGAAGTGAAAATGTACTTGTCCGTTTTAAGTACATTTGAATAATTGCTAAAAATAAAATGAAAAAATCAGGGCTGTGCTCTGCAAAGTAGTTTCCAATCCCCTGAAGAGTAACATGGCTCTTTCTGACTCCACACAGGCAGACAGGCCTAATTCAGCTGTCTGTTGCATGGTATGTTTAAGTGGTTTTGTAAAACAGTGTTCCCTAAATGTTGACAGTTTAATGGATTTCATTAGTGCCTGCCTACTGGCTGAGGGCTCAAACCTGCCCCCACCAGGGTTAGCTCAGACGAGTGTAGAAGTGGCTGTGTGGAGGACAACCCTCATCTCTCTCAGAGTGGCTCCAAGAGCTGCATCTGCAGCCCTAGGACAAGAGCAGGCCTCTTTGATGCTCCCGCACGCACCGCCCACTGTGGGCAGTGACTGGCGGATGCTTATGGTCATATGTCCACTCACCTTTCCTGCCTTCTCATTAGGCAGAAATGGCCCCAGGGCTCTGCTGCACACCCAAAGACGTGTGGGCCTTCTGAGGGTCTTCTTCCATATTATCACGCAGCTGAATGCCCTCAGGTCACTGTCTTGGGGCGCAGGAGTGGTCTCTGTTATGTCGAAACATGCTTATGCTTCATCCCCTATGCCTCTGAATCCTATAGCTGCACAGAGTGTCTAATGACCCTCCAAGTCCAATTTCCATTAGGAAATAATGTTCATGATTTTGTTCCACTTGCTGCCCAGTAAGTCGAATAACATATGAAAGATAGCCTCATCAAGGTAAATAATAGCTGAATCAGGTCTTTGTCTGCACTCTGTGAGGTCAGAGAAAGCTTGACTTCTTTGTGTGGAGTGTGTGCTGGGGCAACATTTTGAAGAGGAAAGCATGAAATGTAACAAGAAATCTTATTAGAATTAGACAATTATTTTATTCCATTCTTGAGCAAAACACAAAAAAGATGGTCCTAAGAAGCCATGAGTGTAACTGAGAACATGGCTTAGTCATCTCATTGCATGTTTGACTGTTCCAAAACTGAAGTGAAGACAATCCAAAATTAGTAGAAGTAACTTAATATTTTGCTGGCAAACTAAAAATCTGGAGAGTGACAATGAACTGTAACAATTGCTGAAGGCAAGTGCTATAGCTAAAAATGAATTCCAGCATCTACTCTGTGATGTCTAACAGTTTGCTCAAATTTCTTTTTTGGGCGGATGACTGAAAATCCACATACTTAGTCCCAGACCAAAGACGGTTTCTCCATTACCATTCCTGAGAAGTACTGTGTGAGTTACCTGTGTCTGGGTTAGGCACTAGCCAAGAGAGAGCAGTGCAGACTATCCCACGCTTGGGCATTATGAGCATCAGGACTGCTGAGGATTAGCAACTTGCCTCTGTCAGGTTTCTAGATCCAGGTCAGTTCCCAGGTCCAGTCCGGTACAATGATCGTCTCATTCCTCAGAAGACTTAGGTCAAGCTCATTCTTGCGTCTCTGTGCTGCCATGTGACCACTGTGCTCTGGGGTAGGGGAGGGAACGTGCATAAGCGAGGTGCAGCCTCTACCAATGCACCACAGTCTTTGTCTGTGGCTTTAATCTTTCCTGCAGCCTTCCTGGGCCCTTTGCTGGTGAAGGTGAGTCAGTCAAAGCGGTGTTCATTCATTCCCTAGCCAAGCTGACTACAGAGCTTTTTAGGACCTGTTTTACTACTACCACCACATCATGTGCACTTTTTTTGCTCTTTGAGTTCTATCATAACAACTTTTTCAGGCATAGCTTGCTATTGAAGCCAGAAAAGAACAGTGAGACATATAAGCAGGTCTTTCATACTCCAGTAGAGGTCAGATACCTACCTACTGTAAAGGAGCTAATTCATTACAGCAAGATAGATTTTAACAGCTTATTTGGAGCCCTATTATATAAATCACTTAAATGTGTATTTACATAACATTCCTATTAATTACCACAAAGAGTGTAATGACTGTGAGCTGTTCCAGTTTATCTTGTAAATATGTATTTAAGCAGTTCTGTAACAGGTAATATTTAATCAATAGACCATAACAGATCATTAATCATGCCAAACCTTTGTGTAAAAAGTGAATTTGTACTGTTGGAGCGTAATGGATCCTTTGGAGTACCATTTAACATATTACACTGCTCGTATGAAAACTTTACAATGCCACTAATGATCCATGTTAAAATCCCTAGTGTGACCTCCTGTGTGGTAGGTCTGTGTATTGAAACAAGTGAGCATATTTTTCTTGAGGTAAAGAAGCCAAGAAGTTACTCAGCAGTGCTTCTTTTGGACACTTGCAAGGAACTGAAAAGACAAGCTCGAAGGGCTTTACTTGCCTTCTTCTTTCTTGGCTGAAAAGGTACTGGGAAAAATGTTCTGCTGTTAAGCAGAAGACTGTCCTTAATTTACTTGAGTGTAGGCAGGTAATACAGATGTTTTTATGGAAACCTAAGGTATTATCTCAGGAGAAGCATGTGTATGCTCAGGAGCCAGTGTTTAAGTGGTAATATTTTGTTGATCTTCACTATCCTCTTCAAAACACAAGTGCAGACATGGAGATCATGAGCAGGGACCTACTTTTTAAAATCCTTGATGCACAAGGCAAATAGAAAAGAGAAAGTAAAAACCAAAAGAGCTTTAAAGAGTTCCAATAAAAGTCCAAAGAGTTTTGTTTCTTTCACACAGTACAGAAGACTAGCCATGTCATGAAGAAGCATGGAATTCAAGGAGGAAGTCCTGCTTACTCTACCTGTGCCAGCAGCCCAACTGATTCTAAACAGACTGCTCCTGAGAGGGAGGTGAGCAGGATGTTTCTGCAGAACTGAATTATCAAGTATTGTAGCTGCACTGCTGAAAATCCACTTGATGTACTGCGTGAATGCTTGCCAAACTGTCCTGAGAAGCTGGCTTCAAGCTATAGTTGAAGTCATAGCTAAAAGTATGGAGCCAAATCTTGCTCACGTGAGTGAGTCTGCTGGCATCGGGCAGGACTACTGCATGGTCAAGGTAAGCAGGGTTGGTTCCCAGACTAGGAATGTAATTCTAGAAACTCTGTCCTACGTCACAAGCCTGCCTTGCAGTTTGTGGCAAACAGCAGTGCCTTCTCAGAGAGCATTCATGGCTGAAATAGTAAGAAAGTCTTAGTCCAGAACCGTAATGTGTTGGCAAAGATTTATGGGAAGTCTGTACATCACTGGCCCTGGCCAGCTCCACTAATCTCATGCTTTCATAAGCACTAAATTCACTTAATTTTTTTTAAAAAGCTTTTATTAATGGTTCCTTTGGAGCTTTTGTGATCTGTTGTCTAATGCAGGCTTTGATTAAGTTTTAAAAAAAATCTCTGCAATAACAGTTCTCCTGTGTAACAGCTAATCAATATATACTAATCATTTGCCAAATATATTTCTTACAGGGAAATGGTTGCAAAGTTAGGTAACTGCCAAAAAAAGAAAGAATAAAAGAAAAGTAAAAAAGCTTCTTTAATTCCTTAGCCAGTAGGTATTCATCAATGTAAAAGATTAACTAGTTTTGTGTTTTTGCCAATTAGTATAGAAATTTTATGAGCTGGCATGAATATTCAACTCAAATAATTTTTTTTACAGCTAAGTTTTAAACCTCTAAAAAACACGGGAGGCTAACTCGACCCTGAACATAGCAGTGAAGCTGAGTGCTGCTGTAATAAAGCAATCTATTAAAAGGTTGTCTCTCGTACAAGATTGCTTTCCCTAAGCACCTAAGCATATTAACAGCATCTGAAATGCACTTGTAATTATACACATCTCAGAAAAGATTTTAAATTGCCTTCTTTGTCCACACTTATACAAACATCTGAGTCACTTTGTGATCTTGTTTTACCTATGCACCTTAAGGCTTGTAAAAGCAAAATGGAAGAAGCAATCACCCATCAGAGAATTGCTCATAGGTGAACTTTGGCAGTCTCTAGTGGCATTAATTTTGCTCTCTGCGAACTGCTCTTGACACTCTTGTAAGGTCTGGAAAATTTTTCCCATCTCTGACTGGCCTACATGACTATTTGCTACTGATTTGCACTTTGAAGATGATGCACTGTGAAAAAAAGAAATCGTTCATTTAGTCTCTGAAGAACAGCTTTACAGCTAAATCCTACAACTTTTTGGAAAAGACTGCTCTTTGCCCATTCAGCTAGTGCCGTTGAAATTAGCAGCATGCTTGCATGACTGAAAATTCCAGGACTGGGAACTCAGCAAAGTGGGAAGCATGCTGTTTTAACCACATCTTAATGTTTGAACTCTAGCCTCCTTTTATCTGCTTGCCTACTGTACTAATGAACCTAAATGCCCCGCAACACTGTTGCTGTCATCTTTCTGTATGCTGCAGAAATATACTGTGTATAACACAACAGAAAATGTCTATAACTTACTTCTGGCATAGTATTTAGTTTCTGGACCAGGCACCAATATCAGCAAAACACGATTTCTGAAAATGCAGTCCCATACAGCTGAAACAGAATGGCTTGAACAAAACTGAATTTTTTTTAGACAAAGATAAGAATACTACTTTTAAAGTTGTTATGCCTCTTTGCCTTGTTAGAGATCTGATTTTGCTGCCCTGCTCAGACAAATGTACCTTTAATTTTAAGCCCTAGTAGAAATTCCATTTGAAAATTTCCAGCCGACTCCATTTGGCAACTAGGTTTAGGAAGGAACATTTTTATCTCTCTCCAGTCTTCTGGGGCTACTGGTTATTTGGTGGAGAGCATTTGAGCTAATGGAGCTCACTTGAATTCCCCTTAGGAGTTAGATTCTTTCCTGAGTAAGGACTGTGGGATCAGTTATCAGCTGTTCTGCTGAATAAACTGAATACCCATGGAGCTTTTTAGTTCTTTCTTTGCGAAACCCATGGCTTTTAGAAAGGTCTGTGGTGGTGCTGGTGATTTTTATTGTGATAATACTCCTAAATGCCCAGGCACAGCTGAGAGTGATACTAATATACACCGCATGCTATCTACAGAATCACTACAGCAGAAGTTCGGGGTCCATGCCCTGAGCACTTCATAGTGCTGGGGTTTTCCAGATGGGTCTTTGCAGAGTTCTACTTGCTGGTTTCTATTTCTAAAATGATATTGTTTCCAAATGTTAATTTTCACAGTGAAGCATCAGTTATAAATGTATGTACCATTATGGCATTTTACCATCTTTAAGAGGACTTCCCAGCATCTCCTCTGTCAATTTTGTTAAACAGAAGTATTTATTTCCTACTTTGAGAAGGGAGAAAGCTGTGCAGTTTGATTCTAGCTACAGCAAAACTTACAAAAGAATTTAATGGAAAAATCCTGCAGATTTAAAAACAAAATACTGTCTCCACCACCCCACTCTGTGGGATGATTCAAAGCCAAATGTGAAGAGACCGGAATAATTTTACATCTCTGTATATTAGGAGCAACTTCTTAAAAGCTGAATATTGTCTTTACTGTGAAACTTACATCAGTGTTGAGTCAAAGAAACCCGTTATAATATTTTTTGCATTTAACCCTTCCTGGATCAACTGGAGGTTAAGTGTGATGGGAAGGTGGAAGGAAGTACGAAA
Source organism: Chauna torquata (assembly GCA_013399475.1). Taxonomy (NCBI): domain Eukaryota; kingdom Metazoa; phylum Chordata; class Aves; order Anseriformes; family Anhimidae; genus Chauna; species Chauna torquata. The sequence continues at coordinate 68,747 of VXAL01011905.1, forward strand.
TATGTTGCAACGTTGTTTTCCTCTGATATATCAAACACAAGAAGGACCATCTTGCGCAAAGCTTTTCCAGGGTGGAGAACTCTCTCCTGTTCCTGAACTCTCTCCACTCCTGCAGGTTAGGTGTAAGAGATGCCCTGCTAACATTAAGGAAGGGCAGCGGATGTGGTGGATTCTCAGTCATTAGAAGTGTTTAGGTCGAGACTTGCTCTATGCAAGCCACACCTAATTAAGCAGAAATGGATGCAGGCTGAAATTTGTGGCCTGTGCTGTATGACAGATGAGGTTGGATAAGATGGTTGCAGTTGTCCGTTTTGGCCTTAATGGTATAGAAAATCCTACAAAGCATTTGCATGGGATACTGTCAGCATGTGTGCTTTCATTTCTTAGGGTACTGTGTACATTGTATAAAATCATATGCTGACTTAAAAACGGTGAATGTATTAGGCCCACATTCTACTGTTCTGATACAATGAGGGAATTAATTTAAAAAATAATTCTGGTAAGTATTCTGGTAAGCTGAAAGACGACTAGGAAGTGCCTGCTCTTTCAGACAGTGCAGGAAAGTCGCTAATTGCTCTAAACTAACTTCACTGAAGTGCAGAGCAAGAGAGCAGATAACACAAAAATGTATTCGTTGCCTTTGTTGCAATATAAAAGACTGTGGCAAGGGATTAGGTTTTTCTGTTCGGCAGAGGAATGGTCTTAGCTTCTCTCCCACTCCACATCTCCCTTTTTGCTGTAGTTCAAGAATCTCAAGATACGCAAAACAATTTGGCAGCATCAGCAGCACAGTTTGACAACACTCAGAGTGGCACTGCACTGCCCCACGGAACAGTTTCCTGACGCCCTTTGAAGACTGCAGCTTATGAGCATGCTGTACGCTGAGAACATTTTTATGGGAACATGCAGGCAAACAAACACAGATGGCTGCAGTTGCCCTCCCCCTCCCCTTCCCTGGTGGGTAAGCGGCACTTGTATTAACTCACATAATTATTGGGGATAATACTGTATTATCAGGTCAGGCAAGTTTTTGTCGTGAAGTTCACCTGGTAAGCAGCACACGGTGATGGATGAGTTTTGTGTTACTTCACATTACTTGGGACTAGCGCCAATCGAATCACCGCCTGGCTGGGTACCAGGTAATCAGGCACACCCAGGCTATCTCAAGCGGTGCTTGCCTGGGCCAGTCTTCTGTTAAAACAGCTGGGACGTGTGCCATACTGAATGTGTTCCCGTGAAACGGCGGATAAAAGTGGCTGGAAAAGTTCAGCTGCACTTTGAGGACGTGGTGCTACTTCTGGCACTTACAGGGGAAAAAAAAAATTTTGAACGCCACGAGGAAGCTTGGAGACTGAAGCGGTGAGCATGAAAAGCAGCGGTCGCAGCGCAGCGGTTGGCTTTCAGCTGGGGCAGGGGAGGAATGTGGGACGGTTCCCACAACATCTTGCAGCCTTGGGAATCTCTTCCGTTCCAGCTCCGTGTGCTCTGCGCTGCCTCCGAGGGCACAGTCGGATGTTTGCTTGAGAAACAGCTGCGGTGGTTTAACAAGTTACTGCTTGATCAGCTATTTGTTACTGCTCCCCTCTGCCGGGGTGCAGTAACTGAATACGTGGGCTCTTCCCGGCTGTTGCAGTGCTAAGGAAAACAGGCTTGCTTCAACTGTTTGCAGGTAGGGAGAGTTACCACATCTGAGCTGTGGGGGCAGTGATAAATGGTTAAGGGGCAGCGACTTTTTAAGCAGAGGCAGCTGCCTCCAAAACGAATGTCTGACTGCGCCATAAAAGACACTCGACACCATTAAACATTGGGCTGTCAGCAATAATTACGGAACGTGTTCACACTGTTTAAAAAAACAAAAACTACAGAGAGGAAGAGAAGTGACATGAAAATTCAAATGTGAAAAAACTAAATAACTACACTTGGAAAAATAAAGTGTTGTTTATACGACTAGAGAGTGTTGCTCCAAAAAAACACAATTTAGGAGCAAGTTTTGCCAGTATTTCATGTAGGAAGTGGGAATGATGAAGAGAAAAACTGCTTGGCCCTTTTGCTGTTTGCCCCTTTCTTTCTCTCTCTGGGTGTTGAAAGACAGGCAATCTACACTGCAGTTTTGTAATTCCAATAGTTTAATGTAAACAAAGTATTATCAGGCATATATAAACTCACCTGTCTACTTCAGCATACGTGAGATATTGCAAGGCAGGTCTTCACTGTGGATGCTTCACACTGTTTACTCTGAAGTCCTTCATTGTATCTTGTAGTCAATGAGCAAGCACCTTCAGTAGAAGAGTCACACTTTATGCAATGTGTGGCTTTTTACCTGCAGTCATCACAAATGTTGTGATGTCTCCAAGGGCTCCCAGTCAAAGAAATCAATGAAAAAGTGTGGGTTCTCAACTGGTTTATGCTAGGTGTTTGCTTTCATTACAAAATCAACTTTGAATTTCTTCATCCTGGCCATTTTCCCCTGTCTGTGTGACTCTTTACATAGACAGGAAGGCGTGAATGTAAAACCATAGGCACTTGCAGTGGACACAGGAGGAGGTGTAGTGCTGCAAATGTATTCTTTTTAAGTGATTAGATTTAAAACTGCTTCTGGCTCTCCCAAGAGAGCTTCCTTCTGATGCTCTACAGCATTCTAGTTCAGATAATAGTAAAAAAAATAATAATTCCAAAGATGTGTGTAAAATGTTATGGAAGGGCTATTCATATCCCTCAGTTTACTGGCTTAAGTAGAAGCACTTTAGAAACACTTTCTGAGGCTTGAGTTCTCTCAGCCCTTTGTGGAGCCATTTGGAGCTCTCACCCCACATGGGTCTTCTTGTGACCGTGCTTCTTGCCCAGCACCCTGCTTTTGGTACCTCCGTCATGGGCTGACATGTTCCATTCACATTCACATAAGCTTCAAGAAGGCAACAGGCACTCACTTTGGCCACACTGCTCCAGGTACCAGCACCCAGATACCCACTGTCTCTCTGTACCAAGCATACCTGGCACAGGGCACCCATGCAAAACTGACAGTGCAAGCTGTTACATATGCTTCTACCATTAAACCCTACATGGGCACCTACCTATGCCTGCCAGTGCCCTGCAGCCTCCCATCATCCCTTGCAAGTAGTTTTTAGACTCTTGCAGAAAGACCTTTGGCTTCCCCTATGCACAGAAGCAAGGATTTGTTCCCAACATCTTGCTGCTGTGTGGAGCAGGATGTCTTGACTGGGAAATTCAACTGCAGGCTTCATGCAAATTATCGAGAAAGTGGTAAATCAGTTCATTAACCCACTTACAAAATCAATATATCATGCAGGGAGCTGAACAAAACTTGGCAGCTCTGCCTATATCCCCTTTGTACCTGAGGGACTACTGACTGAAAAAATCAGAGCCCCTTCGCTCTGCCTTTGGCAGTATGCAGTAGCCATGGACCCTCAGGATCCTCACCAGGATTTGCAGAGCAAACCTTGCTTGTTAAGTTAGCACTTGGAAATTTTTGTGCATAGGATATCCAGCTGCAGGAGGCTTTTTGTTTAGTGGAACTGGAGGTTCGCATAGAAATAGGTTGATCTTCCTGAGTCCCCAGTGGCACAGGTCCCAGAGCCCAGGGTTACTTAGGGTCAGTCCTCCTGGTAGTTGCAGTCGTGACAGAGTGGTAAGTCAGTTATTAATTCTCAAATATTTCATCTGCCCTTTTTTGTGTTAATCATGGGATTAAAAAAATACATCATAGGAGAACACGTGTTTCGCAAATGCCATCATCGTTTTCTTGTACAAAAAGGCTGGTTGAAACGTGGAGCTGGAAAAGCACGACCCCCCATTTTGTGCTTGGTAGGCTCCCCTTGACATTATGCACTGACGTGAAAGGATATGGCTTTCCTGCTGACCTCAGCGAGAGGGAGGGCTGTTTAAACAGATTTCCCTAGCGTTGCTTTAGCCATATGTGTTTCCACGTGCAGTGGGGTGAGAAGACACGGTGTCCTTCCTGATCCTGTGCTTCACCACGGCGTTAGAAAGCAGTGGTGGTGGGCAGCGAGGGGAAAAGGAAGACATTAGTACACAACGAGAAGCTAAACCCAAAAGACCAGCCTGTGCTGCATGTTCCCACTTCTCGGCAACTGTGAGTCACACGCGTAAAACACATTTGCGCTCCGGTTGTGTGACTTGTCCCTAGAATGCTTCAAACTTTTTATAGCTGCTCCCACTTGCTGCAGTGTCACCTGCTGGTGAGATCAAAGCACTCAATAGCACGCTCCCCCGCTCTAAGCTAAACAAAGTCACCGAAGCCCTTGAAAACTCCTACAGATGTTTCCTCTCTGAAGACAAAAGGATATTTTTCTCCCCTCCCTTCCTCCTTCACACCAAAGAACAAATCCTATGCCTCACTGAGTTTGTACCACCTCAGATTAATTGGCACTAATGCAAATGTTCGTGGCTGTGTGGGGGATGTTGCTGAGAGCATAATGGTTGTCGTATTTGCTTGCATGTGGTTACTCCACTTCAGCTGTGTAATTCATTGCTTTATAAAGTGCTTTACAATGCACTACAGTACAGGAAGCTAATCATAGGCTGTAGCAGACAATGCAGCAGAGATTCAGAGAGTTACTGCAGGTCTCCTAAGGCCCGTGCCCTGAAGTTCCCAGTCCTTTTTCATCAAAAATCCCCCTCGAGTAAGTGTCTATTTTGCCACCTGGAACAAACTGTTAGAACCACCAGAATGTCTGGAGCTTTTCTGCCGGCTCTCTGTGGGATTCCCTTTCCTTCCTATTTGGTCTAATTCCTGTTCCCTTCACTCCCACCCTGGTTTTCTCTCCCTCCTTTTAGGCATCTTATTGGCAGAGTACTCTAAGCATAGCAGTATGAAGGATGTACAAGAGTTTCCATTCTAAGGGGGTTATTTTGAGTTGCTTATGTTCCTGGCTGCAATTTTGAGTATTTGATATCAAGCCCAGAAGCAATTTTTTAATTGAAAAGTGTAAGCTGAGATAGGTACAAGAGCAAAGATTTCTTAAAAAAATGACACTTTTGCCTATGTAATTTTAACACTTCTCGTAGACAACTGGAGGTTGTGGAGACGGACTGGTGTTTGAGATATCTCTTTGCTGTTCTGGGACAACTGATTGTTACTAGCTAGTGGTCACAGGGTGTTTTCTATATATGCAAACTGTGTTCTCTATGTACCAAACTATGCTGGTACCATGCTCTCATTGTAGCTTAGGAAATCTGTCTCTTCCTTTGACCAGCAAGATAATGGGGAAGAAAGGTGAGCTCCTGCATTAGACAATTGCATTAGAAAAGTTGGCATGAAAGGAAGCTGTGAATCTGCCCAACTAATTGCCCAAGTTTTTGTGCTGGTCTAGTGTGCTGGCCTAGCAGAAGCTAATCGGTGTAGAAGTTCATCATTCAATTTACTTTCTAAAAATGCAAGAAATTCTATTAAAAATCCTGCATGACAAGACTATCAAATTGCAAACACTGAAAAGCTAAGGAAATAACAAATTTGAACTTGCCTACCCATCCTTAATTCTGTTTCCTGGCTTGTGTATTTACAACAAAGTTTAATTAGATTGTCACATAATATTTTGGGGAGGTGTTGGAGCTGGGCTCCTGCCTCATTCATTTTGCATGCTAACGCAGCGCAAGGCAGTTTTTTATGAAACGCTGTCTGAGGGCCAGAGTACCTCACTTACTGCAGGGGCTGTGTGCTGTGTCATAAATAAGATTGGTGTTCGCAGCAGGCGGGAGCTGTATGGCACACTGCGAATGTAGAATGATAATGAAGAGCTCAGCTAGGGATGGGGTAACCGCTTACTCCTTCACCCTGAAAGCCACTAACTGCTAGTCCAGTCCTTCCAGACCCTAGTTGAGGAATATGAAGCTGATATTCCCATACTGGCTACCTCCCTAGCATGCATACATCCCCATGCTCTGATTGCCTGGGAACCATTCAGCAGAAAATGTCAGGATATTATGTGTCCCAGTTCAGGGACAATCCTGCGGGACATGCTGACCCTTTTAAGTACCCTGTGGTAAATTACTGCTGTGGGAATGACAACTGCTCCGCATCTCACTGAGTCCTTCGCTTTAATAATTATAATCTTGCTGTGTGGTTCTTCATAGTTAGAGGAGTTTCTTCGTAGATAAACATGTTAAGCATGCCTTCTCTTTTCATTCTCAGTCAGTGGTAAACATGAAATTCAGTTTCATGCAATAGAATTAATTCGTATTCAGACAGTCATTACTGTTCCCAGTAGATGAAAGTTTGACGGCCATTTATTTGAGGGGTGGCCTGTCAGTCTTCCCCATTCACAGTTAAGGCTGGCAATTGCTTCTCTGATAAAGATAGTGTATTTCCCCAAAAATGTTTTTCTGTTTATTTCTGATTGGTTTTAAATGCTGGAGTGAGTTTTCCTTTTTCCTACAAATACTGCTCTTCAAAATTGGAACAAATCACAGTAGAACTTAAGCATAATAACAGAAGGCATCTCTGCTCCTGTAATTTCACTTGCCTCCTTCCCATGTTCTTCTGCAATAGTGGCAAAACGCTGAATAGCTTCAGTATTTCATCTTCAGGAAGCTAGAAAATATAGCCAAGGACGATGAGCCACATTGAAATGAGAAAGGGCTCCCAGAGCACTGAGGAATGTTCCCATTCTTTTAGGTTCAGCCAGCCCTTTTCTGTTTGTTGCTTCAACTTATGTAAATTACTAGAGTTCAAGTAGATTTAATATTTATTATCCAAGACAGGAAGGGTCAGCCCTCCTTTCTTCTACATCCCCTCTACTGGAATGGTTTAGTTTCAGTAAAATGTCAGCATTTGTGATTTAAATACATTTCAGCAAGAAGATTTGTGAATTGTTATTTCTGCTGTCCCATTCCTAAAGCACGTCTCTCAAATAGTAAGATCTAAGGGGTACAGCAAGATGACCACAGTTGGTACATAACAAAGCTTAAAGTCTGTTTCCTTTTCTAAAGCTCGTGAGGTTCCTTGAGAGTCTTTGGATAAATTGCTGAATAGGCTACATCATATTAATAATGGTGAACTGGGAGTGTCCAGCAGGATCCAGAGGTTCCCCTTTCTGAGATGAGATCAGTAGATAAAGTAGCACAATTATTCACTTGTTCATATTCATTATTTGGAGACATCACGGTTTGCACTGAAAAATGCGCACACCCTGTTGTGTCACACAGTGAGCACCATGGAGTCCTATGACCTCTCCCTGTTTCCACAATAAATAAGAACATTTAGCAACTTGTGAAGCTAGATGTGATGTCAGTATAAGAGCCATTCTAAAAGCACGTCCTTGCTTTACTGCCTAAAGACCATGTCTTGGATCGATCTGGGACATCGTGGATTGTCATACCAGCATTTTCTGTTAGCATCACCAGTTCCTACTGAATACAGAGTTTCATTACAGAACTATGCCATCTGGTTGCAGAGATTATGTTCTTTACAAAACAGGTTCAGCATCACTCCAGAAGTCTAATCTGTGTTTTGAAAAGCAAGTCCTGTGGTATTACACTCACTTTTCTGACCTCGTCTCTTCAAGATCAACCAGCCACTTTACTTTCTTTTGCTCCATGCATCAGGTTTCAGGACATGTGTGGTGTTCTGGATATCCATGCATCCATCCACAGTTTTTAACAGCATCTTTCAGCTGCTCTCACATAGTTTTGTTGTGCAGGCTTTGTCCTGCTGTTCGCTCCTCCTGGTCCTGGCTTCACAGAGGAACTGTCTCCTGAGCACCTTTCCTGATTCTTGCTCTCTTGCAGGTTAGTCCCTGACTGACAAGTCCTTCAGGGCTCTGCAAGTGCACTCCCTCTGGGACAGAGCAGAAGTACAGGAATACAGTTCTCACCCTATATTAGCATCCATTTCCTTCTGTCATGGGAAATGCTCATGTAATCAAGACAATTCTTTTTTATTGCAAAATGGCAGGTGTGTTTATCCTATGGCTTACTTTTTTCCTGTCTGGGTACAGGTTCACTCTTACTGAAAGCTAGCTAGAAGAAGACCTAGCTGTTATAATTTCAATTATCACCGTAAAATTCCATGTATTAGGTATGATGCACTCCACTGACTTTTGTGCTATCCCCTACATCTCACTCCTTTCTGATGTGGTGCATAACTTGTCGGCAGCCTCCTGGTACCAGGCCTTGCAGATGGCTACCAGTGGCTGAAAGGACCTCCAGGTCAGAACACCTGGCATGGGGTGGGGGTCACAAAATGAGAGGCTCCAACAGCAAACAGCAAGTGCTGGGGGCTGATCTTGCAGGCCACAAGCCATGCTAGATGTTTTAACAGGTATGGTAGAGCACTGTGGCCTTCTCATCCATTAGGTGACTTGATACAGGAGAAGGCTTGGGGAGCATTCTGCTATGGGAGAGAAGAAAGCTGAGAGGCTTTGTCCCAGCTGAGTTCACCCTGTCTCGTCACAACTCTTCTAGAAAGTTGGTGGTTGGAAGGAAAATTTCACATTTCTTCCTCTCGGCTCCTTAAAACAACATATTAGGGTCTTACAACAAAAACAGTATTCAGAAATCCATCAGCTACCCCTTTAACATAGTTTTTTGTTTCCTTAATCTTTCCATATTTTCCGTTTGCTTGAACACTGAAGCTGCCCTCACCCGTTTCACTTTCGGTTTGCAGCCCTTGTCTGGCTCTCCCCAGTAGGCCAAATGCTGTGGTGTTTGCATTTCCAACGCTGCAGAGGAAACGATCACCTTGAAAAACAAACAAAGCAGATGTTTTCTTCTGATAGGCGTCATAGTGTAAGAAAACTCTGGAGTGTGCAAAGAAATGAATATGAATATACGTGTGCGTTTGTCCCTCCCCGACCAGTCACAGCTTGTTGAGGGAATGCCGTGCGTGAGGGAGAGCGGATTTAGCGCAGTGCCACAGCTGGGCTGGCGAACCAGTGCCTGCAGGGGCAGCATGAGGGAAAGAATTAAAATCAATTGCAGACAAAACGTTATACTTCCTTCTAACAGGCTGCAGCTGGGGAAGCCAGGGAAGGGAGCCAGTAAGTGGACTGAGGAGATTCACACACACAACTGCTGGGTGTAGGAGGGAACAGTACTTAGGATAGGGAAGTTTTAGAAATTAAGGGCTGAGGAAAACAGTGAAGGGTTGTGGGTTTATTCCTGGCTGGAGTCAGAGATTGAAGACACTGCTCTCATGGTGAATGGAGAAGAGCAAAGTCTTCTGTCTCTTCCTAAGAGCGATCTGGAGACAGAGGAGGACGTGCAGAGAGGCGGAAGGTGATGGCTAACATGGGGAGGAGGCACTGGTGTAGGAGAGAGGCTGCGAAGGACATAATGTTTTGTGGTAGCCAAAGAAGGGAAATTTTGCAAGCTGTCTGCTCTTGTATGGTGAGAGAGGGGAACGGGTTGTCAACAATTGTGGTACACGGTTAGCTCAAGAGCTAGGACTTGCTCTCCTCTTTGTTACCAGTATAAGTGGTCCAAAGCACTACTTTCCTGAGATGCGCTATTCTGAGCAGTAAGAAGAGGAAGAATAAAAACAGTGATCTGATGGCTTTGAATAACAATAGATCCATCCAATGGCTAAAAACATACTGCCAATAAAAGCAACTCATTTATGAAGAGTATGCAGTATATGCTTGTGGAGTGGCTGTCCCTCTTTCTCACCTCTCTTCCACTCTTTCTACTTAAAATCTTGTACATGAACATTATGAAGGTCTGTTAAATAAATGCTAGTCCTTTAATTATTACTGGTTATGGAATATGATCATTACACCTGAGCAGCCTTTAGGTGCATACTGCTTTTGTGGAAGCAAATGAAAAATTTTACTGTGACTGCAAGTTAACTGGGATCACCAAACACTTAACAAATTTCCATTTTGGTCTTCAGTGTCCTCCAGGGCTGGGTGGTTTTTCTCTGAACTGTACGTGTAGCACAGGAGAGACAGTGGAAATTTGCATTGCTTGTGTAGTGCTTAAAAAAACCCTCAAACCCCAAAATACCTCCACTCACGCTCTGAGTTTAATTCACTCATTGGATGGCGTGTGTGAGCAAAGATACAAAAGTGCTTTAGGTTGGATCATTATGCATATCTGGCCTGAGAAGTTAGCCAAAGTTCAGGGTAGTGCTGCTCTTTTGCGTTAGGAGAAGAGATCGATGAGACAATCAGGCGATCTTGACAAAATCTTATATTATGACAAAGAATGCGTGAGGAACTGCTCCCTTGAACCTGTGGGGAATCAGGCAGGAAATAATCTCTTTACACACAGGGTCAGGTCTCTCTGCCCCAGCCAGCGCTCATCCAGATGCTTGTTCTTTCTCGTTTTGTCAGAATTGCTATGTGGTCTTTTTTTGTCTTTCTCCTCAGCTTTTCTGGTCTTGCTGTTTCTGTCACGCACAATCCCTCACAGCATAATTGCCTGTGAAACCTCTCTGTCCACATGTGTCTTTGTTTTGGGAGATGGCATGTAGTTATGTTTGGGGTGGAGATCATTATTGTTTCAAACATCTGGCTTCATAAAGAACCTTAATGGCTTCTCTGAATTTATTCTGAATGAAAGGATGAAGTGTTACACCCACCATCTTCAACTAGCTTTAACCCAGCTCGTAGCAATAAAACGACTGGAAGCTGCATAACCTGTCAGGCTGCTTATTAAAGAAGATGTCAGGAGAGGACTATTAAACGTAGCTGCTCAGGAGGGACATGCGATGTCTGACCTATACAGCACTTACGTTGCTGTGTGAGAAGAGCAAAGTTCAGGAGACTCCTTGTCTTACAGAAAGGGGTAGGCTCAGCAGTCAGAGGAGCAGAGAGACATTTCCCTTAAGGCAATGACAAGGATGCATGTTGCCCTGAAAGTGTTGCTATGACCTTGACTGCACTCCTGCCTTGCAGCAGGCTGTGGGTGCGGAGCTTGGAGGAAGTGGCCAGCACCATTCCTCCAGATCCATGGAGATTTCAGGCAGGATTATAGCTCATGGCAGTTTGACCTCTCCTTGTGCGCTGAGAGATGATGTGTAAATCAAATCCGCTTGCCCTGAAAGGAGATGACTTTGTGTGGTGTGAATCAATATATGTCCTGTAAGAGTTGCTTTGAAATACGTATCTCTTTAATGTGTGTGCAGATGGGGAATTATATCATGTAAATGCTAATTTACACAGATTGGAGACACAAGTGAGTAGTTAGTTCATCCCCCTGACTCCAGAGGAGAGTCCTGAATAGAAAGCACATGAGATGTTAAACAGATATGACACTTAACCTCAGCTGATGATGCATGTGAGGGAGACACCATTACTGCTTTGGTGGTGGTGGGGAAACCAGACGTTCAGTGGTGGTCCTGGAGGTTTGTGATACAATGCTAACAGGACATGAGTGTCAAGGACCTTGTACCTCAGCCATGGGAGCCCTTTTACCGGATGGAAATGAAAGAATAGGAAATGTAGAAAAGCTGCTGTGAAGATGGCTGACTAAACTGAGATAAAAGATGATAGGCTCACGGGCAGCCATAGCCCTCCTTATTTCCTTGCTGTAAGGCAGCTATGTGCTCCCCTGTGGAGCCTTAATTTCTGGTTGTTTGTATGAAGGGTCTTAGCGGTTTCTGGCAAGTTGTTCCTTCTAAAGCAAGACTGAGCCAGTGGAAGAGAGCTGCTCAGCAGCATGCTGTAGAAATGCATTATACATGACATTGTACAGCAGGGTTCCTGATGGGAAACAAACAGAAGAAGTGGTGCTCCATTAATAGGAAAAATGGGTTACAATACAGTTTTATAGGCCCTGTCATCCTCGGATCTTGCAGGATATTGTGGATAGAGGCATTAGGTAACATTAGATAATATGATGTAAGGATTATGGCCATTTTACTAACAAAAGGAGAGCTGAAGAGTTAAGGCAGTGTTTTCAAAAGCCTTTCTTTGTGCTCAGTTTAGTGCATTCTTTAATCTTAATGTTTTGTTATTTGGAGAGGACTGGAAAATGAGCGTATGTGTGTATGTGAGAGAAGAATATTGTCCAGACTATCTACCAAACACATTGGTAACATGGGGCAATATGGGATTTGCCACTAGCACTGTATGCCCAACACTTTTGTTCTGTAAAAGTCAAATTTTTCTCCTGTACAGCTACTGTTGAAGACATGGGAGACTTGAATGGACCAAAGTTGAAAAAATCAGGCTGAAGTCACAATAAATTTAGTCCCCAAATGTGGCAACTGCATTTGGAAAAAAAAAAAAAAGACATGAATGATTCCTTTTTCACTTCAAGGTGAAAAATGAAAACACTGCAATCAAAGGGAAACCAGTAGTTTTAGCCTCTCCACAATGCTGCCCTAAATGTAAATTGTACCACCTCCCAGACAGATACCACTTTTTTGATTTTATTAAATTACTTGATATAAACATTGATCTGTCTGAGGCTGAACATCTAATACTCTTCCTAGAACATTTTCATGTAATGTGGAGATACTTGCGGTTTTGCAGTTCTGAGGCGTGCCGTTCTTTTACAAATGCACAAGTGTCAAACCCTCTGTGCACCAGGTTTATTAGTCTAATTGTCTTCTCAAAAGAATCACTTCATCGAATGGAGCAAATTGAAGAAGTACCCTCAGTTTTGGAATATTTCTTATTTCTGTGAATATTAGTTTTTACATTAACGTTCTATTATGTTTTATTTTGTCCATAGTGCAACAAATATAAATTCTGCAATTAAACCAGAATAGTTCCTTAAAAATGACACCAATAATTGAACAAAGACATTGGAAAATATCTCTCCTCCTTTACAGGAAGAGTGCACAATTGTCAGAAGGTTATACTGGATATAAAAAATTGCATTACAGTAAAGGAAGTGCATGAATCCTTAATCTGGATGAAGGGAGAATGTTGCTGGCGGGAACAAAGGCCATTTTAGAATCCCAATGTCTAATGAGTGGTGAAAAAGAGTAGAAGCTAAAAAAGAGGCCTACTTTTACTATAAACCTACGACAGTGCTATAGGTTTGGCTGAGATATTAGGCCAAGAGTTATAGGGACATTTAATCTTATGTCTGGGGCCAAAAGAATTGAGGAATATTTATTGTTAGCACCATTATATCTAGGTTTCACCTCGGTATTTCTTTCTGATCCTGTTCCTGGCAATTAATATGTAAGAGAAGGACCACATTAATTTTCAATCCAGAAATAAGTGCTACCTTTGTTCTAATATGCATAACCTCAGTGCAGCTGGAACGATATGAGGGAGAAGGAGACTGCCATAGGGAAGGGGGACAGAGTATTTTTGTAGGCAAGCTTTAAAATACCTTTTCCACTAAGGCTAAGACTCCCCAGTTTGGCCATATTCATATTAAAAAACAAGGCACATTTTTCTACTGCAATTTAAAGTTACCATTTCTCTCTCTCTGTCTCCTGCTATAAACTCTCAGAAATTACCCACTGGTAGGTCCCAGTGAGAGGAACAGAAACGGAGGGAAAAGTAACCTATATATTTTAAGTGAAGTTTGAGGTACCCACTTAAAAAAAAAAAAGAAGAGATTACATCAGCACAAATATTGTTATGGGTAGCATTTTCAGGAGTGCCCAGCTGGGATACCAGAAGCCCAGGAACAGCTCCTCTGCTTTTGAAGGTGTGATGTTTTGCATCAGTCTGTCCTCGAGGTATGCGGATGGCTTCCACTGACGTGAACTGCAGCTGCACAGTGCAAATGACAGCCTACATAACTTATTTCTTATCTACTATTAACAGCTGCAGCCTCAAATTTACCCACAATTACTTTTTTGTTTGTTTGTTTTAAACACAGATCTTTTCCATGTACCATTGTACAAATACTTTCCTTGGAAATTTCAGAGATTTGGAAGCCATTTCTGCCTTGGCCACCATTTTGGGAGATATGGGCAAGCTACTTCTGTTTGTGCACTCCCCTTTAATGGGCATTGTAGTTATTTACCTCCTAAAGATGTAATAAGGTGTGAGTTGTGAACACTGAGAAAGTATTTTGAGAGAAAAAGCCATATAAATGCCATTTAAAAAATGTTACTATATTGACCTTCAGAACAACTGAAATATGGGGATTTTAATATACACAGGCAAAAATTGGAAGCAATAATTCAATGTTAGGGCTTCCTGCTGGTTTCAGGCCGTAATGTAGACAAGACTCAGGCATCTTACTATTGCACACTTAAATTTTAAACAGATTTCAAAAGAAAATCTGGTGGTAAAAATGTCTGCTCCTGCTTTATGCTATACCCAAGTGTGTAACTAATTACAGATTTTGGAATTCCTTTTCCTCACGCAGAATTTTGCAATGGCAAATTTCCACATGCTCCACAAAGTTCGTGTTTCATGTTCTACAAATAAGGGAATGCCTTGGCTTTGAACGCAAAAGGTCACCTGGTGATTCAGGGCGATGGCTCCCAAATCCCAGGGGAACTCTACCCAGGAGACTATTCTGTGTCTCTGAACAGGAATTTGGAATACCAATTAGCATTTGCCTGAGCCCTGCTTCTCTCTCTTTTTCTGCTTTCTTACAAGTGTTAATTTTGCTAACATCATTCAATATCTTAAATATATCTTTGGCACTGGAGGCATTTTTCATTTCAGTGTTTCATTGTCTTTCTCAAATACTTGCAATGAGTTGTTCTTTTCCTGAGATAACAGCCTTGCAGAGGTCTGATAGTTCAATTCCTAAATATTGTGTCCCTTTTAGAAGACACACCAAAAAGAATACAAAATACCACATATAAAACAATATTTTGGAATATAGAGAAGCTTACTTGGATTAGTATTCCATAATAACATGATTATTTCTTTCAAAAACAGTGCTGCCTATGGTTTTTTCCTGTTTGAAATATCCTGCTTTACTTTTTTTTTTTTTAAATTTATGAAATAACTGGTTTTGCAGAACAGTCTGCAGCAAAAATATTCAGAAACCCCTGTGCATTTCTGCCTGATCTGCTACATTTTCTCTCTCCAAAAGAAAAGGACCTTGGATGTTTTAGATACAGAAGTCAGCATCCTTTAAAAGACAAACTTAAAAATTAGATCTAATGTAATATAACTAAAATGCTGATGGTTCAGTTTTTAGTTAGTCAGGATTGATGATAGTGGAATAAATTGGGTAAGTAACTAGAGCTTCTTTCAGGAAGACATTTAAGCACATGCTTATATTTGAGCATACACATAATATTTTCCTAAATTAGAGCTTTAGTTTCCTGGAGATATATATGCAAGAGTTTTCCTTCAGCAACATGGGTACTTCTCTGAGCGCTGCCAGGGCAAAGGGTACACGGGGCTAAAGTTTATGGGGGGTGCCTTTCACTTCCAATTTCTTGAGGTTTACCTTAAGAGTATCTTTGCTTCAGAAGGTTGCATGTTCTTGATTGGCTTTCTATTGTTTGGTTTGGAAGATGTAGCTATGTATTTCCTTAAGTCCTTATTAATGTGGAGAAACATTCTTTTCATGCTCGTAAAAAACAGACGCATCCTAGCCAGGCCCAGAACATATGTGACTGGTTCCATCCTCTGTACAACATATTGCTGTGTGAAACAGGGAACATGAGACAATCATCACTTCCCAGTCTCTCTGGACTGCGATGCCAGATAGAAGAAGGCATTCATCCATTTTTTCCTCATCCTTTTTTTAGTCTTTATTCTCCCATACTGATTAAATTTGAATAGCCATTTTATTGCCAATTCTGCTAGCTGTGATCATGCCTGTTTATGCTGTTAAGTTAAATGAAAGTAGCAGAATCAGGCCCTTTGCTTTCCTTTTGCTGGCCTAGGATTTGAAATGCTTACCCCTTCCCTTTCTTCTCTTGTTGTTAATAAATAAGACGTAATTCTTTCATTTAGTAGTTTTGATGATGAGGTTTGATGGTGACGACGTTCTAAGAATCCAGAAAGAATTAGTCCTTTTGCAGTGCCAAAGCTCATTGTGCGTAGGAGGGTGCTACTAGGGATGCGAAAAAAAACACCCAGGCAGCAAAATTTTTATGGATTTCTTCTTTATTTAATATACAGTGGTATATTGACTGTAAGTGGTCATATCTCTAGCTGCATGGGAGAATGGACTCAGGTCTTCTCACATGAAAAAATCTATCTGGAAAGATTCCCACTTTTGCTGTTTTGTTATGCTTTGTTTTGTTTTGTTTTGGTTTGTTTGTTGTTTCTCTTTCTTCAAACAGAACCACGCTTTTAAAAGCTTTGGACGTAAGCTGGACATTCCTAAAACCCACACCTAACTTGTGCCCATAATTTACTTTTATAAATCATGCTGTTGTGTGCACATGTGGTTACCCAATTTACCTATGTACATATATGGCTCCAGTTTTGCACCTTTATAATAAATGGGACTTTTACCGTTTAATTTGGCATGCACCAGATAAAATCCTATATGTACATATTAGACATCCAGTTTCTCGCATCTTTCATGTCTAATGACCTTGAAAATATAAGTTCAACTTGGACACACTGGGCAGCTGGATGCATTATCCAGCATTGGTCCCTGAGTGAAGAGTCATTATCTTGCAACAGTAGGAGATCTCTAGATCTGGCTTAGGGGTAGTAAAGAGAGAAAGAAATTTCTACCTTCTGTTCATTGGTTCAAATCAGGAGCAAGTGAATACATTCAGTGAGGAATGTAAAATACACCGAAAGTTGAGAGGAATTAGGTTTGCATTATTGGAATAGGATACAACTTTGAAGAGTCTGTTCAGAATTTCCCTTCCTTTCTTCCTGGTTTATTTACTGACTTCTGGGTAAACTTGTTTGCCATGTGGTGCAAATTAAAATGAAACCACTGAATTTCCATGACTGCTCAGGGTACCTACTGTCATAAAATCTGTAGAACTTTTAGAATTAGCAGACACTCAAAATGTTTATCTCACTTGTTAGCTTGGTAAAAGCCCACTGACTTTCTGAAATCACAGCAGCAAGCTGTAAATGATGTGTGAAATGAAAAGGCTTTGCTCACCCAGCAAACACAGAGAAAACATTGAGGAAGCTATGCCATTCGGACTAGGCTTGGTGGAAAGGAGGAAAACAGCTGTGATACAAGAAGAATTAAGCCCAGAATACACTGGCAAATACAGAAAATAAATCAAGTTTGATGTAATTTTTTATTTTCTGTGCTTTTTTTTTTTTTTTTTCTCCCTGTCTGGTTCTGCTTCTTTTTCTACTGAGAGCTGCACCTAGGATTGTGCAAAGCTGAACGGTTCTTCTTTGTGTGACTTTCATGACGTTTTAAATTTAAAATGATCATTGATTTGTGCGTTATGTTCCAGTACATTGTATAACATCAGGCGCTTTGTGTTATTTGTATACACGCCTATGTATTTTAGTGGGAAACAGCCTTAGCAGGGAGCCTGTGATTAGAAGGCTGACTTGGACAGTGAGTGCTGGTTCAAGGGCAGGATCGTCCGTCTTTCCTGGCTTGAACCTTCTGAGGTTCTGGGACAGAAGAGGAAGCACGTGTGGGTTAGAAGTTTGAATGAGACTGAAATTAAAGGATGGACCGCCCCTTAAGGTTAGATAGAGGCATTCGTTTTAAAGGGCATAGCCTTCGAGAGAAACAAGGTACTGAACCTGTCGTGGCTAATGCCACCCTAATGGGACAAGAAGGAGAAAGGGATAAGGTCAGAACTCTATGCTCTCCTTGCTAACATGTTCCAGCAGGGATTGTACATCTCTGGCCTTCCCACAGTTTACTCTACTTCCCTACCATCTGCCATCCCTACCCCCCTTACTTGTTGGCTTATCCTCATCGAACATGTGGCCCTACGCTTGCTGGAATAAGTAGACAAAGACCATTATGTGACTACTCCACTTAAAAGTCGATCCAGCAGAATGGGAATACACACCTAGAGTGTTAGCTGGGGCTTGGCACCATGTGAGCATGGTAGCATGGCTTCTGGATGGGATCTGGCTTGCACTGCCCCATTCCAAGTGTGAGGAAAGCAGGCATGTTGTTGTCTGTACCTGTGCACATAAGTCTACTTTAAATAGTGCCTTAAATTCGTATCTGAAAATTAGATTTCAAACCCTTTAGGAAAGATGCTAAGTAGCTATACCTGTCCCAAGATCTGAGCTTTGAATTGGGGCCTTTTCATTTTAATAACTTTTATTTACCAAAAAAGCAAAATGCTCTGTTGCGATGGTTCCTAACAGTACAGTTTACAATATTTTTTTTGCTG
Source organism: Chauna torquata (assembly GCA_013399475.1). Classification (NCBI taxonomy): domain Eukaryota; kingdom Metazoa; phylum Chordata; class Aves; order Anseriformes; family Anhimidae; genus Chauna; species Chauna torquata. Next base: position 86,901 of record VXAL01011905.1, read on the forward strand.
TGTTTTGGCTTGTTACTGTAAAATACTGTGACAGATGGAGCATCATCTGTCAACAATTCCTATCTGACACAGAGTAGAAATTATTGCTATGATGAAATTATTGATCCTGTATCTTTACATTCAGGAGCAAGGAAGATCTTCTACTAGACTGAATAAAATCAAAGGCAGTCTAATTTAGGATCCAAAAAGGATTTTACTCGAGGAAGACCCTTAGTGACTGGAGGTGGAAAAGATTTTAGTCTTGGCAGACACAGCTACATAAAACCTAATTTCTTTTAGCTGTCTTATTGCTTTCTGTGATGTGTCAACACTAGTATGGATGTATCTATGAATCTTTCGTGTGTGTTTTTCAGCAGATAAGAACTAGGGAAGATTTAGGATTTTTTGTGTTCAATTATTTCACTTTGCTGGGAGCCAACACACTTCTCCATGTAAGATCTCCGAGCAAGGGGAGAGCCTGACTAGCCAGGCTCGCAGTCAGGAGAATCGTGAGAGACAAAAGCATCATGAAGAATAATTAAGAAAAAAGGTTTCCAAGAGTTGGCTGGTAAAGATATGGATGTGGCATTAATGTGGTATTTTGTGGCAGTAATTACAGTGCTAATGCCCTCTTATTAGTGCTCAAACCCAGGATGCCTCCCCTTTTTAATGACCACTGTCTTTTATCACTTATTTGTTGCATCATTTGCTAATATTCTTGCTGTAAGTAGTTATGCTGCAGAAATAAGTAAGGGCTAAGCTGAAGTGATAAGAAGGAAGGAAATGTGCGGATATGGCTCTTACCAGTGATAGTCCTTGTGCCTAAATATACCTCCTTAGATTGACCCTAATGCTAGAGAGGAGAGCTTGGCTGAGCACACGCAAATGAAGCCAACATGAGCCAGTAGGTAAAACGTCTTGTTGGTTGTATCCTGAAAGAATTAGAAAGGTGAGTGGGAAGATTCAGGCTGTTCTCCATGAATTTTTGTTCCATCTGTGTGATATTTAAAGCTTTGTTCGGGTTATAGCTGAACAATCCTATTCCTTAAAGCTACCCTGCCTAGTACTTGTAAGAAGTGACCATTCTTATCCCTTCAGCAAATAGTGATGGTTTTTGGAGCTTCATGTGATTATCACCAAAGAAAATACGCAGCCTGAATGTCTTCAGCCTTGAGCTAAAGGCTGCATAAACCTTGATCCAAAAGTCTTGACGACATGGTTTTCCTGGGGCATTTCTTTTTATGGCCTTTTGCTGGGTCTGAAATACAGAGAAATAATTAATTGTCTTCTGCTTCCTGTTTAAACTAGAAGGACACAGGCTGTTTGTTTATTTATTTATTTATTTATTTTTTACTGCAAAAATGTCCGGCTGCATTTGTGGATGGTGATTTGGGTTGGTTCTTATTTTTTCCAAACTTGCCTGTACATTCCTAACAGTGAAAGGGAAACACTGTTCATTAGGTGATTAAAATAAGTTTAGAGTGGCTTGGAACTGCTCTGAGGTGAATTTTTCTGCCAGAGAGTCTATTAGTAAATGCTTTTATGGGACTCTTTGCTCTTCCAGAGTGCATAAGTTGTGCATCCGCAGTCTTGGAAAGCAATCATCTGTGAATTGTACATGAAGAAATGTAGGGGAGGCATGTGTGGTGTGTGTTCCGATGGGACTATTCCCTAGCCACCACTTGCTTTAGAAATAGTATTAAAAAGTACAATTGTTGGTCATTAGGGTTAGCCTTGCAAAGCAGGCATGACAGCATTAGCAGGAAATGCTTCCTTGATTTCAATTAGAATGCATAAATTATACTCTTCTTCTGTCTTATCCTAGCAGCGTTCAACAACAGCATTTCCAACTCGGCCTGGGGAATAGGATTTTGCACGTGGTATAACTTCCATTGCCTTAAATAAGGCCTTCCCAGTTTTATCACTGAGCGCTCACAATCTTCGTTATTACAGTTCAGGCAGCAGAAATTAGTTGCATTTAGATCCCAGTAGGCCATAGGACGCATGCAGCTTTGAGATTTGGCTTCCATTTAGTCTTGGGAAGCCGTCTTAAAGCTTGATGATTGAATTACAAGAACTACTCACACCCCTCTGCCAATATTACAGTAAAAAGCAGAGCTGTCCTGGGGTGTGAGAAGCAGGGAAAGAGAAAGATGGGACTAATCATTCCTTGTTATAAGACTGAAACATCTATGGGAAAATCCAGTTCCTCTGATTTGCTTTCATCTGGCAAAATCCTTGCACAGAAAATGAGGTCGAGATAACTTACATAGCGGAGGTCAGCTTATTATTTACAGCAGTTTACTCATGAAGCATAAGTACTGAGCTTGCTGATCTTGTTGTCCACATATGTGAGACTTTATCTACCTTTATCTGAAACATTTGTAGTATTTTTCTGGCCAGTTTGGGTAGCAAGAGCTTTGAAGCCTCCTAAGAGCATTGGCTTCAACCTTGCAAGTATGCATATAAAGTCCTTGATGGGCTGCAACAGCACAACCCCCTCGTGCTGTGGCAGAGACACTTCTCTTAGTAGCTAGACTAGTTGTTTCTCCCTTTGCTATGATTTTACATCCAGTTATTATGCAAAAACGCCTCACAAGTATTAATGAGCTTAAACTGTTTAGCTGTTCAACTTACTGTGTGAAATCAATAATTCCTTAACTTTTGTATTGAAGTATTTCTCTCTGTGTGTGTATGTGGTTGTAGTGGAGAGTTGTGCTGCCTTGCTGATGTTTAGCACATATTTGCTCAGTGAATATGTTTCAGTTGAAATGCCTGTGTGCATGAGGAGAGGAGTTTATTGATATTGCCTCTGTGGAAGGCTAAAACTACAGCTCCAGAGAAGGAATGTAAAATGTTCAAGGTGGCAAGAAGTACTGATCTGATACCGAAAAAATATAGGACTGTGAGTTTCCTTCCAAAGAAGAAAACCACTTACCACTTAGAAATCTGTTATTCACATCTTTTAACTACATCATTAATTGGAATTGTTCCATATTTATGTCTTAATCAGTTCTTCCCTGCTCCTCAGAGGAAGAAACAATTTTCCAAATTTGATTCTGAACTTTTCACAGCCTTCGTGTGCATCACAGAAATGGCTAATCCAGAGAAAATTGTTGCCTGTTTTTCTGTTTCCATGTATTCAGAACTTCAGCATTGGAGGAAATGCATTTAGCATTGGTGAAACATTAACACTGAAAGCTTTGCACAGTGGAGCATTGACTTCAAATCATTTTAAGCTCTGTCATGAATAAAAAGTTTTCAAGGATAAATGATTGGGAGTTCATTTTAAGAGTTTACCTTCTTGTTAACTAGGATAGTGAAGATAAATATCCCTTGTGATCTTGAAGGAATAGGAGATACAGTATTCGCTTTAAAATTTAGAAATGCAGGAAGCTTAATTCTGCCATGCCATCCAACCTGTGCTGACCAATGACCAGCAAGTCAAGGGTTGTCATGACTGAAATATTTAATGCTAAAATAACTGAAATTGGCTTTTCATCCACATTCTTTTCAGGCAGGCAGCCGTGCTTGAATTGGCTTTGTCTTTCTCAATGTCCTTTTGCTACAGAAAAGAAGGAAATTTACATTGTGTTCAAGGAGCATGTTATCTACTATATGGTGTTGTAGACCTTGTGCAAACTGGGGAAAAAAAAATCAATATTTTACGTTTGTAAAGCACCTTCTGTTTGTCTCAGCTTACTGTGAAAACATGAACTCTGAATTAAGAAGAAGCAGTGCTCTTATTATACCCAGCCTACTGATGGATAAACTAAGGCAGTAAACGCCAAGAAATCATGAACTCAGCTAGGAACAAAATCCAGAAACAAGACAAAATCTGCTGCACCTAGAAGACCAGAAATATTTCCCATTGCCCATTCCATTGTATTGTTTGAATATATAAGGATGCAGTGTTTTCCTTCCCTTAACAGTTTCTGATGTGGGAGACAAATGAATAACATATGTGTAATAAAACAAGTTCAGACCTCCTTTTTTTTAAAAACAAAACAAACATAGTTGAGTAGCAACTCTTGATGTGAAGATTTGAGGACATGAGTAAATGGGTGTGGGAATCTACTTTTTATCCAAAGTCTAAGCAAAACCTTTCCCCTGCATGCAAAACAGCTAGGGGCTTGTCCTTATCACCACTTTCTTGCAGCTGTTGCATCAAGCTCCCAGCTTTACTGTCTCACTTGATGGCTACAGTTGGTGTGACAAAGAGTGAAATTATTCTATATTATATGCTACTATTTACAAGTGGCTTGAAATATTATTTTGCTTGAATGTTGTGTGTGTGCCTTCAGCTAATAAGCGTTTGACTCTGAGAGGTCTTGATGCCTTTCATAATCAGTGACCATAAATAATGGTCACTGATGCACAGAATCCAACTGTTTGTTCGGCTGTTTCCTTCTATTATGAACGTTGTGTTTTCTGTTCAGACTATGCAGAACATCTTTACAATTTCCAGCATTCCTTGTTAATCTGAGAGCAGACATGCAAGTTGGAGAACCTAGTGCAGAGATACTCCCGCATCCACAAACCACCTCTTGGAAACATAGAGAGTAAGTCTCACAGTGCTATAGCTGCATGCTGCTTGGAATTGAGGTGACCTCCTGTTGTGCTCTTTTTGAGCTTTTTCTCCTCAAGTGTTGGGTTAGGGCAAGCCTGTAAGGAAGGCACAATATCTTACAGAAAAATGCTGTGGCTATCTTGAAAATGATATGGGCAGCGGAAGTGTTGCTCTGTGTCTTTCAGTAATGGGATTGTGCTGTTTATTCACTTTACCCATCATCCTGAAGGCTCATTCCTAAAACAGCAATACTTCTCTTCCTTATTTCTTAACATTGCGGCATTATTCAAAGTTTTATAATATCTCACACCACTGCTATCATACAGAGTTCATATGCTGTTGCCCACAATACACAGAATGGGAGACCTGAAATGAAAATGTAATTAAATCATAGGCAAATAAAGAAATGCTGCAGCTGATTTCATAAGAAGGAGACTGTCATATCAAATACCATATTGTATTTGATTTCAATATTAACTGATAGAATTAGTAGAGATGAAATTTACCTTAGAAAAGGTGAGCCTGCCTAGAGTCACTGGTAAAAGGCTTTTAATGTTTTTTTGCAGTTTTTACATCCAAGAACTTTTTCTTTTTTTTTCCCCTTACTTTGGTGCAAAGGCAATTTTTCTTCCAAATGGCCTCCAAATGAAAAAACAACCTTGATGTGCCACAACTTGCCATTTCTTACCTGACTTCTGAGTCCCTTCCCCTCCATTGCCTTCACTTCACTTGCCATGACATAGGGGTGTCGATTCCGGTTGACAGTCAGGTCTATATTCCTACAGCCTTTCCTGGTAACCTGAGCCAGCAATGTGTCTTTGCAGCAAAGGAGGCCAACAGCCTCCTGGGCTGCATTAGGAAGAGTATTGCCAGCGAGTTGAGGGAGATGGTCCTTCCACTTTATTCAGCACTGGTGAGACACATCTGAAATACAGGGTCCAGTTTTGGCCTCCCCAGTACAAGAGAGGTGTGGACGTACTGGAGTGAGTCCAGTGAAGGGCCACACATGTTGAAAGGACTGGAGCATCCTTCACAGGAGGAGAGGCTGAGAGAGCTGAGACTGCTCTGCCTGAAGGGAAGGCTCAGGGTGATCTTATCAGTGTGCATAAATACCTGATGGGAGGAGTAAAGAAGGCAGAGCAAGAGTCTTCTCAGTGGTGCCCAGTGGCAGGACAAAAGGAAAAGGCCACAAAGTGAAATATAGGAAATTCCACTTAAGAAAAATCTGCTTTGCTGTGGAGGCAATCAAACACTGGAGCAGGTTGCCCAGAGAATGTGCGGAGTCTCCATCCTTGCAAATACTTAGAACCTGTTGGGATGCAGTCGTGGGCAACCCGCTGTGTGTGACCTGGCTCTGGGCAGGTGGGTTGGTCTGGAAGAGCTCCTGAGGGCCCTTCCCACCTCAGCCACTCCATGATATCTGTGATTCTCTAATAGAGACTAGGCTATGACTAGCCACACCTACCTTAAACAGACAGTTTTTAAAGCACAAGCCTCATGACCTTTTCATGGCAAAGGAAGCCAGCGCTTTCTTCTCCCATAGAGATGTGCAAATTCAGCGCCTTGCTGGAGAATGGCACATGCTGCCTGCGACCATGAGCTCTCCTGTGTCAGAATGGGTCAGGAGTCCTCCTTGGCAGTGGTCCAGCAGTGAGGAGCTGTATGGGACCCTCTTTTTCATGTCTTTCTGAGCATGGCTGAGGTCTGGCCCTGTGGCACAGGGATTGCTTGTCCTGGGTCATCTCCTGGTGCTGCTGTGTGTCTAGCTTTTGCACCTCAGCTCAGGGCACGCTTTTTTGACCTGCTGCATTCATAAACACTTGAGCAGCCTTGCCTTCTGTGTAAAATGCCTTGGGAGCCTGGTATGAGAGGTGCTATGGAAATGTAGCTTTGATTTAATTTGGTTTGATTTACGGTTTGAGAAATGAAAATCTTTCTCCATACTTAAGACCCCCGCACAATTATTACAGCTTGCTTCTGCTGGTCGCAAAGCTACTTGCATTCCCTCTTGGATCACTGGGGATTTCCTTGACACATTTACACTCCTGTTCTCAATAACTCCATGCCCAGCCTCATGCTGACACTTTCTCCCTTTCTTTTTTTCTTTGTGTTTATTAAAATTACCTGCTCCACAGGTATTAAGCATAACCATGCCAAGTGGAATAGAGACCAGTCATAAAAACACAGATGACTACATTTTCCCCCATTATGATCTAAGACAGGCAGTTATTCCTTCAAAAAACTGCTACATCTTCAGAACCTGGAGACCTGAAGACCCCAATAGCATCAGAGGTTTAAAAAAATTGCAGAAAATTCCTGTCAAATCCCTCTACTTCCCAAATTTTTACAGACTTTATTATTTTACTCCTGTGTCACCCTGTTTGGTACTGCGATTCTATATTGATAGACACTCTGCAAGTGCACAGGAGTTGCCCCAGAAACCACATATTTAAGCAGGCAAAAATATTGACAAGTAAACAGAAGCGCAGAGAGGTGAAGTGATTTGTTCAAGGCCGCAGAGCAGCTCACTGGAGGGCTCACCGTGGAGCAGGCTTTCTGACACTGCATCCACCACAGTTACCTGCCTTTAAATATCTGAATTAATCTTTTAATCCTTTGGCATTCACAAAGATTAAAAAAATGACTTTACTGGACTTGAGGAAACCAGATGGTCCCTGAAGTGGAAAATATCAAAGAATACAACTAACACTTGTAAAATTAAGTTGGTTTATGTAATGTATTCCTAGCCACTCATACCTCTGCAAAGAGATACAGTAACCCTGGCTCCCTTGTCAGTATTTCCTCAAGTGTGACAGACTTACAGTGAAGGGCAGGAGAAAAATGGGAATGATTTTATTTCTTGCCACAAGGAATTGCCAGTGTTTGGTATATAGTAAGAAATGGTGAAACTACACCCAAACCTTACCAGGATGGGCACAACTTTGGAATTAAAACAAGGAAGCTGTCTTGTAGGTTTAAACAGCAGAGAAGTGTTTTAGCACAGAATATGACTTCTTGGTGACACAGTAGCCAGAATAAAAAGCTCAATATTTAATTTTGCAAAAATGGTGCGCAGTTTTGGCACCACCAGATTTTCGACAGAGACACTGCACTTTGCCACCAGTGCAAACTAACACATTCCCTGCCTGCTGGTATAAACTGCTGCGGCAGAAAGACGCAGCATGTGGAGCAGAGGACTGAGCTGGGTCATCCTTAAATGCCGTGTGGATGACACTGGCACTGCTTTGAAAGAGTCACTTCAGGAGGGATTTGTCTCATCTCGCTTCTAACAGGCCTCGAATCCAGGCTCGACGTCTGAGGCCCCTCTGTAGTCGCGAGGGGACTCTCTGTGGAGAGAGAGAGGCCCCTTCAGAGGGTGATTCATCCCGTGTGCATCCAGCATCCATCTTAGGAAGGAATGAATCTCTCTCTGAAGGGATCGCTCTCTCTCCACTGAGTATAAAGGGAGCCTAGATGACTAGCGCTTTCTGCTAGCTGCCTGGACTTCCAGGGAGTTAAAACTAGGGTAGATCAGTCCCACCTCTTCATGTCCTTCTTCATTTCACCATCAGAAATGGTAAAACCTGCCAGTGACAGGCTGGCAGTCTGCACCTGTGACTGTTGCGCACTCCAGGTTTCAGGAATAGGTCCTACATTGCTTTCCTCAGCGTCTTTGGGATGCTGTTGTCTTCATCCCTGTTGCATCTGTGGGTGTCTTTACAAGCTTCAAGGCAGGCTACTAGAATTTTTTTCTGTGTCAAGTCATGATGTCTTGGGGAGACATAAAGAGGGCACAGCTGCAACAAAACAGAGAGACAGGTGGGAGTCTATATTTTTAAAAACTGCAGATGTTTGTATGCACATGATGTATACATGTGTACACACAGAACTGCTCAGGTTAGTCAGAATGCATGGCTTAATCAAAACCTAGACTTTTCAGAATGCAATTGCAATTGAAGATGTACTTGGTTTAAAGTTAAATTTTTAACCGACATTATAGTGGTTTTTTTTTTTTTTGTGCTTGCTAAATTTCACATGTGATGTTCTGCTTTGTTTGGAATGAAGGCAGTTTTTCTGGAACAGAAGATTTTTCTGCAGAAAAAAATTTGGACTCTCAAAGGCCCCAAAACTCATGTAGGTAAATTTATCCTACTGCTCTAGCCTTGGTGTGCTATTTATCTTCCTACTCTACATGCTGTGCATGGCAGGGCCCCATCCTCTTGTCGTGCACGTGTCAGAGGATCCCTGGCTCTGACTGGGAGCTGCAGATACTGTCCCATTAAAATTAATAAACAGGAACAGTGAAGGTTCTTGCAGAGACTATGATAAACATTCGACCAAAATTGTTCTGCTTTAAAATGTGCCAGCCTGCAAAAAACAGTGTCTTTCCTATCTCATCCTTCATGCCTTTCTATCATGCCTCTGTCATGTGCTGAAGTTACCTGTTAGCCTCGGCCCACTGTACTCCCCTTGTCACGCTTACAATTTGGCTGACACCTTCTCTTGTTCTTCACCGATTCACAGCTCCAAAACCAGGCTTGGCTTTCTGCTCCTCACCCCAGGGGGAACCGCAGTGTGTTCTCAGAGCATGCACGGGGATACCGATGTCTTCTGCTCTGCAAGTGTTGAGTAGTGTCAGGTGGGTGGTGACTCAGAAATAGCTTCTTCAAAAATACTGAAAATAGTATTATTTTATTCAAAAAGGAAAATACATGTTTTTAAATATAGTTTATAAAAGCATGCTGTTTGTAAAAGCAGTAGTGGTCTGTGTGTGTATGTTTCCTCTCCTTAACCTTTAATCTTCCCTTGCAGGTTTTTGGAAGTTCTCCTCAACCCCACCTCCAGCTAGTGTAGTTTCTCTCCTTCCATGTATTCCCTCACCTGCTGAGGAGCCGTATGTGGCAGTATATGAGCAATCCTCCTGATGACATCTAGTCTCCCCTGCTGTAGTCCACACTCAGGATCCTGCAGTGATTTAACATCTTGGTTTGTAAGCTTAGCTTGGGAAAGATTAAACAATTCTTAACATGAGGACAGCCAGTCTCCAGCAAAGACTTTTCTCTTTTTTTTTTTTTTCCCCAGGGACTCTCATGTTAGTTAATGTTTAGCCCTTCCCGGTTGGTTCTTTTAACAAGCTGTTTGGCTTTGCTGGATGCGTTGAGGCAGGAAAATGTGCGCTTGCTGAATGTATGAGACTTATTGAAAACATTATGCAGAAAGTCCCTACCTCCCATCTCCACTCCTGGGGTTAATGGCTGGTAAACTGGGAGACAACTTCATGGCAAAGTGAGTTGTGATAGGTTCATCACTTCACGTGTTCTCAACAAGCCATAGACCCTCCCTCTTGCCATCTTCCCTTGGAGCATTCGCCTGTCAGGTTGTTTGCCTGTTTTTGTAGGTAGTAGCCAAGCTGACTCCACCTGTTGGATATTCCATATACTGGGAAGGGAATCTCCTTGTCCTGTAGCCACATTTCTGTACATTCTCCCATTGTCTTCTCCACATCCTCTGCTTTCCACACCAACAGTTTCTGGTCCTGAAATGTTCTGACTTCAGAGAGGCCTGAAGGAAGCAAGTTGCAACAGGATATCCATGCTGTGAAACTGCTAAGAGCTTTTGTCTACCACAGTTTTGAAGTCAGGACATCAGTGCCTTTGCTGTGATGGAAGGAGCTTGTAAAAGGTAACACTAGCCACAGTTAAGGAGGTCCTCTTCCCCTGGGAGGAGAGGAGAAGGGATCAGGTTAAGTGTCCTTGGGTTTTCAAGATGCCTGAAACACATCTCTGGAGAAGCTGCTGGTGGGTGAGATAAGGTCTGGTGTGAGGGAGAAAGAGGAGGGGGTTGAACTGAAGTTTCTAAATCATTCACCTCTGAATGAGGTACCAAACAGACCTGAAGCACGAGCTTAGACTTTGGAGAAACCAGTGAAATGTATTGTCTTTTTTTTTCCCCTGGGAAAAAAAAAGGTGAAAAAAATCAAGGAGAGCAAAACATTTCCTTTGCTTTGCATATTACAAAAGGCACCAAATGTAGAAAAGGAGAGGAGCAAGTAGGCTTATAAGAGATTTCATTTCATCCCCCTCAGGGTGCCAACTTACCAGTGGTAACCTCGTGGTCTGCTGATGTCATTCGCACAAAGCAGTTACTTCTGAAGAGACAGGTTTCCTCAGATTTTACCATCTGAGGGAAAAATAGAGGAAAAAGTTGTTTGAAAGGGAAAAAAATGTTAAGGTGTCTGTGTTTTACCAAAAGCCTTTGCAGGAGGTTATTAACTTCAAAGGGAAACTAAATTTATCGTAACTTCTCTCCCCCTTCCCTGTGTTTCTGAAAAGAGCACTTGCTGTGATTGTCTGAGCCATTAAGGGCTCCCGGAATGGCAACCAAGTCCTGAGCTCCCATGTCTGTGTGCTTGCTGATTTATAAACCTCTCTGTAGGTGGAAAGAAGAAGGTGAGATTTCCCTTTTGGTGGCAGATGGGCTCCAAAGGCTAAAATACAATTATTATGCAGACTCTCAACATGTACAAAATGGGAAGTTAAATCTACCTCTAAGACCCATATGAAGCAAATTTTTTTTTTCAAGCTCTCGAGGAAACATAGACTTCATCACCCCAAACTTCTTCTTAAATAATGATCCCTGGAAAGAAAGATGAAGTTTAGAAGTGGTTTCCAGAGGGGAGCCACAGATGCCACCTGTTCATTTTAAACATTAGCCTGGGATCCACACAAACCTGCAGCACTATCCACATACCTGTATGACATTTTGAAGAAAAACTTTTTGAAGTGTTTGTGCTGTGTGACTGGTGGAGGGGAGGTGAATGTTCTCTCTTGCATAACTCTAATACCCATAATCTGAAGGAGACAGGAAGGTAGTTGAACTGTTCACACCATTGCCAGTGCAAGTGAGTTAATCTGGCACAAAACAGAAGGTGGAAGATTTTATAAAAACCTCCTGTCATTTGGTAGATTTTTCTGGTGCCCAAATGCAAATCTCCTATCAGTGTGGTGTGTTGGCTTTATCTTCAAAGAAATGTTCTCCTCGTGATGCTCTGATCAGGTCCGCTTGCTGCTCTGATCTGTATGAACCTGATTCTTATGTTTCCTGGCAATGCCACAGTTTGGCAAAGCTTGCTTCTTCGGGTCCCAGCCCTTCTCTCCTGGCAGCAGTATGCTTATATTCAGCAGCTACTGACCTTCTGAGGGAAGCGCAAGTTTAGGGTTACCCAGTCAGGGCTAACCAGCTCACATGAACACAATGCTAGATTCCCTGTTGGCAGGTAGGCAGATCGTTACACTAATCCGGATGCTAGAAGTGAGATTGGTCCTGCTGCTGTAAAGGCCCGGGAGATGAGAGGAAACTTCAGGCAGTTTCAGGACCAGTGCACACTCAACTGTGCCCAACCTGGTGAGCATGGGTTGAAAAAATTCAAGAAGCCTTTCCTAGGGACATGGGCATTTCAGCTTGGATGCACTGCTCCCAGCCAGCGCTGTGAGCACCACCAGCTGCTCGGGAGAGGACACGCGTAGGCAGAAAACCAAATAGGCTGGGGCTGGAGGGAAGCAAGGCCCATGGCAGTGGGAAGGACTGTGGGGTAGCTGCTGCGGTAGTTGCCACCCATGGTCATCAGGCAGGGGACTGGAGAACATGAGGGAGAACATGGGAAACAAACATCATGCACTGGTTTGTGCTTGCTCTTGCTTCAGCATGCACCCAAAGTAATTCCAGTGGTGCTACGGGATGGATGCTAGCCCAAGTGACAGCCCAGCTGAACTCTGTTTTCTGTGCCTCTGAAGGAGTAGCAGTGCGTAGGAAATGGGTGGTTAAAAAGCCCACATCTCCCTGAAGTAACCTTAGCTGAGAAATAAGTCACTTAATTAGCATACAGTAGATACTTATTGTTAAGTGAGAATGCCATCCCCTCCTGCAGGGATTTGAGTTAAACATGATGATTGATAAATTGTTATATTCACACAGTGTCACTCAGTGATATAATCATGGCTTTTGTAAATATTTAGTCAAGAGAGCAATCCAGCTGTTCCCAGCCAGGTTTCATCCAGTGTCAGCCAATGTTCAGTGCTGCTGATTTATTTCATGTGTTGCTTAAGCCTTGAGTAAGATCACATTTTTATGAGTCTCGAAATACCTATAGTAATAAATAGTGAGAGTGCCAGAGCTAATGACAACAGAAGAAAAAATTATAAGGAAAGATATTACCCAGGGTCCCGAATATGACCAAGTACTTAACTATTTGTGGTTTTTCAGGACAACTACTTAGCAGCTTTTGGCTAGGTCTCCAGCAACGCACTCCACACCAGATACCATTGAAAAGCGAAGCTGAGAAGGAACCCTTTTTCAGGAAGATGCTAGCATTTCCCAGAGCTTCACTTCACTGTTGACGGAGGACTGGGGTTTAAAGTCGTGTTGGGCAAGGAATGGCAATTCCATTTTGCAAAGGGTTTCAAGATTTTGGAAATTTACTTTGGGTTCAATTGAGAATGAAACCCGCAAATTTTGGATTTCCTGCTGACAGAAAATTTGAGGAAGGATTTACTCTGACTCAGCTGTGCTGGTGGCTAGTGTTGCTATCAAATGTTAGAATGTAAAATATGCAAGTGTATATAAAATGGAAGGTAATTTAAAGAGGAAACACTGACACTGTTTGCTCTAAAGGTGTCCAAACCTGACATATTCACAGTGCGTGAGGTTTCTTGTTTTTTTTTTTTCCCCCAAGCACCCTTCTGCAAAACCGACGATTTTGTGAGGCATTTCAGTTTTAATGAATCTACATTTTCTGATATATCTTTTCTGACCATGTTCTTGTTTGAATAAACACCCATGCAACTTTTCCTCAGTCATCTGTCTCACTTTTATTTTGGGAGCTCTTCAGGAATAGCTTTTGTTCTCATGTCAGTTCTTTGTTGAGGAACTGTCTGTTGTGATGTCCTTCCCCCAAGACGTGGAAGTGATTCATAAAAAAAGAAAGTTAAAAAAAATGACACCCAGTTTGGGTTGTATTGCGTATTTGAGATAGCATGCTTCACCCACAGGACAAGATGGTAGTTGCTGAATTTAACTTATTCCCAATAAAGAACCTCTACAGTGACCCATATAGACACCTCTTATTGACAGCAGAGGAACAAATTGCCTTTACTGCCAAAGTTTCATTTCCAGAAAATTCAGCTTTTTGTTCCTTCTTTGCAATTTGTATTTTTTCTTGTTCAGAAGCATGTCATAGCTATCATGGTGTTAGTTATATAACTAGGTGTTTCTGATTTTCCAGGAAGCATGGACATTTTGAAAAGAAATACAGGCTTAACAGCAGTGGGGTAAGCATCTACAAGAAGGTAAGCTTAGATCAATACACACAAGGCCTCTTGCTAGCTTGGATCTTAAAGTAGGAGGGGGTGGAACTCCAGGAAGGGAAGCAAAGTCTAGGAGGTGCCTGAAAGCAACTGTAGCTCTCTGACAGAATGAGGTGAGGTCGTCCTACAACACCGCAGACGGAGCAAAGCAGAGACTTTTTATTCGTTGAGTGCATGGAAACATCTGAGGCAAAGGAAAAGCTGTTTCAAATGGGCATTAGCATGCCTGTTGGCACTCTCAGGCTGATATCAAGGGCGCCCTTGAGCTCAGAGCCAAGTGGAGGTACACCCCTTGAGAACCCAAGGTGACAAAGTGCAGGTGGAAATGCTGTTCAAATGTATATTTAATGGACATGGGGATAAGCTGTGTTTCAACCAGCGAAGGTAAAAAAAAGCACACAAAAAAACTCCACCAATATCTCATGGTCGATAGCACTAATGGGAAGCAGAACTTTGAAGCCAATAGAAACAACAAATTCAACAGCAGAAATGAGTGCATGAGGAGCAGTTTTTAAGCCAGTGCCCCATGTGTCGCTTATGCTATCCTTCGTGCCTGAAACATGGGGGAGGTAAAGCAATTAGAGCCTTCAGCTGCACAGTCCAGCTCAAGTTGTGTGGATTTGTTGTTTTTTTTTTTTCCCCTCTAGGTCTTCATTCTGATTTTCTTCATGGCTAAATGGGAGTTATCCAAATCAGTACCAACATAGAAATTACTCTTCTGCCATTTTCTGGCTATAATCACCTTATTTCAGTAGCTGTAAGCTATAGGGAAAATGCATCTAACTTTCATTGGCATCACGTATATTTTAAATGCTAACAATAGTTGCTTTAGCAGTATTTATTTGGTTATGAAGAGCCCTTCATGCAGCTGCAGAAGTTTCTAAGTATGATAAGCCAGTTCTTGCTTCCACATAGCAGCTGAGAATTTTGGTTTTATGGTTTGCTCTTTCTTATTCCCATCCAGCCATGATGTGAAGTCTTCCCACTCACTTGGTTTTCGCGGGCTAATATTCACCATGTTTGGCATTCATCTCACCTAACCGTAGTTGTTCAAAAATTATATGGTTATCTGAGTAGTCTAGGCCGCCTCTGTAGTCAGCGGTGAGACTCAGGCAGGGTGATTCATTCCATCCTCCCAGGTATCACCCTCTGGAGGTGCCCAAGTCTCCACAGGGAGACAGATGGCTAAGGTTAGGTGAGGTGAACCCCAACCCCAGTGCTCAGCAATAACTGCTTGGCTTGTGCCCAGGACACCTGGGGTTCCCTGGGGAAATCACCCATCCAAATGCTAGTTAGAACTTGCACCTTTTAGCATCCAAAATTAAAGGAGTTTATGCACTTTCTTTCAGTCCAGTATAGTGGTAGGTTTTGTGCATAATAGAAAACACTTTGCCCTATGTTTGACCTACAAACTTACACACCAGTACAGCCCTAAATTACATATTCAATTTTTTTTTATACATCTGCTGTCTGTGTGAACATGCACATATTTTCTGCATAATAATATTCAGATATATGGTTCTTTATGATATTTTATTATTAAAGTGCTGGCAATGAGCTCAAAGCTGTACAAAATACAGATAAAGACAATTCCTGACAGAAGGAGGTTGTTACACAGATGAACATTAGATTCATAGGGAGTGAGAGACCAAAAAATCCTGGTTTCACTGTTTTTTAGCCTCATTTCCTTAGAAGATGAGGATTGCATATCGCCCTGTGTGTGGTGAGGTGTGTAGCTGTCCTCTCAGCGCCTTTTGAACTGGTTGGCCGGCTTCAGACAAATATAGCCAAAGGGCAGGTGGTCTCAAGAGAAAGTTCTTGGAAAAAAGGCATCTATTTAGGTAAGAGCATGCCCTCACTGAGAAAGACGTATAGTGCAAGCCAGTATTAGGTGCTAGAGGATCTACACAGGACTCATGCAGAAATCCAATTGTGGAAAGTGTCAGTTGTCACAGGTATTGTGCTAATCCCTAGAGAACTTGGAAAGGAGACCCATAGGAAGCAATGCTTTGCTAATTTCCCTGCAGAGGAAAAGGTGTATTTTATGCTAGTGGTGGCCTTTATCTTTGAATTTTCCTTAGGAAGGGAAGATTTTAAGGATTCTCACAAAGTGAGGATTCTAACCATGGGGCCAAAGCTCATTAACTGAGGGAAGGAGCAGTGGAAGACAGAAACAAGAGATGAAGCTGGGCGTTGTTAGAATGAAAGTGTAAAAACAAAGAGGAATTTAATATTCTTACATGCCTCTTCCATTTTACATGAGCAGAAATATCTATCCATTAAATATTGTGTTACAATTAACAACATTTTCTTAGATATTGTGTTCTTGACTAGTCTTAGCTGGTGAGGGGAACTGTGACTAGCTGTGCGTTGTGGATTTCTACCTCCTCTTATAGCCCCCAGTGGCCTTGTAGGAAGGAGGAAACCCTCCTCATCTGCTCTGATATTGTTTCTAAGATACAGCTTTATCAGGTTATGAGAAGGACTGCTAGATATGGCTGTCAGGAGTAGCAAAGAAAAGGATTTGTCAGCCAAATATGTCTGGTCCTGGCCTGGGCGTTCCTATGAATGCAGCTTTATCAACAACAGGCAGACCCATGGTGCCAATAGTTTGCTTCCTTGCCTGCTGGTGGTAAGAATTAGAAGTTTCTATATCAGATATGGAGCATGCACCTGATGTACATGATATCTGTTTTGATTCTGATGCTGGTGCAGACTTCTGTACTAGCCCTTGGCTATTCTGAGGATAAGAGAGAGGCCAGGTTTCTAATTTGATTGCTTAGCTGGAGATTTTATTATGTTTTGTTGGTCTTTCTCAGCACAGGGACAGGTAGACTTGAGCTGTTGAACTGGATGGGAGGAAGCAGGTGCTGTACTTCTACCCTGTGCATAGCCTCAGCTGTCCCCGAGGGCTCTGGATGATCCCGTGCAATGCAGATTGCTCAGGGCTACATGTGCAGGGTGCTCTGTGGATCTCTTTCCAGCCCAGTTTGTGGCTTTTGGGGCAAGCTGTTGTCTCTGTCTTGCTGCTGTTTTGGACTTTGGTCTTCCCAAGAAGCCTTTCCACAGAAAGCTGAGGAAGAAAGAGAGACACAATGGGAGACAGCAGTGATGGCAAGAGTTTTTGGTGTACCTGCCCACCTGCCCTGCAGCAGTCCCTGGAGTGGTGAAAGCTTCCTGATCAGTGGAAGAACGGGTTCGATTATTTATAGACTGCAAGGAGCAGAAATGTCTGCCACTTTCTTCTCCATTTTCTTTTCCCTTGAGGCGTATTTTCGATGATTACCCAGATCATATCATCCAAGACATGCTACATGTGCAAGCGGTGAGGTGTATTGTTAGTTTTCATCTTTCTCTAGAGCATGAGGTACCGGCCACTAGATTTGATTTACAATTAAATGGCAAATCCTACAGTGTATTCCCAGGACCCCAGGAGTGATAAGTCATTTGAGTTGTATTTTTAATAGATTGTTATAAATCATTTTTATATTGCTGTAATTGAATAAGGTGCTTTAGAGAAACAGAAGATTGTACATTCCCTGCCCCTAGGAGTTTGCTTGCTAAGTACATCTCGAGGTACAAAAGGTACTTTGTGTAATTTTATGCAGTGCAAGCCCTTGCTGCTAATGACAGTGCTGTAAATGTGGCCCATATCCTGCAACAGCTTAATGCGTGCTTAACACCGAGGATTTAGCATGCCTCTGGATGAGTATGGTGATTCATGCTGGAGAATACAAAAGACTGCCTTGTCGGCTGCTCCACCTGCCCTTCTGCCAGAGATTGCTGCCCTGCTGTCAAGTCAACGCATGCAAGGGTGTGCCAGCTTCAGAGCCACTGCAGCTCACAGCACACTAGCTCAGGACTTATGAACAGTTATGCTGGGTCAAACCAAAGGTCCGTATAGTCCAGTGTCATCATGTTTCTGACAGTGAGCAGGGAAAGAGCAGAAGGAACAGGGCAAACACAAAATGACCCATCATCTGGCGTATTATCCCAGCTTCTGACAAAGAGTGTTTTAGGGACCTTGTGAGCCAAAGTTTGTTTAATGGGCTGATGGACCTATCTTCCATGAGTTTAAGCTTAAACTGAAATCAATGTAGTTGCACCATGGTCATATTCCAGCCTGGTTAATTCCATTCTGCATTTTTGACTTCCCTTGATGCATCTTCAGATAAAGCATTCATGCCCTAAAGCTATGGTAGTGTTTGCTAGTGCAGTTTCGTAGCAGCTGCACTCCACCCCAGAGATAGGTGCATTTTGGCGGTAAGTGATCCTTAGATTTAAATAATCTATAATTCTTTGGAGCACTTTTTGGGCTTGTAAAAGGTGTTATACAAATCAATGAATAATTTTCACTCACCATTGTTTGTAATATATTCTTACTCCTCAGCTGAAAACAAAATTTCTTTTCCTATTGATTTTCTTCCTTTATGTTTGGCCAAATTGATTTTTCCTTTTCCTAATGGAGCAGAAACTAACATATCTGGATTTCAGTTACTTCTCCCTTTCTTCTTTAGCATCATTTAGGATATCAGAAAACATAAAAACAGCTCTAAGGAATAGTATTCATTATAGTATTCATTCATTAACTTCAAGGGACCTGACACTGTTTTAAGCCATTTTACGGGAGAGTGTATCTTTCGCTTTTTTTTTTTTTTTTTAATTTAATCTGTGGATTTGTAGGTGTTCTCTAAACACATATTAAAGAGACAAGTATAAATATAATGTTATGACTTGGGAGAGTGAGGTGGGGGAATTAAACACAGTTTAAGGTAGGACAAATTGTTGGATTGCAGAAGAAAGGTTTGGATCTCTCACTGAAAATGTGGACAGAATTTAGCAGGGTTTTGAGGATGTACTTCCATTTGTGTACACTGCAGCCCTTCTAAGTCTGGCTGCAACGTAAGCAACAAGATAAGTACTCTTACGGTGTTTTCAGCTCAGGATTGGTCAGGAAGAATCACAATTCTCTTGAAATACCCCATTTCTGTCAAAGTTTCAGCCCCAACTGGGGGCTTGATTTCGTAAGATGCCAGGCACTCCTTTTCGTTTAGGAGATGAAGGGGTTCTTTGGGTACCAGGTAGCTGAGAAATGACCTGAGAACTGAAATGTTTATCCTGGAAAGGTTCTGAAAGACTAAATTATCCCCTCAAAATAAATAGCCTTATCTGAACCCAACTTCTGAATGAAAATTCCTTGAAAAGCTCAAATATGATTGGAGGCTTAATATAGCCAGTGACGACATATAATAGTTCAGGCTACAGTAGAGAAAGAGGAGATTAGAGAATATTAAGATATGCTAAATGTTTTTTAATTCATTGGGTCTTACGAAATTTAGCCCAGTGTACAAAGAGAACTGGCTGAAGCAATCCCAGAAAGTTTAGTATTTACCTCCAGAAGTCATGGAGGACAGGTGAGGTTCTGGAGGATGGAAAAAGGGCAGAGATACTGTCTATCCACAACAAGGAGAAAAAGCAGAATCCAGGGATTTGTAATCAAGTCAGCTACCTGCCAATACATGGAACAAACAATCAAACAATTGATCTGTAAGTGCCTCGGAAAGGAAAGAAGGTTGTGAGTAGAACAGCTGGCACCAATCTCTTTTCCTTCTATGACAAGGCAACAAACTTTGTGAGTAGGAAAAAGGCATTGGATGTCACAAGTCCTGATTTTAATAAGGCTTTTGATACAGTTTCACAAGACATTGTCATTAGCAACCTGGAGAGATGATGACAAAAAGAAACTCATCTTAGGTCAATACACAACTGGCTGGCAAGCTGTGGTCAGAGAGCAGTGATTACCTATGACTAACTGTGAAAGTGAAAGGGGCTTTTGAGTGGGGTTCCTTGAGATCTGTGCTGGGCCAGTGCCATGCATGTATTTTTTTTAATGGCCGGGATAGTGGAAGGCAGAGGGCTCTTGTCTGGTTCATGAGCTAGGATGAGCTGCGGGCAGGGAGGAGATTGGGTTCAGAATGAAAAATAATCTGGACAAATCAGAGAAGCGGCCTGGATAGACTGGGGTGCAAGACAGTGAGGACAAATGCAAACCTCTCTATTGAGGTAGGAATAGTCAACAGCATTAATGCAAGAATAGGACATCGCTGTCTAAGTATCCGTCCTGGAGAGAAGGATCTGGGTCTTAGAGTGGATCATAGAATGGGTTTCAAATGAAATAGATTACACATGAAATGTGAGTCAATAAGATCAATGACTGTGATCAACTAGAAACATGATCCTAGAGGGAAGATTGAACATACTGGTTTGCCTAAACTAAAGAGGAGAGAAGGAACATGATAAGTCTTGAAAGATGACTGGAAAGAGGAAAGAAATCTCTTGTCTTTGTCTAATGGGACAAGGGGTAATGGGCTTTAACTGCAGTGAGAGAGACGTAGCTTAGATGCTAGCAAAATCTTTCTACGAGTGATAATGGCAATAGGCTGCTTGGAAGCTTACCAAGGAGGTTAGACGGATATCAGTCCAGAATAATGTGGGTCTAATTCATCATGCCTTTTGGAGATGGAGGTGGACTAGATGACCCCTGAGGTGCCTTTCAGCTTCAATTTCTTGAACTTAAGCGTCTTTTAGTTTCATTTTCATTTTCTTTTAATTTCTTCTAATTTCTTTTCATTTTAGTCCCAATAAGCCTTCCTAGTCTATGAAGAGTTAAGATTTTCTCTGTTCCTCAGTATCTTACAGAATATTGTTAGCATTTAGCATCAATTAAAATGGCAAAGTCTTACGATTCACTCTCCACCTTTGCTCAGCCTTATCCATTACTCTTGAACCAGTTAAATAAATATGGTTTAACTGCCGTCTACTGAATAAATGTTCTCTCTTTCTTACTCTGTATGTATGTCTGTACATATATAATATCTGTATATATATATTTGAAATTATGATTCCATTTATCCTAAGTTTCTGGAATTTATTGATTTTTTTAACAGTGTTTAAATTACATCCACTTTTATGGAGACAAATCTGTTGAAGAATTAAACAGTAAAGTTTGCTCCAATCTATAAACATGACAGGGGGATGATTTCCTCTCATTTGCTAAATATACAGCTCCTTAGTTGGAGACATAAATAAGAATGTTGCCTAAGTAGGTCAGATTTGAGCTAGGGCTTTTCAAAAGACATGAAAGCACCCACCGTGAATATACACTTCAAAGCCAGAACCCATTTTTTTGTGCACATTTTGTTCCCGAGAAGTTTTCCATCTGTTCTAATGTCATGGCTTTGCCACAGTGGCTTGTCCTCAGACTCTGTATCTCTGGCAACTCATATGCTTTACTTTTTAATGCGGCAGGTAAAGGAGATAATTGGAAGACCTTCAGAGCTGGGGGAGGGGGTGTGGGAGGAAAGGGGGAATCTTTCACTTCTAAATGGAGACGAAGGACAGACATCCTCAGCTCCTTGTTGTTAGATATCTAGTTTGATTGGATGCCAGAAGCTGAAAGGAGGGAGTGTGCATTTTGAAAGGCTTTTTGAGGAGCAAATCTCAAATTAAAAGAGAAATAATATTTATAGAGGTTAGTGAAGTTCACTTCAGCCTGTACTCTGTAGCAGTGCAGTTCCAAATTCAGGATTCTTGATGGATTTAATCCCTTTTTCATCAGCAATAGTCCAACACGATCTGCCTGTCACTTTTTCAAACGATGCCTTTCTGACTTCTCCATGTAGCTCTGAAAGGGGAGGAAGCTTCCTCACTAATATGTCACTCAACCCACCCACCCAGACACCCACAGCTTGTTTGAAGCCAGCATAAAAAAAAATAAAAAATAAAAAACCACCCTGTCTTGTAGCTGAGCTGAAGAAAGCACTTCTTTAAGTATCAATATCAGGGAGCATTGGTCCTAGGGGCGAAGCCAGGTGTAAACCAACTCCTTATTGATATCTCAAGCCAGCCCTCAATCTTACAAAACAAGCGGAGCTGCGCTTTTGCTATTTTACCTGCAAATTAGTGGCAGCATTACTGTGTGTTATGTTTACAGAAGACCTTTTATTTACTTGGATTGTAGAGTGCCTGCCACTCATATAGGAACTGCTGGATCATCGTTGGGTGCCCTGCTCAGTTGTTGACACCTCCGTAACGGGGAGTAGGAACAGGTGGGACACCCAGGGGCTGGGGGTGGCTCTGCAAGGAGCTGACTGCTGTGCCTTAGCTGATGCAGCAGTGCGAAGACAAAACAAAAGGCAGGGAATGAGGTGTGAAGGAACTAGAGGCCAGCAGAAGCAGGTGTTGCTGGGGAAACAGGAGGGCTCTGGACCTAAAGACCATGTGCATACGCCTGAGGAAGTCCACAGCAATGGACAGAATGACTGAGGGGGCCTGCATGTCCCAGGACTGGGCCTGAGAGAAGACTTGCATGAGGCATAAAGATCCCTCCCTTGTCTTTGGCATATTGGCCATACTTGGTCCTCAGGGAGCAAAACATTGTTCTAAATGTCTAAAGAAGGTCTTCTGGGGCTATCTGCGTCTTCACATTGCGGCTGATAACATCCACCATTACCACCACCCTCATTGCAAACAACCCTGAGACAAGTGAGGACTCTTAGTACATCAACACTCACATATAGAGCAGCTCTTTGGGCAGCACTTGTGTTTGCTGGTCTCTAAGGAGAAGGCAAACTGCCTTCCTTCCTGCATCTCAAAGTGCCTTCATGACACAGTCCTAGCAAACCTGTGAAACACAGTCAAGATGCAGAGCAGGATGGACCGTCACCTGGTTCACAGCAACACCTGGCAGCGAGTATTACCACTGTATACAGAGAAATTAATCTTTTACCTTTTACTGGAAGAAAGAACAGCATAAGAATTTGCTTCGAAGGACTCAGCAATTAAGAGCAGAATAAATATGAGTCATCTGTCCGGCAGAGGCTGTGCCAGATGCAGACACAAAGTAATTCGGCATGTTAATACCACTTACGCAACGTTGGTCCTATGACAGGGAACATTTGCTGTCAGTTTGTGAGGAGGTACGTGCACATGCACGCATATGCAAGAACATCGGTATAATTTGGGGTTGTTCAATTTGCTGATCTGCCAGCTATACCTCTCAGGGCATTTTTAGTAAGTCTCAGAGTAATTTGGAGGCTTACAAATTTTGCCTCTTGGCCTGGAGAATATTAGTGTAGGCACTGAATATAAAGCTGGCTAAAAATTGGGAGTTCAGTTGGAAGGAAATGTTATTGTTTTGTCATGGGATGTGTATTAAATGAAGCAAACCAAAAAAAGACTGAAGAAATTCCCAGCAGCTCCATAGGCTCTACTGCTGCTCCGTAGGACAGAGAGCAATGCGAGATACAACTCGCCAGTGAGCTGCTGCCATGGGCTCCCACGAACAGTGACTCCAGGGCAGTGTTGCAGGAGAGGGGACCCTAAGTGCTGAACTGGTGTCCCAAGTCCCAAGGCTCACCTCAAAAGCTGGTGCAAGGTTCCCGGAGAGCTGAGGTGGTCGCTAGGTTTGGGAAAGCAGCAACCATTTGGGGAGGAATGAATTGGTATTTTTCCATCAGAAAATTTCTGACCAGCTTTACTTCAAAAGGTTTTGGCATTATTCTGTTTTATTTGTGGAATGGGAAGGCTACTAAATCCCTGTTTCTGGAATCATCCTGAAGTTCTTAGATGTCCTGGTCTCCGTTTGAGCATCAGAGCCTTTGGAGGCAGAGTATTTGGAGATGATATTGCTGATGACAAATAGAGACCAAAATACTCTCTGCTCTGGCAATTCTAGGCTTGCAGATGGTTCTCCAGGGGATGTTTGTAGCCAGGCAGACAGACCTTATCTTGCTTAGAAAGAACCCCACAGCACGAAGCAGGTGACATTTATACCACCACCACACTCTGTACTGCAGAAGAGCTGCTTGTTGGGCCTTGCGAGGGGTACTCTGAGGTCCTGGAAGACAGGGTTGGGCTTTTTTAGTGAAGGTTAAACATGAGCGCTGCCCAAAGAGCTGCTAAGGATATCAATGTGGAGGTACAAAATGTATAAGAAGCCTCAAGCTGCTTGTAACAAGGGTGGTAGTAGTGGCAGACTTCATGGTGCCGTAATGTGATTTACTAAGCTGTTTCCCATGCTTACCATGACTTCACTTACCCTCAGTTATTTGTATAGTTCCGGTTGTCCAGATCAGGAAGTTTGTCTGCTTGGGAAGGGGTAGAACTCATGAAACAGGCGCAGGGTTATGTAGAAAATGCATATTGTTTGGATTGTGATCAGTTACGAAAATGAAAGAGGGAGAAAGGTTTTCTTTTTGCTGGCTTGTTGACGGGTGCATGTGTGTTGTCTTCTTCGTGCTATTGCAATGAAAACACCTGGAAATGAATTGGGGGGTTGAGGATTTAGGGAAGGAAAATGAGTTACCGGTGCTGAAGGCAGCCAGGTGGAGTAGCAGGAGAGAGCAGTGTGCTGCTGCTTGCAGGGCACTGCTGGGAGATAGGGAAACGGAGGAGCACGGAGGTCAGGGCTATTAACTGTGTTGTATATGTGAGTGAGAGCAGGGCCATTTCAAACCCAGTTATTAAATTTTTACAGTATTTTGCTGATTTTTTTTTTTTCATTTTTAAAAAGAGGGATTCACCTTTGGTGAGGGATTGCAAGATGCTCAGCTGCCCTAAGAGGAATCAAGTATCATCACATCACTGGATCTAGCGCCGATCTTGCTGAATTCAAGGGGCTGGTCCCAGGGACAGTCTCAGAGGATCAGCCTCTCGGTGGTCCAGATCTACCTGGCTTCTTTGCTTCGCCACTCAGCTTGCTTGTGAAATGCACAGGCTGTAAGCACACAGAACACCAAAGAGTGAAATAAATTCAAACTCCTAAGATGCCCGGCTTTAAATGTTACCAGCAGCAAAATGTGGTGTAATGATAACTTCCAGGGTGGCGGGCTCTTATTTCAATACACGTTGGGCACTACAGAGGCTTTGGTGTGATGGGCTGAAAGCGCTGCTGTGGGAACATGGGCTGGCAGTGGGCCCCCGAGGTGGGCAGCACGGCGGGGCGCCGGAGGTGAGCAGCCTCACTCCCCGCTGATGCTTTCAGGAGGGGATGAGTAAACGGGTGGTTTGGTGCCTTCTGTGTTCCTCCAG
This sequence comes from Chauna torquata, assembly GCA_013399475.1. Taxonomy (NCBI): domain Eukaryota; kingdom Metazoa; phylum Chordata; class Aves; order Anseriformes; family Anhimidae; genus Chauna; species Chauna torquata. The sequence continues at coordinate 111,903 of VXAL01011905.1, forward strand.
CACCTCCGAACATCGCAGCTGCTCAGAGAGGCTGTCAAGTCAGAAGTCTGCTTCTCCTGAGTGCTTGCTGTAAACAGTACGTGCAGCAGTGTTGATTATACATCAGTGCGCCGGGCTAACTATAGCACAGTAATTAAAGGGGTGAGAACATTTTGGAGTACTTTCTGCCACTTGTTGTGTGCGTAATCCCCCTGTGTTTGGCAATAAATAGAACTTTTAAGTTTAATTAATACACACTTGGCTGGCTATCCACTTAAAGCATGCTTCGGTAGCCCGAGACGTTACCCACTTAGGTGAAGCGTTTGTGGCAGAGCGGGTGCGACGGCGGGGAGGGGCACGGGAGAGCCCCCCAGCAGGGCAGGCACGGCTGTGCGTCCGGGGGAAAGTGGGTCAGTGGGCAATGCAGAGCATGCTCTGACACAGGCACCCGGGCACTGAAGGAGAAGACAAAGTAAACAATCAGCTTTTTTCTTGAATGTGGGGCAGTTTGGGCTATTTTTCTAATTTATTTCTGAACGCTGGGTTTCATAAGTGAGTTCCTCCCAGGCTGTGGTGTCAGCGGGTCAAATGAGTCTTGAGAGAAACGGGGTCTCGTCTCTCTCTTTCCCTCTCCAACTTCCTTTGTGTACGGCAGTTTGAACCACTGATTTTTTTTTTTTTTTTGAGTTTAGCAGAAACAACAAAAACAACAACAAAAAATGATTTGGATCGGATCAAATATACATTCCTTCCCTCCTCCTCCCCTCCTGGGATGAAACAAGCAAACAAATCGTGCTGTTTAGCACACTTGTGTCATTTGCCCTGAAACAAGCCATTTCATTTTGTGCACTTTTTGAAAAGCAGAGGCAAGGAACAGCGAGAGTTTCATAAAACTCTGGCAAGCACTCATTTACTTATCTGAGGTGGTGGGGTGTCAGCAGGAGCTATTTCAGCCCCCTTGGGTCCAGAGCACACCCCAGCTTGACGTCTGGGGAATTTTTCTGTGGGTGGCGTTGAGGCTGAGCAGGTGAGGGAGTGAACTGAACCGCAGCCAGTGCATGAAGCACGGGAGTGAGCATGGGAGAGCAGAAGTGAGGGTCAGGGAGGACAGGGAAAAGATTTATCTCAAGAGTGGGGAGAGAAGGTGTCGGTAATGAACCAGGTCTCTGTTGTTGCACCTTTTTTTTCTTTTTTCTTGCTCTCTAATACCATTTTTCTACTTATCTCACCGATTCCATTGCCTCTCCTTATCCTTTGCTCCATGCCTTCTCACCTCCTATTCCCAGCCCTTTTTTAGTTTCTCAACCTTTCCTCCTGATCAGGTGCTTTGATTTGGGAAGCTGCATTGGTGGTCCATGGTGTAAACTGACTGCTTACACTTGCTAGGGCTTAGCATGCATATGCCTGTGTGTTTTGAAGACCCAGTTATGTGTGATGAGCTCTAATTTTCACCAGGTTTTTATTTTATATATATATTTTTTTAAGTCTTCATGTTGGAAAAATACTTACTTTTGGAATTGTCCTGCTAGAGAAGATTCACTGGCCTATTCTGCAGGGTGGAGGGTGACAGACATCCTTTCTCCTGACTTCAGATGAAATGAAGTAAGTACTTGCAGGGTGCAAATCATTTGTCCCATTTTCCACCAATACAGGGAGACAGGAAGCGTTTCCCTAAGGAAAGCGCTTCTCTGCATTACCTGTAATGGGAGCCCTGGGTGGCCGGCTCTGCTGCGAGCTTTGGCCATGGGGTGCCTGTGCCCAGGGGAACGCCACGCTCTCCCTGCTTGGCCCAGCCAGTGACAGCAGGTCCAGAAACCACCAGATTTAATAAAAAAGGCTTCATGGCAGGTTGGGTGGTCCTATGCTGTGTGACTAATTAACTTGCTGCCCTTGCAGAAGCACTTTGAAAGATGAATTTCTGTCCTCCACACCCCTGCTTCCCGCATTCGGAAGGGACATGTCACATCTCACGCGTTTCCTGGCCTGTCACCCTGCCCTGCTCCAAGAGCTGCGAGCGCCAGCTCCCGCTTTACTGAAATGGGGCAGCTGTTTGCTGTAAGGAGACTTCTTCGTTTGTGCTTCCCTGTGGCACACAGTAATTGTCCCCTGTACAAGGCATTGGGTGCTTGTTTGAGCTGTGCTTCCTTTTCTTCATGGCAGAGAGCTACCCCCCTGCACAGCAACAACTGAAGGCATAGAAGTGCTTCTCTTTTATATTGTGAACATTATCTGCTATGCATGCAAAATGTGGCTTCCTTTTTTCTGTCTTCCTGTTTTCTCCACTTTCAGAAATATCTTGATTTTTCATACTATGGTTTGCAAAGCCTGGCTCTGGCTTTTTTGTACCTTCTTCATAACAACCCCACTTGAAAGGTGAAAAAGGAGGCTCTAAAGCCCAATTCCTGGATTACGACCTGCACATTATTTTAATTTAAGCCCGCCTTGTGTTACAACATAGAATCAAGGTGTAAGTGTGTAAAGTGCTTTGGGAGCCCAGTGATAAAAGACCCTATAAAAATATAAACATAAGCAGACGGCAGTCCCAACCTGCCTCTTAGAAGCAACTCACGAGCTCACAGAAAAGGGCGCAAACTCAACTCCTACTTGGGGTTATCTCAGGCAACAAGAAATGTAGTCTTTGCCAGAGCTTGCTTGTTTGGCTTCTTTCTAATGTAGACCTCTCTATTTCTCACCAAATTGCATCAGCCTCAGAGCCAAACTAAATCATCTGGGTTGCAGCTCCAAACTCAGTCAGACTTTTTGTGCCTGTTCAGAAAGAGGTCCGTGACTGTGGCACAGCACTGATGGCAAAGCACCATCCTGCCAGCAGAGGCATTGCCAACCGTGGCTATGGCTGTATCTAAACCACTGTGATGCTGATGTCTTCAAGCAGGGAAAAGCCTAAAATGGTAGGTTCATGAATGTAAAGTCTATCACCAGTTTGTGGTTAAGATCAATCTGGGGCACGATATATAGGAATGGAAAGAAGTGAAAACAAAGGAGTGAGACATACAGAGATGTGTTTGATGAGGAGAAGAGAGAGATGATCTTTTTCTACTCTTGCCTGTTCTTCCAAACACCATTTTTTCTGAAGGATGGATTTTCTCTTTATCTAACTTGGCTTTTTTCCCTGCTGTGAAATGTTTTGGGTCAGATGATATTTTGCTGGACTTTAGAAAACTGCTAAGAATTAATTAATCTGTAATTAAATTGATGGGGAAAAGATGTACAGAACTGTTAATAGAATTATATCCTCAAAAGGAACAAAAATAAGACAGTTTCCTTTCATTTCTCTTTTTTACAGTTTGCAGTCTGACAGATTTCTGACCAAGTTCGAGTTAAGACAAAGTGCATGTGGCAAAAGTTGGAAGTGTTGTAATGCTGCCTACTGTGATTTGTATAAACATTTAGGATCCCCTGGAGAGGAATGTAATCCAGGGTTCCGTGCTTACACAGAAACACTCAGAACAATATAATATTTGAAAGAAAAGAAACTTCTTTAATTGGATTTGTACTGACCATTTTTGAAATACAAAGATGACACTTTATCCAGTAAGCTACAGATTTTGTTTGCAGTCACAGGGAATAGGCAGGCCTCAAATTAGCTACAGGACAGGCCTTGCTCTTGTTCCATGACCCCAACAAAATGCTGTGGTGAGAATGAAAAATGCTAATGATAAGAAAAGGCTGTAAGACTCAAGCCACATGCTTCTCTAAGTTTATGCAAGTTGCACTAAACGGATCACGTGATTTCCTCACGCATCCCTCAAATGACAAAAAATTGAAATGGAAAATGGTTAGCAGTTTGTCTTTCTTCTGACTAGAAGTTTGCTGTAAGATGGGGTGGTTACTGACGTTGCTCTCCATTGCTTACCTAGGCAGGTGGTGCCAAAGGTGACGGGCTTGCTCCCTGCAAAGGCCACCACAAGACCGGCCACCTCACTCTGAATCCCTTCTGCCTTTGGAGATAATCTTACCTGGTCTCAGCACCCATCCTCTTGTAGCCACTGGGAGAGTGCCAAGTCATGGCCTCGCTCATGTTTTCACACAGAGCTGTCTCCCTTTCTTTATTATATTGAAGGCCAAGAAAGGAAAGTGCGGTGGTTTCATTACTTTCAAGGAGAATCAACAGCAACAAAGAAAAGAAAACAGCACTTCAAAGAGTATATCCAGATTTGCAACATCCCTTGGCTTTTGTAATAATAGAAGGATGATAATAGAGGCTTCTATTAAAGGTATAAATCCTGGTTTTATTTTCCTTTTCCTTCCCATTTTCATATTTTTCCTTCTTTGCATTGACAATTGGCAAGGTTCATCAGTAATGGTAATAGGCGTAATTTTGTCAGATGCTGCACTCCCCTTAACATCAATAGGGGCTGAAGAACAACCAAACTTAAGGCAAGAATAAGAGTCAGAGGAGGTATATTACCCTGAAGCAACTAAAAATTCTGTGCATCTATAGTTGTCTGTATTTATTATCTCCAAGTATTCAAATAATTTTACGATGTATTCCTAGAAAAGGAAAAGATATAAGCTCAGGTTCACCCCATCTATCTTTTGGCACATAATGGGTATCCCAAAATACCAAATATTGCCACTTAGGCCTCCTTTTACGTAACTAGTGAAAGAAATTGGTATCTTCATGGGGCAATTAAAACAGTGCAAGATCTGAGAGCCCCTCTGGAGGGGACTGTTGCTTCCTTGACTGATGTAGGCCTCTTGTCCAAGTGTTTATCAACAGGAGGGATGAGTCTAGTCCATATTCACTGAGATGATAAGTGAAACTTAGGACAGGACAATTTGTAAATGATAAGGTCCTTTAATTTCTGTTTAAGGAAGGTGCACACTGAGGTGGTTCCAGTAACTGTGTTTGGCAGAGCTGTGAACACATTAAGACAGGACTAATGTAGCCAACTGAATAGGAATGATTTTTTGGAGGGACTCCTGGAGAAAGGGATTTTAGGTGCAACAAGAAGAAATGGGGTGGGAAAGAGGAGTAAGAATAAGGTCTTAGAAGTAGGGACAAGGCAGTTAAACTGAATATACCTAAGTAACATATTAGTAAATGCTAATGGCCATATTACCTCTTTATTAAGGACCCCAAAGAAAAGTTCTTATAGAGGAAGACAATAACCTCCCTTGCCCATGGATGATGGACCCCTCATTTCCAGGAGGGTGACAATGACAACAAGGAGAAGCTAAATGGGGAGGAATGCAAGGGGGGATGAGTCTGCAAGGCAGCTTTGGGGCGTCACTGTTGTCTCAGTTCATGTTAGACATCTATAGATGCCGATGTCATGGCTGACCTAGTTGTCCTGAGCATGCTTTTGAGTCAAAGGACAGAAACTGCTGCTTTTAGGAAACTGCTCAGCAGTTCAGCTGAGCTATTTTAGATGTTTGTTTAAAAGTGAGATAACTCCTACAATGCCTGTTTCTTTCTATTGATGAAAAAGGAGTTGAGGATTGTTAACTCAGATGGGGAGTCTATGGTTTATCAGATGCTATCAAGCGGTCTGTAAACTTGCATTCACCTTCAAATAGCTAACAAAACTGCCAAACAATTATTTTCTCAACAAATCTTATTGCAGCATAATCCAAGTAGGACTTTTAGGGGGTAAAGGAGACTTGCAAGGCTGATATATTTAAGAAAAGGCTAAATGAGATATTTTTGGTAAATTACATTTGCTTATTAGTCATCGCTTCTCTTCTCATTCTGAGAAACTGCCCTCTTCAGATGTGTTCATTTTATTTGGCAGAAGTGCAGATAACTCCAGATGTTGCTGATTCTTTTTCAGTTCATTGCCTTAGGAAACTGCAGTTGCACCTGAGAGAAAATAGAAGCCAACCTGGAAGAAAAAGAAAAGAGATATATAATAGCCTTGCTAGAGGGAAAGGAAAATCATATTAATTTATATGCTCTGGATGATCTCTAATTGTTTCCTTAAAGATGAATTAAAAGCCTTTTTATTCACACAGAGCTGAGTTCAGGGCCTTACACATTTCCTATTAGAGTTGAAAACATCACTGATAAAAGAGTTACATTTTCTATCTTCCCATAAAGGTCTACTATTGCAATGGAAAACAGGTTACTAAATGAAGCAATTGGCAGGTAAGCAGAAGTGATAATATGCTTTGATATTGAGAGCAATATCCTTGGCTGATAAAAATAGGTGTCATCTTCAAAGTTCAGCAGAGCTGTGCTTTTTCACCCTATCTGAAGATGTGGCTCCTAGATTCCTAGCTATGGACTGTCATCATTTTAGATCTGGAAATATAATGTGTTACCTACCATCACTTTCAAACTTTTGAAGCTTGACGGAGAAAGAATATTCTTGCTATTGTAATCTACCGAGGATAAAGCCTGAGAAAACACTGACTATTGAGTTTTTTTTCTTGCTTTGGGAGAACTTTTTTGCTTACATTCTCTGCTATGTCAACTGAGGGTGACAAGGTTAATGACATACAGACCCTTTCCCCCTAGAGTAGCAGTTCATCTCTAGTTCATGCTACTAGCTACTGAAAGTCATTTCACCTAATGAAAAAAAAAAAGATCTAAAGATCTCATCCAGTTCATGGCAGGTAAGCATTCACAAGTCTACAACCACTGTGATGGAGCTTTCCCTGTCACTAGGCGGAGTGAGTGGGCACTGCAGCTGAATGACATGCCTAAACGCTCCTCCATGACACCTCTGGAAAGCTGGGCAAGCTTTTCTGTCCAGGGCTGGAAGACGCCGAGATTTACAGGCTATTACCTTCCACCAGAATAACATTCAGTCAAAGATAACTTGCACCTGCTGGTGAAAGTGCTTCCAAATAAATAAATGAGGGAGTGATATTCTTTGGAAACCAGTCTGATATCACTTCTGACAGATAACAGCGACTGTGATGACGAGTAAACACCTCAGTCACAGGGTGGTGCGAAGCACACTGATGCAAACTGGAAGCAAAACTGTAGACCCGCCGCTGACGGCTGAATCACTGCTGTATCTAATTAGGCACATCAGCTAAGATGTGCAAGCTTCCAACCGTCTGAGAAGGGCTGAGACTGCTAATACCAATCTGTTATTGTCCTCACTGCTCAGAAGAGGTGGTGGGATAAGATTGAAAAAAAGGCATTTTCTGTTGGTGGGGTCAGTAGTTTTCTGGTTACTTGCTGTGGGGAAAGTGGGGCAGGCAGCTCAGTGTTGTTACATCATGATTGTCCGATTTGGCCCTCTGGATAATGTCAAGGTAAAGAAATAAATTGCTCCTATTTACAGTGTTGGTGAATAACAGCAGCCCCCTGGTTTTCTAATGCGGTGTCATTTGAATTGTATATGTTCTTGAATCTGACAAACTATGTATTTATGCATTAGGTTTCTTCAAAATTCCTGGTACGTTTTTTTAACAAGATGCAGGAAAAATAAACTGAAATGCCGATCTTTTATTCCTAGGTTGTTTGTGACAGAGATTCAGCAATGCCCCTGTGCTGAACATGATTCATGTAACGCACAGACAGCGGATACTGAGTTTGAAAGGGGCCTAATCAACAATCTTAGGAATAAAGAGGGATCTTAACTTAAAAATGTTGATGCATGAAGGAACATAATTCTCTGTGTGCTCAGTTGCTGTTTAGGGGACACTTATACTATAGCAACCACATTGAATCAGTCCAGTGCCATTCAAAAGCAAATTAAGTTGTAAAATCTCACTGTATGTTTATGCATGTGTCTAAATATATGTACAGAAATTATTTATATATTTGCTGCTTTGCATAAATTTTTCCTCTTCCAGTATACTCAGTTCATCCCTGGAATCTCTCTACCGAAGTTAACAGTGAGGTATCAAGGAGGTATTTTGCTCTTTTTACTGAATTTTTGGGATGAAACTTCCTGTAACGTCTGACGAGACCACGCACCGCTCCCAGGAGAGCTGTTCTCATCCAGGCAGGGGACTCATGGGCATGGAGAAAGCTCTGCTCCCCTGGCCCAGGGCACAGCACAAATCCAGTCTCCGGAGGGTGCGATAGCGGGTACCACTGAGCAAGGCAGCGTGAGGAAATGCTAAAGAAATGCAGCTTCTTTAACATTTCCTGGGCTCTGGAAATGAGGATGGGGCTTTCGGAGGTCTTTCTGAAGGAGGGTGGTGGGAGATGCCCTTTGATGTGGCTCAGGGATGGAATGGCTAGTAAAAGGGGTGGAGGGCAGTGGGAAGACAGGAGTGATGCGGGGGGGTCAGAGAACTGTGGCAGCTCGTCTCATCGATGGCCGATTGAACAAGGACTCTGTATGCTGTCTCTTTCAGGCATTTTGTACTTGAACATAAGGGATAAGGAGACACTGAAGAAGGAGGCTGATTAAACTACTCTTGCCGTGAAGAAGATGCTGTGGGTCTGTAATCCGGGCAGTGCTGAGTATCGCATGTAGCCTCTTTGTTGTGTAAATGAACACAAAAAAATGCAGTGTCCTCTTGAGAATTAGGGTGCGGCTCCATGTTAGGGATCGTTCATCAGTCAGTTCTAAATACCCTCTCTACACCCTGTCCCTGCCCCCACGCAAGGGGCTGCTGCCTTTGCTGCCATGCCTGTTTCTGGTGTGTCCAGGAGTGGTGAAAACAGATAAATTATAGCAAGAAGTGCATAGAAATATTGATGGATAATAGGAAAAAAGTGCCTCTTCAGGACCAGGTCACTTTATAGCTCTGTGTTAGCTGAGCTGGTGCAAGGGAGGGGGATAACCAACCATCTCCTTGGGGATGGGAGGTGGCAGGGATGAATGTGGATGGTGGGGGCAGGGGCGAATACTTCTTAACCAATGCTGCTATCAAAGGATTTGAAACATCATAATCCATTTTTAATTTATTGGGATGGGTTTCATCTAACTTTACTAAAAACCAGGTGTGCATACGGACACTGGGCATGTCTGGAGAGCGAGAGCTCTATCCCATGTAATAAATCAGCTCCTTGCTGCTGAGTTGCTCTATCTATGAGGGAGTCCAGATGCCCAGCTGACCTAAGTGCCTAACTCTTAGATTGCTAAAGTGAGCTCAGATGAGTGCTACTCTTACCCTTTAATTAGTTCATATATTGTCTGAGTTTACAAGTAAATCCATTAACTAGTTTGATTATGAACAGATTCTGTAAGCACCTAACGTTGGACCTATCTTAATGATGGAAAAAAAAATCTTCTCTGTAGGTTACATTGTTAAAGAAATATGATCCATTTTGTGTCATTATTTGCCAAATGTAGTTTCTTGCCAACACTGAAAAATCATGTTCTGCTGGAGGAAATTCCTTAAAGGCTTGCCATCTCTCAACATCACTGCTCTCTTCTATTGTTTCTAGAAGGAATAAAACTTCAGAGTCCTTTAAGCAAAAAATGACCACTGCTTCTCTTTGTCATTTGAACATAACCTCTTCTCTAAGGACAGCTTGCTTTCATTCTCCAGAGAGGGGTGAACCAAAGGCATGATATTAGAAAGCTGGGATACCTTACCCAAGGAGTCATTTAATCTAATCTGGCACCATAATTACTACAGTGGCTTTATCATAATTTTATGTTTCCTAGATATAATAACCATATGCAATGAATGTACTATGTACTGTATGGAATACAGCAAAACCAAGGTAGAATTAAGGTTATTTAGGTACATGTCTGAATATCATTTGAAACTATTTGTTAAGTTTAGAACACTTGGTTTGGAGATAATTAAACAACCATGTAAAAGACACTGTAAAGATGAATATGTACTTAGTCATACGGCTATCTTGCTACAGTGTTTGTCTGGCAATTGTTACAGCACTGTCATACTGTAAGTCAGCATTATGAAATGCAATATATTATTATTACCTGGCCATTGATCAGATGAACTGTTGACTGCTTCTCCCAGACAGCTGAATCTTGCCTTGCTTTCCAAGCAAAATCAGTGCAGTAAGTCCTCGACTGACCAGAAGAGCTGTTTGATTTATTATAATTACAATAAATTTGTCTGTTCATAACTGGAGGATTGCTTCTACTTTTCTTTTATTTATGTCCTGTTTATAAACTCGATCCATTTCATTACAATTTTCTTACCTGAAACAACTACAAGTACCTTTATTGAATCCTTAGTTGTTGCCTAACTCTTTTAATAACCCAGCTGCAAATTTTGTGGTCTTCTGTAGGTAGGGAGCAGAGGTATATAAAAATGTACCACCTTTTTTTGCCATGGTGGCAAATTTGTGTGCCACCATGTGAGACATTTTGGAAGGTTTTGGTGTCCGGAAAGTGCAGATCACCTGCCTTTTGATGAGCAGGCTTGTGAATGTTTAAATCTCATATGTTAACTTTGAAAATACAGATTAATCTGTCTGAGTCTACCAGCTATTAATTACTTTTTGTGTCTCTTTTTTTCTTACATTATGCACAATAAAATGGAGAAACTAACTGGTTCACATGTACCCTTTTTGTTGTTTGAAACTTCTGGGTTTTGTTCCTTTCCCACCCTAGCATCAGCATAAGCTGTGGTATACAGGTTTTCCCCCTTCTTTCTTTCCCATTAGTCGCTCTATTAAATATGTTAATTGTAGTGTCCCAGATTACTGGGAGCTCCTTAAATCGAAGCCATGAGACTTGGTAGCAAGGCGCTTAGCTATGAGCTTTGCAGATGATAACTGCATCATATGAGTATTCATACAGAACTGATTGAGCCCCTGAGGCCAGATGCTAGAACTGTTTTGTACTACTCTGGCACCATGAGCAAACTTGAACAGAGTTTACAGGTCTGCCTGAAGACTGTTTCCAAGAGAGGAAATCCTGCCATCGTGCCTTTGATGCTGTTTAGAGGCTGTTCCGTCTCTGGCAAAACCCAGCCCCCACTGGGAGGAGGGAAATGAGGCTGAAAGGTGTAGCCCCGGTGGTCTGGCCGAGAGGGTCAATCCCATTCACTGCACACTGAACTGAGGGGAGCTTGGGTGACCACTTTAAAGTTACAGACTTGGAGAGGCCTATGAGATGCTGTCATAATAATAATAATTTATAACAATAACATATTATTATTATTACACAGAATCATCATATCATGGTGCTTGGTTCTGTACAAACACATCTCATCTGAAGAAACTTGCACTGACAGCTTTAAAATTTCCCTCTCTGTGCATCTCTGATCCTGCTTTCCACTTTTTCCAAGGTATATTTGCTGAGATGGGCGGTACATGCTATGTCTTAGAGCAGGTAAAAAAGAGCTTTATTTGTACTACCTGTCACTTCAGGCTGGAAGAATTCAGTATCTGTGTCACTGCTTTTGCCATATGCAGTTGGGTTTTCTCCTTCCCCTCTGTAATTCTTCTGGGGACACTGTATAATAAAAGTCTCAACTTAATCAAGAAGAATTCAACATGTGGCACCGCAAGAGAGAGCATCGGGATATAAAAGGAGAAAGCAAACAAACAAGCAGACCCTTGTGATGTCAGACTAATAACACATTTGCTGCTGTGCTCTCCAGCTTTCTGGTGTGTGTGCTGTTTCTCCTATACAACGTTGTTCTGTGCTTTGTTTCCTTCGGCTGCTCAGCCTGAGAGGGTTAGCTGCTGCCAGGGGGGCTGCTGGGACACCAGCAGGTGTCTGAATAATTGGAATAAAAATTCTTTTAGAAAGAAGCAGTTAGTGGAAAAGAAAACCCTTCTCTTAGATTAAAAAAGTTAAAAAAAAAAAAAAATCATTTTCCAGGGCCATTAGCAGCGTCAAATCTTCCTCTTTCTTACTTAGAGATAAAATTAAGATACACCTGAAGGTATGATTGTTCCAGATTGGAGCAGGCTCAGCAAAACGTATGATGTGGAGAGCCTCATCCTGCGAGCCTGCGGGAGGTGGAGGTGGTTTGTAGCTTGGGGACCAATATTTGGTTCCTGCGCTGGTACCACAGAATGAGGCTGAAATTTGTCACGCCAGGCAGCACGGTACCTGCGGCTATCCCTGCCTCCATACCATGCAGCGTCGTAGTGTTATTTAAACCCCTGTTTCCCACACCGTTTTCGGCAGCAAGGATTGACTGCTGCAGCAGAAACCGGCTGCTTAGGCACAGATGGATGTGGGTGTCTTTCGCTGCTTGGGCACTCAGCAGCGTGGAGTAGTCCAAAAGGACATCGGTGCTACGGGCCAACGTAACAACTGGGGCCAGATGCCCTGGCTCCCAGCAAGGCAACCGGCCTCTCCCACACCTTCTCCCTTCAGCCCCGGCTGCCCCGCTCTGCTGCAGCTGCTGCGCTCGCCTGCGTGGCTGGGTGCGTCTGGCCAAGAGGGAGGGGGTCCCTTTCCACTTGGCATAGAAAGGATATGGAGCTGGAAGCGGTGTGCTGGATGTGGGGGACATCTGTGGGCCAGGTTGTCTCACCAGCTCCCTCGAGGGGTTTGCGAAGGGAGCCTCTACTTGCAGGGACTTCTGGTGCCAGGCCTGCAGGAAGGACCTGGGCCATTTTAAGGGCACTCCTGTGAATGACGTACCGGGTCACACAGGAGCCTCCCGTACTGGAAATGGCTTGGTGCCGAAAGAGGGCAGCCTGTGCCCCACAGCAACAAGCAAGGTAAAAGAGTGGTAAGTGGATCCAGACACAGCCTGGGAGGGTCCTGGGGCTGGTGGTGGGAGTGGGCTTTAGTGTCAGCACCCCAGGAACCTGTCACAGCAATAAGAACTGCACCCAGAGTGTGTGCAAGTGTCCCCATGACGGTTCCTTTGGTGCTCGGTTCCTGCATGTCAACCCCAGGGACAAATTCATTGTGAATGTGATTCCTCCTTCAAGGCAACCTCAGAGTCCTGCACATTGTGTAAAATACCAGGAATCCCACCCTTATAAAAAGGCAGAGTGGCAGGATGAGCAATGGTTAAAAAAAGAAAATGTGGAAGGATAGCAAGAGGGTTGGGTCCTTGCATTTGCAATGGGAAAGGGAGAAAATGACTTCTTGGTTGAGCGTGTAAGAGCCCCATAGCTTCTCAGATCATTTTGGCATTCAGCATGTTTATGAATAATGAAATAAACTGGTGTGACATGAGGGAATAAGCTGTAAAGTGTCACAAAGCACCAGAAACAAAATCCATCCAAAATGCTTCTTTTCTTCTTGAGGAAAACCTAGAACAACTTTTCTGATTACCTGACAGTCCATTTAATCCCCAGGAAACATTCCTTTGTTACAATTTCAAGGAGAATTACTTGAAATAATCCTTTGTACAATGTGTTTGGTTCTATTTTAGTTTTAAATCATGTCCCTTTTCTTTTTTGATTTTTTTTTTTTAAAGGGGAAAATAAAAAAGACATTTAATCACTGCCTATGGAAGAGCTGAGGGCAGGTTTTCCCATATCGGGGCTGCCTTTGTCAGGAGACCCTTGCTAAAGAGACCAAGATTTCAGGGGCAGAACAAGAAATAATAATAATAATAACAATTAAAACCAACCCTGAAGCCCAAATTTTTGTAATTACACGGTGCAGACCTGGCAATGGCTGTGTCCCTGGGATGAGGAATGGTCCTTGGCGGGCCTGTGTCACACACGGGTGCCTTCAGCAGGTCTTTGTGCTGCCAGTGACACAGATTCAGAAGGAGACCTGGGGTCTCCAGCATAGAGATCTTCAAGACTTTTGAGTGACACATGGTCAAGGAGGAGAACTGGGCTTGTGTGTGGCTGCCACCATCTGCCTGCCCTCCAGCAAAGGTCACTTTCCTGGAAAGAGCCACCTCGCCTCTTGGAAAAGTGTAGTAGTGTGGTGATGAGGAAAATAAAAGATGAAAATCTCACAAATAAGAGCACGTGTTTAGTTCTTTGCATCCTAATGTACACCTAGCTGCACTAGGTAAGGAATGCTATGAAATAGTAATTTAACAATAGGAAAATGGTGTAATCTGGAGGATATTGGAGTCCATGACTTTGGCATTTGAATGATCTCTTGTCTTGTCTCTCCCATTGACTTTGAGCATTCATTTTTTTCTGTGATACAGATATAAATCTTATTCACTTCACAGAACTGTGTTAGAAATTACTGTGTCCCTATGCCCAGACATCTGAGGGCATTTTGCATTCACAGCCTGAAGGATGCTTTCAGGTGAGGTGTCTTGGCAAAGGCCAAGGGTTGGTGTAAGGGGGATCTGAACCTTCCTCCAGGTGGTGGCATTTTTTTCTCACCAGATCTCTTCCCTGGGTCTTTACACTGTTAGACATGGAGAGAAACTGTGTCATGTTGACTGTGGTCGAGGTCTGTCTTTGTTTATGTTTTCTGTGACTGCTCTTGCTGAGCTATGGAACTAAATGCCAGGTTGTGTAGAAACCAAGTGTTAGTAATACTCCAGAAAAAGCCACTTAGCCCAAAACACTTGTGCTTGTGCAGTGATTTCCTGTGGGGCTTCTCATGCCTGGGTCTGCAGCACCAGGCACATCTGAGAAAAGATGCTGGAGTGCGTATGAAAGGTTGGTGAAGACTGCTGAAAAAAATTCACTCCCGCTCTAGTTCAGTGCAGATCAAATTGGAGCGAAGAATTAATAACTACTGCCTAGGCCACAGGTTATTCCTTCTTTTTTTTTTTTCATTCTTCATTTTTTTTTTCACCTTTGCTTTCAGAAAATTCATTGCTTTTTTTTCCTCCTGGAGAAAGAAGCTCCTTTTGATCTATAAATAGCTCCGCAAGTCAAAGCGATGGGGCAACCTTAAAAATATATTATGAAGATGTCAGTAGTGGTTCTGTTGCTAAGGTTGTGTTGAGGTTTGAACTTAAGCAGGACTAATGTTTCTCCTTTCACACTCCAGTGATTAGATACAGTGGCCAGATTTGGCACAGAAAGTCTTCAGAGAACAATTGCCTTTGCTTTGTATTACTCTAGGCAAACCTTGAACCTGCACACTTTTTCTGAGATCTGTTTACTCACCGAAACATCTGTGCTGGTTATTATTTGCTCACTTTTGGACATACAGAATGGCCTTTATGAGAGATTCCCCTTCTCCAGAATTGCAGTATTGTTTTGCAGCTGAAGAACAGCTTGGCAATGCTGGCTGCTTCCCTCCGCCAGCGCTGTGGGGACCTTCCCCATCAGCAGCTGGCCCAGCAGAGGGGAGAGGGAGGGTGGCAGCAGGCTGGGGGACAGTGGGGACTTGGGGCGGACTGGGGAAAACCCAGGGGAACTCTCTGGAGCAGAGCATCCAAAGAAAGAGGGAGGAGAGGGAGGAGGAAGCAAAAAGCTTGGTGGGGGACAGTGCCTTCCCTGTCAGTGCATGATGGGGATACAGGACTCGGCAAAGATGTGGAGTGATCTCGTGTGCTGAAAACCCTCCGAAATGCCGCCTTCAGAAAGAAAGGCTCCTGGGAGGGGGAACAGCAGTAAGCACAATGTTATTCTTTAAACAAATATCTTTAGAAATAATATCCTATTTGGTTCAAACAGAGCAGGAAAAGAACAACTGAAAAGGCAGTTAATGTGGAATGCACTAAATGCTCATGTGAAGTTGCCGGCACATTATCATTGTATCTTTAACCAGGGAGGACTTCACTTGCAGAAATGGCTCTTGACAAAGTTAAGTGGCCCTATATATTGTTTGGGAAATTGCCCTTATTTTGTGCGCTTCTTGTTCCAGTAATGGAACCCATGAGCAGAGGATAATTGCAGCAGTCTCATCTGTCAAATAATATTAGAAGTCAACAGCTATAATCTCAGCCACTTGCTTTACACAGCTTTTCTCTGTATTTTCTGTTCAAATTGTCAGTTGTTACATGTAAGTGTCCCCATTCCCTGTGGCTGATAAAAGTAAAAAGATTTAAGTAAATCAGGAGGAGTGCAGAGAGAGGGCTTGGGCAATGGCTCTCAGTGCTAGCACAGTAAATCATATGACAACAGCACACTGGATATGAAAAATTACAGTCTGAGCATAGTGTTACTTGTTACTATTATTGGCAGAGCAGTGCGGCACTGAATGGTTTGGCTTTGCAGGGATTTGGGGAAGTACTGATTGGTTTTAGTTTGTGTGGGTTTGTGCTTTATGAGCTTGGATTTTTGTTCTGGGAGATGAATGGGTCCCTGAAAAATCAAAGCAGAACTCAGCTGAAACCATCTTCTCATCTGTGGGTCAGATCCAAACCATTAGAAAATGGATTTGTTGGGATGGCCATTCAGCTGCGACTACTCAGGGTAGTTTCCCTGGTGCCAGGGGAAGGATTTATGTGGCTATGGTGATTTACCTCTCCACATCACCACCTCCTGGCAAGGCACTACCTTTGCTCCTGCCTTGTGGGAAGAAGGAACGCATTCTGTCCGTCATTGCCTCTTGCTGCTCACAAAAGGGCACCATCATTGCTGTATGTTGCATTTTTGTGAGCGTTTTACTGCTCTGTTAGGAGCTGGATTGAGACCGCCAATGTATTTTTTACAGCCATTGAATAATTATCAATTGGTCAAAGCTGGATCGTGAATGGCTGAAGCCAAATCCATCCTCCTGGCTGGGGGGAAGGGGCTGTGTTTGTCATTACCAGCCTCTGCGTGACAGGCAGGGTGATTGCTTCTGCAAATAGCCTGAGCTGCATTTGGCAGCCTTTCCTGCACTCCGAAGGCAACTCCTCCTGGTTTTGCTTGGTGGCACAGGTTACACGCACTGCTGCTGAAGTACCGTGAGAAATACTTTCAAAGGGAAGTTTGAGGGCTATTGTGATATAGATGTTAAACTCTAGCTCTCCATATAGAAACGTCTCACCCACTCAGATGGCCTTGTGTGAGTTTACTCCACCTTGGACTATCAGCTTTCACAACAGCCTGAGCCATTGTACTCCACACTCATACCCTCCTGTGTTTCACAATAGCTTCCCCGTGTTGACAAGCCCTCTGTGGCCAGAGCTCTCTCTTATGTTGCTTTCTTATTGATTGCATCCTGGGGCTATCAGAATCCTTGATGTAGAGTCATATGATAGGTCCCACATAAAGCTCTGGACACAAAGCCGAGGTATATCGTTGCCCGTGCTGCGTGACTGAGTCATTGTTGCTCAGGTGCTCTGATCGTGTCAGCTGCCTCGTTCTGCTGAATTTCATCCCTCTGAGCTAGCGATAGGCTGATCCCATCAACTGCCTCAGATCTTCCTCTGCTATTTATTTCAGTATGTCGGTAGGAAATTTTTGGGCTTTCTTCAGTGCTATATTTGTATGTACATGGTAATACAGGTCATGATTAATGGGCTCCGCAGTCTCCTTTTTTTAATGTCAGAATAATAAAATATCTGGCTCGTCGGGTTGTTTGCCTTGATTGTTCAGCTAAATGCATTTAGCACCAGAGCTAGAGCCAACATATATGTATATGAATACCATTCTGGCAATTATTGTCAGAAGTGACAGCTGATTGCAGGTATTGGAATGATGCAACTTGTTCAAACTTAATGTTATCTATTATGAACTCTACTTCGTGATAGTAATAGCTGGAAGGCATTGATTTTGTTTTCTGTTACTTATCTCAAGCCCATACATTTTGCTTGCATTATTGACTTTTCTGATCATTTCATGCATCATCTCTTCAGAAGATGTGTAAATCAATGTTGACTGTGCGATGTATGCTGTTTACTAAGCTGCCATGTAGGTTTACACCTTGAGGAGAATCATCAAATGCGGTCCACATCACATGTCTTGAATAATTGTTGATCAGGCCTGGCAAGAGAGGGCAGCCTTGGAGCATGCTGGTGCTGGTGTGGAAGCTGGCGCTGGTGTGGAAGAGTTCAGTTAATTATTTATCTGGGCCATAGTATTTGCATGCCTATATGAATTTTTTATGAAGTTAATTAGCTTTTCAAGATGTTGAATCGGTTCAGTGTGGCAATGATTGCAGCTCGACACACGGGGCGAGCAGCTCGGAGAGAGATGCCTAAGTCACCGGCAGGAAAGCAGGCGGGAGGCAATGCACATGGGTGAGAGTGCATTTGAACACTTTCAACAGGTGGCCCTTAAGACCACAAAACCTATTGTGTTTGCGGTCAGCAATTCGAACACGTAATACAGGAAGGGGCTCAGGTTGCACCTATATCTCAGGCAACAGATTTAGACATCTAGGCTGAAATAAAACTCCACCCACATAAAACCCAAGGGGCTGGAATGAAGAGGGACTGGGGAAATTAAAACCCATCCCCTGAGACAGGCCCAGGCTGCACAGCTGCTGCACAAGCTATTCACTCAGAGCTGCTTGTTTAGGCTAGGGATGGAAAAAAGCAGTCATCACCCCTCTGCACCAGCTGGGGCCACAGCGTAGTCCTAAAAACAGGCTGTGTGTGTCAGGACTGGGAATTCAGCTCCACAGCTGTGCTGGGGAGTCAATCCCAGCCAGAGGGTGGGAGGCAAACTCATGGCCAGGAACAAGTGGGGACGGAGGCTGCGGAGGCGAGTGCAATTGCGGAGCATCTGATAGCCATTTCAGGCACGGCAGGGCTGGCTGGTGGGAACTGGGACCTGCCCTGGGTTTGGTAGGGCTGCAGGCTTATGCTGCTTCTGGTAGGGCGAGAGGCAGCATCAGGCTGGGTAGAGTATAATCCTCACACTGTAGGTCTTCTTGCCTACCACCATAGCAAGGCTTTGTGCCAGCCGTTAAGCACGAACACAGTCATCTAAAGCAGCCTGATCCTCCATGCACCTTGCAAATGGGGCCTGGCTGGTAAGGAGCTGCCCATGGAGTGCCTCCTCCGAGAGACATGCTGCCTCCCCAAGACTTGGATCTGCTCACTCTTTCCTATTCCCATGCTTGAGTGTTTGATGGCGAGCAGAGAAGAGTTAGAAATGTTTGTATTCTTTTCCTAGAGGTCTCTTTGCATTGAAACACTGCAGTGTCATCCACAGCAATGAACTGCACACTGTGACAAAAATAATAATAATATAACGCAAGACTGATAGCATTGTAAACGAACAGTTACTATATAAAAGATGTACCTGTGTCTGATCTTTTCACACATATGGTGATTTATTCAGGGAACAAATATTTTAGCATTTGGAAAGAGCCCCAGCTTTGAATAATATCTCAAATCCAACTAAAGAGAAAAGAATGTCAAATAGGCCATATAAATCCCATTGAACTAATGTTTTCATAATCTATATTGAAAAAATCTGAGCATAGAAGTTTTTTTTTTTTTTAAAGAGGCTGAGGGTTACTTATTGAGCTCATTTGGACAAATGAAATTTTCACAGGTCTAGAAATGACAAAATATAATTGATATCCATGAAGATTAAATGAGATTTGGAGCCAAGAATTGTTCATATTTAAAAGTTAAATAATAATTTGGCCTCCACATCATTAACGATAAGTTTCATCTCCATTTTATTTTATTGTTGGTTACGTAGGTCATTCTCGATTGAACAAAATGAGGAAGAAAAAGCCTCACTGGAAACTGAGGGAATTGACCAGAAGATGGGCAGATGAATGAGACAGATTATGTTTTGGATATGCTTGTGAGCGTAATTTCTCCCTAAAGTCCTCGTGGAAGTGACTTTAGGCTGAGAACTCAATCATGCCATGGTCTATCTAAGTGGCACCCCCACCTCTACTTGGTTGCATTCAGTACTTTACTTCTGCTTTTGAAAATACATTTGTGTTCTTTGTGTACTGAATTTTCAGGATCATTGTTCCTCATTTTTGGCTTTGAATTAGTTCCTTGGAAATCTTCTTAATAAGAAACAACCAAAAGACTCCATCAGCAGCCTCATGGAATAGCTCTGCTCCTGCCAACTGACCGGGGCTTCTGTGCAGTATCTGCTTCTAATACATAATTTCCTGCCTCTCACACTTCCACATCTAGAGAGGGGGCTTTACTTAGCCACAGGGGGGCCTTAGACAGAGCAAAGTCTTTGGTGGATAGTTTTTCTTACTGATTGTCCATTTTCTCTTATGCTGCAGAGTTAGGGGCATGGTGGACTGTGGTCAGATGCTGGAATCCCTGTTTAACAAAACATCCTAACTCAAAATGCTTGCTGGACTGGGTGTTATTTAAACCAGTATATGAACATATCTATGTGCATACACAAAGTAATCGGACAGTTCTTGGGGGGCATGGGACACTCAAGACCCGTGGTTTCATGTAGCCTTCTCTCCCCTGCAGAGTTTCCTGGGGATCTGTGGGAGGTGATGGCAGTGCTAAGATCTTTTGATGGCAATTTCTGTCCTTAGGTGCTTGGGATCCTTGCTGGAGGACTCAGGAAAGATTATGCAAAAGATCTTTAGTTTTGCTCTTAAAGACAAAAAGGATGACAGAAATGACTACTAGCCAAATAAATGAGGGATCTCCTCATTCCTTGTAACTGACCAATTAAAGCCCTTTCGGTGAAATTCTGAGCAGGAGTCACTGAGAGTTGCCACTGAAATCAGTGCAAATGAAATTACCTCTACTGTAATCCTCATTTCCCTGTCTCTTGGGTTGTGTGTCATATCTGCCAGGTCTGTGTGATGTATCAGACATCCCAGGCTCCAAGCAGCGTGTAAATCCTAGTGAGGGTCTGTATCTCTTTTCTGTTGTGCGACAATGTAAAAATCCCTGAGTAAAAGATATTGATTATAACTGGTTACTACAGAAGAGGACAAAGTTCTCCTCTTAAAATAAGTACAGCATGAATTGAGCTAGGTGTTTTTCTATAAGTTCATGTATTCATATTCTCTTAGTTTAATAGCTACATTTTGAATAATGGTATCCTGGTTACAAAACCCAGCCCCTCCAATGGTAGAAGACCTCAAAATTTCTCCACCTTCTCTATTTCTTCCTTACATGCAGTCCCAAATGGGAAAGAGGGTGCTCAGCTTACTAATTCTCATAACTAATTATTTTGCCAAACAAACACAACTTAAAGCAATGGAGCTTTTATTCTTCTTTGCTGCTACTGTGAGTGTTTTAATATCTCTCTCACCAAACGTACTCCAGACAGCAGGATGGTACTTCTGTTTTTAAGCTGTTTTCCAGAGTAGGTGCACAGACAGACAGGTGTATTGGAGGATTCAGGTTAAGAGGTAAGTACACTCCTTACTGTCTGGAGTTCGAGGTGGTCTGACTGAGATGCTCTGGGCACCCGAGACCTTTGCAGAGAGCAGCCTCCATGACACTCCCCACTGGGGCCCTCATACTGCTGGGCATCCCAAATGGCACCAAGTGCCTCTCCTTGAGTATCTCAATTGAGCCCTGAAGCACGCCTGTAGCAACATTCAGATACGCACTGAAATGTGGGTGTTGTGATCTTGAGCTCTCAGATAAAAAGGCAACTAAAGAAAGACATCCAGGACTCTGTGGGGTTGCAGACACCGTGTTTTCCCTCACACTCACACCCACGCTCATGCTCGCACTCACTCATGGTCAGGGACCTGTGTTTGTTGTTATTTGAAATCCTCTCCCCTTTTCCAGGCAGTTAGTGAGCACAGTCCTCAGGTGGTGTGAACTGGACTAGCTCCAATACTTTAAGCCATCATTAAATTTGCAAATGAATATTTAATTGGCTACTGAGTACTCAGAGGGACGTGGGAAGCTTCGCATGGATTGTACATAGGGCTAACTCTGTGAGGGCACACTGGTACTCACCCGACCTGTGAGCTGAGCTATCAGGCTATTTGCCAGTACTCATTTATTTATATTTATGTTTCTTTGCCTTTTAGAACCTTGTTGTTGTAATTGCTTTGTATAAAGTTTACTCAAGTCTTTGCTTGCTGTGGCTTCGGTGTTAAGGGCGCTGTGCATACCTCCTGGCTGCACAGGGCTGCGCAGGTCCACTCCTGTGTCCCCCGGGCTGCGTGACGCAAGGCTGAGAGAAGGGGAGCAGCCACGTGTTAATGGTCTCACTGCCTTGGTGAGTAAGTTCAGCTGGATGCATACCTTGGCAACATTTGGTAAGGGAAGTTGAAGAAACTTTGTGTTTCGCTAGCTTGGATGAAGTCTGCTCTGAAAATTACAAAAATGTAGAGCTACCCATACCCATGCTGAAATGGGCTGGGTAATTGTGGAACACTACGTTTCCATTCCCAGGGGGAAGAAATCTGGTCCGGGAGGCAAAGTCATATTGTACACAGATCACTGCAAAGTAATAGAGATTTTAATATCCCTCCCTATCAGGATGCATGCTCACTGCTTTTCAGAAAACAGCAAGTATTTGGTATTTGGCAGGTCAGAAAAATGTATGAAAATCCACAACGAAAATAATTTTCCTTGATTATGTCTTTTCTGACTGCTGAGTCTGTGAAATTATTCTGTTTATCCAGGTACCGAATTGAGGAATTCCGTATTTTCCTATACATCTCTTTCTGTCAGGTGATCTGTAATGATATTGAACAGTGTTGCTCTGGCTCATTTGTTAGATGACCTGTCACGAAAGGTTATACTTTTATACTTATAAGCAGCAGAACATTTTGACCTGCTGTACACCTCTAGTGCCATATGTGCACACATGGCTAACATCATGGGGACATGAAGGGCATTGAGTGAACGCTCACATCAGAGCAATCTCACCTGCTCCAAAGGAGAAGACATCCTGAACTCTTCCTGCCCTGAGCCTGGTGGGAGAAGGATGCAGAACAAGCCAAAACAGATGGGACTGAGAAAGGAAAAGGAAACAAATCAGGCAAAGAAGCAACACAAGGAGGAAGGGATTTTGTTTCCTAGTGTTGTCTTTCTGACCAGTACTAAACCTACTTTGACTTCCTTTCAAAACGTCTTCTGATCTGCAGCTAGATCTTTTTTGGGAGGGAAGATGCTGACATTTCTATCTGGTGATCATGTTCATTTAAAGTGGAAGCAGAGAGGACACTGGAGCCGTTGTTTTGCCAGGCGGTGCATGCGGGTGGGGGCGGGGGGAGTTGTGTTCCAGTCTACTTGCCATCTGCCAGGCACAGCTTTCTGCAATGCAGTTCCACACAGGGATGTTTATTCCACGGGATGCAATACGTATGAAATCTTCTGGTGCACGTGTGCCATCGTTTCAGATTCCTTTTTAACACTTTTAGTCCCCAATCCCACAACATTTCAGCATGTGCATAGGTCTGCTCATATAAATTGCGTTACTACAGAAAAGAGTGCTTTTCCTCTGATTCTAAATATATGTTTGTCTAGAGGGTCAAGGTGTCAAACTTTTAGGTTAATTTTATAAAAAGGTAAAACCTAGAGAGATCGTGCTAGATAAATGACTAGCTGATTTTTTCTTTCTCAAGTATTTATTTATTTTAATGGTTATTTATTACTCCAAGACACCTATTCAAAGTTATTACCACTTAAAACGTGGTGAGAAAGACCCAGCTGCAAGATATTTGGACTATTTCTCTGCTGATAGCTAAAGGATGAGGACAAGCATTATACACACTTTTCAGCACTCTGAGAGGCAGTATTCCTGTTGTTATCTCATTTTCTGTTGCAGGAGAAGCTCCTTTACGGAGCACCGCTCACTCATCAGCACGGCTCCACAGGCGATGCCGGCCGCGGTTCAAGGTGACGTGGCAGCGCCCTCGGAGCCGCGTGTTGCTCTGCTCGTGCCACTCTCCCTCCCCAGCTCTACGTGCTGTATCACTGCGTGGCTTATTTCACAAGGCGCGGGGTTTACTGTACCTAGCCCTGAACATCACTGACATCAGAGGTGTTTTTGTAATGTGAATGTCCGGGTGTGCCTGTGCATGCTGCCAGGGATGTGGAGGTGGTTGCCTCCTACTACACGTTGCGGGAAGTCCTTAACCATGGAGAGAGAGGTGAAGGGCTGAGCTGGGCTGAAGGGTTTGCGGCTGCTATTTCCTTCCGCGTTTTGGACAGGGGCGGGGAAGATGTTAAGGTAAAATGTAAAAATAGGCCTGGTTTGCTACCCTTGTGACTTCCCCAGTTGTATACTAGTACATGTGATATACCTAACCTTTTTTGAACCACCACTGCTGAGCTTGCACAGGCCTTGTCCAGGAACCCTTTGAGGAATGATGGTTCTAGTGAGGCCCTTGCCCACTGATCAAGCCAATCCTTTTTTTTTTCCCCATGAGCGCCAAATAATACAGCTTCTACACATAAAACTTCTTTGTATAATGAAGCTTTTACTCATATATATGTATAATGAGATTTTTACTCTCAGATTTTACTCTGGGATTTGCTGTCTGACACTGAATAGCCATGTGAACTTGTGCATATTATAGGAAGAGGTCAGTGGCATATGGAAAGGCCCATCAAAATATGCTTATAGAACTATCAAAATAAAGTTGATTTATTTTTGAAACTTCCAAAGAAGAATTTTAATTTCTGAATGACAGGTACGTGATACCCCTTTCCCCTGAGTCCATCCTGAGGAAGGTGCACTTGCCTTTCACTGTGTAGCCCATCCCGATGTCTTTCAGCACATCCAACAAGCTGGATGTGCTTCTGCTGAAGTTATCGGCGATGGTATACCTAACAATGAAGACACAAGTTATCACTGATGGGCTTATTTATTCAAATAGCTCACAGTTCCATTATGAGATTTACTATGGACTTAGACATCACAAAACTGGCTATGCTACATTCTCAGTTTGAAATCCTGAGAGATTTTTCTCCTCAAATATGTCCCAGATTTGGATTCACATAGCAGATAATAGTCTTTTCACCTGCCTCATATTTGCAGGTTGTTGTTTTTAGCTCAGGATACATCCCTGAAAGCCAAACTGATTCCCAAAGAAGTGCAGAAGCTTGTGTCCACATTCAGTCTTGCAGGAGTTTTTGGTCATCTACACATTTCCTAGCAAATTATTCTGATCGGCAGGAAGAGTAGTCCAGAGAATTTACCCCTTGTTAGGAGTTATTGGCCAGGAAAATGACCTTTCTTTCCTGCAATCTATAAATTACCTTTTAATGTCATTTGCAATAACCATTAAAGAATAGAAGCAGTTGCAGGAGAGATGTATAGGAAGGAAGGTAGCTCGGAAGATGAGCCATCGGTAGACTCTGGCCACAGTGCATTCTAAATCCTTTTTGTGTCAGTGGGAAATGAAATCTTTCTGCATAGAAAATAAAAGGAAAAGTAAGTTACTATGAAAAAATTAAAGATCTGTTTAATTAGCTTTACTCATCTTTAGTGATCACCGGAAATAGAAAGGTAGTGAGAGAGGGGAGATGAAAACTGCTAATTCTTCAAATGCAGGTAAGGAGCTGTGATAAAACCCAACTTTGTGGTAAGCATTTAAAGGGCCCTTTAATTAGCTTTTCTGGAAAGTTCACTGATGATATGCTGGAATAATGATCCCATATGTTCGAAAATGTCTAGTCATTAGCCAGCATGGTGGCTGAACATACTAATGCATTTGCCTTTTAGACATTTCAAGAGCGGCTGGTGCTGCTGCTGCCGCTGCTGGGGAGGTCAACCCTTTGTTTCACTAAATCACATGGCAGCTTGGCGGCTTTCAGGACTGAATCATTTTCTTAGTCACATTGTGAACATCAGTTCCCAGCAAAGAGAAGAGCACGATCATGTTCAGAGTGGAAAGGGCAGAGGGTACGAGAGGCATGGGCTTTGGTATTCTTTTTTTGTTTTGTTTTGCTTTATTTTCTGTCCTGGCCCTGCTCCACCAAAACGTGCAAGGATTTGGAGCAAATTAGCAGAGCAAGTATGAGACCGGCAGCCAACTGTCAATAAATTATTGATTGCATGAACAACATTTTTATTAACACTTACTAATGTGCCTTAGATTTTCAGACAGCTGCTCAGGTATATTCTAAAATGAATGTCCTCACCCTGCCTTTTTGTAACAGTGACAAACCAGTATCCTCTCTAATAGCGATGAAGACTGGAACCTTAAGACTATGACATGCTGAGGACAAGAAATCTCTTAGCTGGTATCTCAGCTGTGAAGTTACTGACTTGCACTCTTTAACTCAGTGTGCTAGAAGGCTTGAATAATCTTCTCCAAAGTTTTTGGTGTGGATTTACCTGCTCCAGCTCAAGTCAAAGCAAAGATTTCACATTGACTTCATTAAGATTGTATTAAACTCAAGTTGAAAATAAAAAGCAGTGGCAGAGCTAAGCTAAGAAAAATTAACAGGAGCGGCATTTGTGCAGATGGGATTTCAAGAGATGTGAGTTTGAAGGCAGAGAAACACAGAAAGGCTGTTCCTCATGGTGAGACTAGGAAGAAGACCTTGTGTCAGTAGTGATGAGACTGTGAAAATACAGAGAAGTGAGTTTTGGACCAATAGGAGAAATGGAGGGAGGAATGTATAAGTAATTCCCACATTTTTGAAACAACCAAGAGATCTTCAGCACACCTGATTTTCAGGAGGCAAGAAAAAAGATTGAAAATTAGATATATTAAAAACTATCAAATTTAATACCCCAGAAATAATCATCTTAAATCAGATTTCAACTATGGCCACTGGGGTCTTTTCTTTTTTTTTTTTTAATCTGAAAATTTCCCTGTTAATTCTATAGGACAGAGGAAAATACAGAATCAATAAACATACAACAGTGTCTTTTTCTTGGTGTCTGTTACAGTGTTTGATGGCATTACAGGAAAAAAAGAAAGATTTATTTGGATAAAGTCTAACACATTCTTCTTTTTAATCATATTTCCAAGCTCATGCAGGGAGATTAGCTATTCTTTTTGTCCTATAGCTCTCTGGAATGAAAAATATGGGCTCCAAGGAACATTTTCCTCCACTTATGGCAGAAGAACCTACGTCAAGTTCATTTTTTTATGGCTTCCATAGTGTATGGATTGTTACTGTGTGGGAGCTGGAGTTAATTTTAACTGAATTGTGGCCTAGAAAATATAGTTTCTTAATCAGACTGAAGTATACATTGGATCAGAATTTCCATTTCCAAAATTTGGAATGAGTTACTCATCTGTGAAGCTGACAACAGCTTCCATGTTTAAGTGCTAAACAGCTTTTATTGAGCCAACTTTTAGAAGGTGCTAATATCTAGATCCACATGTCTTCTATGTTTGCAATGGCGGATACTCAAAAGGAAGCATAATTTGGCTCAAAATGAGTTGATATAGCAAAAAAGTTCACATTCTTCCTATGTCACTGCTGCCTGAAACAGACAGATACAGAGGCAATTTATTCAGCATAAATTATTGCCAGCCTTAGCTAAAATAACTTGCTCTGTGAAGCTTCCTTGTGTATGTAACCAAAGGAAGCTGTGTGGCCACATCTGTTTCTGCACATCCTTCAGATATATCACATATAAAATCCAGCGTTTGGGGATATTCTGTCATCAGTGGCACTATCTAGGGAACTCTGGGTTCATAAACCAATGAACAGATTACATTCATCCATATATGTAGTTTCTTCATCTGTGACAGATGCAATATTGATAATATTCTTCATTGTAATATTTAATGACAATCTTCATTTAATAACTGATGGCAGTATACTTTAATGCAAGAAGTTACTTATACACTGGAGGTTGGAAAATGTTCTTCATTTTGCTTAACTGTTTAAGGACACCTTGAGAAGGAAGAAACAAGTGAAATTACATGTGAAAAAATGAATATGGATTGGTCCGGTGCGTTGCAATGTGGCATTAAACATATTTGGACATGTGAGTTATAGGCAGGTGCAGGAAATTCAGCATATCTGGATTGAATTTCCTTTGCTTTTAGCTCATTTATCAGTCTACCAGTTTTCTCTGAAGCACAAATGCTTCACTCTCCTATTTCTCAGAAACTTGTCCTTTTGTCAACTGTCTCTAAGACTGTTGTTTCTCCTCTAGTGCCTCCCCACCAGGCAACCCTACTTCAAGACGTCCAGGAATGACTTATGCTCTCTGCTTTACCTGCTCTGTTCCTCCTCTGGTGTCTATGGAGGATGATGTATCCAGGTTTGCTTGTACAGGAAGAGGAGAGGATATGTGAGATCAAGTATCCCTAAGCTTTCTGTAGAGGATAAAAATAAGCTTTATGCCACTCTCTTTTTCTTTTCTTTTTCCTAGAGGTGGCTGGGATAGAAAATTGCTTGAGACATGGAAAAGCCATGGAAAGGATGGAAAGAGCCATGGTTTTTTTCACTTTTCAGCTAGCCAGCTGCAGTTTTGCTCATGTTTCTGTCTAGTTTTGCAACAACACAAGCTCGTATCCCATGTCCTTTTTGATAGACTATACCAATGTCAACCAGCAGACTGCCTCCAGGATGAGGCACCTCACAGGGCACAGGCTGCCAGGTGAACGGGTGTATATATATATATATATACACCTGAGAAATAAATTTGTGGCTTCTTTCTTTCTGGCAGTGTATTGCATAATTCTGAAAGAGAAGAAGAAGAATTTGTATCAGTAATCTAGTCTTTGTGGTTTTTTTTTTTTTTTGAAACATCAGGTTTTTCAGATGTGGCCTCTTGAGCCCACATCTGGAGTCAGGGAATGCAGCTGAGGTGTTTCTAGTGCATGATGATGTAAATACCTGGTGAATGGGATCTGGGGATTTTCAAGGCTTATTTGCAAGACGGACCACAGTGGAGTTGTTTCCAGCAAGCAAGGTGTAGGCTTTCAAAGCTTTAGGTCTCAGAGTCCAAAAATGACACCTTGTCTTTCTGTGCTGTGCTTTACTAAGTGAAAGACGACCTCAGATTCGTCCTCAGCAGATGCATGCTGTGCCAGTGCTGGCTATTGTAAGGAGACTGTCACTCAATGAATTTTCTATGTTTCATCAGAGCAGAGCTGTGGGAAACATCACATGAAAGTAATACAGCATATAAAAGATATTAAAAAGGTGAAAAATATTCCTGTGGGAATTGTCTCATAATTTTACTATCCAAACCTCAAGAATTTGCCAGACTGGGTTGGACATCTCAAAAGACTGGCTAGCTCACAAAATTTCCACTGCTTTGCTATGGAGAAAATAGGGCAAGTGCACATTTTAATTCTGAGCACTTTGTTGCTTCTCCTTCTAGTCTGTAACTGAGCAAAGGAAGTGCAAAAGTATATCAAAATGAAACCAAAGAAGAAAAGGATCTGCTTTTCTAACTGTATTGGCACTTGGCCAGATCTTTTAGGTGATGTAAATTGGGAAAGCTGTGTGGCAAGCTAAGGAGCTGCTATAGTTTACACTGCATGAGAATCTGGCATGTAGCATTTGGCAGGTTTTTGTAATTTAGATTTTTAGAAAATACAACGTAATGCTTTTATCAAGTACTCAGGTGCAAATATAACCTGAGATTTTCTTTGTTGTCTGAAAATATCTGGCTCTTTACTGGCATGCACTGTGAATTAATGCACAAACTAACCAGAGACCCTCCCATATCAACATTATAGCATCACTTTTGCATAGTCACGCCTATCATAGCTGTTCACTAACTACCCCTCCAGCCTCCTTTTTGAGATAAATTCAGCTATAACTGACTAATTAAGCAACTTTGAGACGTATTTCAGAACCTATTGACTAAAAAGTTATATTCTTTAAAAGCTGAAATTGTTGCCTTAGGGGAATTAAGCCAGCTCTTTAAATTTTTTAGTAGCACAGCTTTCTACTCAATAGATTTTGAAATACATCTCAAACTCACTTAATTAGTTATAGTTTATTTTAGCCCTGGAATGTGGTTGGTGTTCTCCGGGCACGGCCACAAACTGGTGAGGCTTGCTGCAAGCGTGCTGCTTGCACACCAGACTCACTACGCCGGCAGCTGCGGAGAGGTGCTGGCGGCAGGGTGCAAAGGGCTGGCCACCACTGGCAGGGACAGGCTGTAGGAGACTGAGCTGCCGGCTGAGACACCTTGTGTCGAGGGTTTATGTGTGTGTGTTTACCTGTGCAAGGCATCTAAGGTCCCCTCTGGTCAAAATAGTCCCTAGCTCTCTTGGATGTCTTGAGTAGCTCACCGTCAGCTATGACAGGAGCCAAGGCAGTACAGGTGAGATCCAGTTACGGCAGCAGGCATCTAAGGTAGTTTTAGGCTTTTTGGAACATTCTGCTCCAGAAAAGTGCAGGACTTCTGCAGGTCCTGTATCACCCCTGCCAGCCCTGTGCAGGTGTCTCAGGTACTCTCGGACAGCTGCAGCCAGACACCAATGTTTAGGCAGCTGAGTTGTTTCACTAGCACGCATATATGCACCTAAGTTTAGTTTTCTTAATCTGGAGCTGAACCTTATGTGGCAAGCTGTCCAGTGGATGGCTCAGCCTGCATGTGTGCTGTGTGCTGATGCAGCAGAGGTACCCAACTGCTTTTGGGCTTGTGAATCTTCCCTTCTTCTGAGCAAAAGCAGAAGTGCTGTGCTAGATCTTGGTCTCTTCTCTTGGTGCTCGCTGTGCAGTGGCTAAGGAGAACATTTGGACTAGTATTAATGAGCTGCATCCTTAATTTCCTGTAGGCATCACCTGAAACTTAGCATTTTTACACTGGAAAGGTGAATTCATGATTCGGTGGTGTCCTTTGCCACAAAAATACTCAGAGCACACATCCATAGATATCACGTTGCCCTTCAAAATCAAGTGTCATTGTCTCTGCCTTAATCAGCACTTTCCTAATTTGCTAATTCTCACATTAGCCAGTTCTCTCATTTAAGACTATTATTAATCAATAACATGCTCATTTTCCAATATCATAAATGCAAAATTAGCCTGTTTTCTAGATTTGCAAGTACTATTTTTTTCTGACTGGTCTACTGCCTACTTTTTTTTTCTTTTCTTTTTTATTTTTCCAGACCTGTTTTTCTCTTTTCTTTTCTAAAACCATATAGAGACATATTTTGAGAAAGACTCTGACAAACACCTGTTTGACCTGCAGGTTTGAAATCTTTTCTACTGCTTCTACACTGCCAGACTGAAACAGTACAAAAATACACATGGACTTGGATGATTACTTCTGAGTATGGACACTGAGGTTTTTTGAGCAGGACTTTAAATTCACTTTCTGAACCTAGGGCTAGAGTAGGGACGAAGTGGATCTGAGACCTTGCCAAAAATAATTGTCTTTTCTGTCATTGTTTCAGTTCTTTATTTTCCTCCAAAGTTCTTTATTATGTTTTTGAGTGCATTTGAAGCAAACCTGTGTTTGAGCTTGTCCAGGTCCTGTGCATCTACTGCAATATAAGGATTAGTTCAAGTAAAACAAAAACGAATTCTAAACTTTCCTTCAAATTCAAGCAAAGCCTGCTGTAATAATTGCAGATGATTTAAATGCTCAGCAGTGTTTGAGCTCTTTATAATCTGTGTAAAGTCATAGCAAGAGGGGGGCAAAAAGCCCCTCATTAACAAAGAAAATGACTTTAAAGAAGGATAAATTTATGAATGTTAATATTTCAGTTACCCAAAATTAAACAAATACCAGTCTGATAAGTAAAACTGGAACAAACCCAATATGAACAAAAATGATATAATGCTATCAGAACCTCCAGCAAGACTGAAAGTAAAAACAGGTCATGAGGATGATGTCAGAAAAAAACCCAAAAAACAAAAAACCAAACATTCCTTCTTTTGTGAGGACTTGATAGAGGATTAGGTAGGAAGTTATGGAAGAGTAAGACAGTGACTGTGCAAGACCCGAAGGCCCTGTGAAGGGACTGGTGTGCCTGTGCTAGGACATGCCTCAGCCTGAGCTTGCCTGCTGTTTCCAGAGGTGCAGGCAGCCTCGGATGGCCACAAGCGCTAACCAAGATACCCACACGTGCTGCAGCATCATTCTCAACAAATCTGACCCCTCAGCAGAGCCACCTGAATTTCTTGCCAGGAGAGGTTTTATTTGAAGAACTTAATTACTATTTTTCTACTTACGGTTTATCCACAAATGGCTTTGAGTTTTATTTAGATTTGTTATTATTTTTGTGGGTATAAATAAACCAGTAAAGAATTAATTAGTTGCCATGATGAGTTGAAGCTGTACATTTATGCCATAGGACTAGTCTCTGAACTCTGGTGGTACTTTCCCTGCTCCATAACTGGGCAGTCTGTAGTTTACACTTGGCAATCTCTACACTGTTCAGGACACTCAGATATATTTGTTATTGTTTGGCAGTTGTTTTGCAGAGAAGGAAGAAATCATTTGCAGCGTTAATAATGTTATAGCTGCTTGTCCTAACCAACATTTATGAAGTTATTACTTTCCGTTACTGATCCCACCACCCTCGGAGCTGCACCAAGCTGCGGGGACACCAGTGTTACAAGCCACTGGGCTTTAATTGGAAAAAAAAAGGATTACATCTTTAAAAACTGCTTTTGCTTTCTGTACTTCTTGTGAGATTGGACCAAACCTCTTATAAGAAGATACTAGTCATCAAAGAAACGCAGACAATAAAGATAAGATTGGGTGTTCCCTATAGCTCTAGGAAGAAGCAGTATTTATGGGTGAAAAACTTTACTATTTTAAAATATGTTACATGCCCAGACCTGGTAGGTCTTTGTAGTCTTTGGCCAGAGGCTAGCAATCACAGAGCACTATGAAGAACTGAATGAACTATTCCAAGTTAAAATGTACTGAATGTTGACCTTTTGCTATTTTTTCCCCCAAAAAACTTTCATCAAGAAATGAGTCTTTTTGTTTGTTTGTTTTCAGAAAATAAGGATTGATAATATTTCTTTTTACCAGAATATTTTTTTCTTTTATATTTGCTTAGAATGAATTATTTCCATAATTTTTACAGTTCTTTTCATAATTCTCCCTGAAAAAGAAAAAATACCCTTTTCTTACTTATGCTAATAATAAGTAGAACTCAGTTTTAAAGGGGAAAAGCAACATTTGTGTTGCAGCAGAGCAAAATTTTAATCTTCTAAAATTATCTAGAAAGTCCAGTAAAATCAAATGGACTTCCTTTTACTAAGTGAATTCTTTCAAATGAGCACATCAGTTATCACATGTGAATAGTTCCGTTGGGCTGTTTTGACTTGAGATTTCTTTTTCATGGTCTATATAGTGTATTAGCATACTCTTTTATCTTTTGGTTGCTGAAATACAGTTCAGGAACATGAGCTGGATTTTGTAAACAAGACCAGGATTATTTTTTTAATTTTATCAAAGAACGTTCTGTGCAGAAAAATATGTTCAAACTGGTTAGAGTTCACCTCAATACCTTGTAAGCAGTACAGTGAAAAAACAGGTCTTTCCCCTGTACCCCCTTCTCTCCAGGAACAGTAGTGAGTGGAGTGAAAAATATCCAACCACAAACAAACTGACTGCCCTGAGTAAAGGCACACGTACCCAGTATCAGGCTGTGACAGTATACAAGGGTATCTCTTGTCATTGTTTTAGCTTGAGATATTGGTGGATTTTGGGGGGTTGGCTGTAATAACTACACCACATCGGTACAAATGCGGGAAAGCATATGCCATCTTGTGGGATCTCCAGTCTGCTCTTTCCAGTTCACCAAATCCTCCTGCCCCTTTCATGCTCGTCAAGCAGTCCACCCACTAATCAGGTTCTCCCAGGTTTTCAACAGCCTCTGGTGGATGGAAGAGCTCTGCCCTTCACCTGCAGTGCTGGCTGTGTCCTGCTAAGGGGGCAGCCAGCTGCCCATGGGTGCAAGGGGTGGCTCTGACAAGGAGGTCCACACGGGGCTGTCCACAGCGCTGAGACTGCCAGGGCACCAGCTGCTCCCCTGGTCTCAGGGCTTCTCCCCCACAACATCTTCCTTTCTAGATCGTGAACAGCATGAGTGTTTAGCTACTTGGGCTCTTAATGATGTTTTTAAGCTACCACAAGCCTTGTATAAATAAACCTAATAAATTATCTTTTACCTTCATAAGTCTGAATGATGTGTTGATTTTTCCTCTTTCTTTTCTTTTCCAGACAAAAGGAGAGCTGTGTACAAATTTTGCAAGTTAATACTAAATAGCTAAACTAGATGTAATTAGGAGCTGGGAGCCTCTTTGGACTAATTATGTCACACAGTATTTCACTTCCATCTAACCTATTCAAATCCAGCCCGGATCAGTGGTAACAAAGAGCCTGGGATGGCGACCTGCCAGTTTTGTGGAGGGTAAAATTAGTGGGCTGTTCCTTGTCCCTAGTCCTCCCAACGGACAAATGTCCGTGCAAACACCCTCACCACTGTCACCGCACCCGCTGGCTCTCTCAGCCGAGGCACTGCCAGCCACGAGGGATGGCGACCCCCCTGATCTCTTCCTCCCGTCCTGGGCTGATCTCTCCCCTGTAGTCCCTATGGCTGAGTCACAGGGTTAGGAGAAGGTTTTCCTGAGTGGCCTGCAGCCCCTGAAGTGACCTTGGGGAGAGTTGCAGCGCATCGCGTTGGGATGTTAAGTGCACTGGGTAAAGTCCCAAGTCAATGAGATGCCTGAGGGTATGCCTGGTTTTAAAGGAAGTCATACAACAGACATCAGATTAAGCTCACTCTTTAGTCCTGTGCTGCTTTCAGTCTGGAAGGAGCAGTTTTAAGTAGTTATATCAGTTATGTGGGGAAGGGAATTTTCTTTTTCCTTTCCTTTCCTTTCCTTTCCTTTCCTTTCCTTTCCTTTCCTTTCCTTTCCTTTCCTTTCCTTTCCTTTCCTTTCCTTTCCTTTCCTTTCCTTATTTTTCTTATTTTTCTTTTCTTTTGTAAAAGGAGTAATTTGTTATCTGTTTGGAAAGATAATACTCTGGTTAGGTAATCTGTTGTTTCGAAGGATCTCAGTTTTATTAGGGAAAACCATATCTATGTCTATCCAGTTTAGCTATTTGCAGGACACTTACCTCTGCAGTGTCTGAGAGCCAAGCACAATCATTAAGACTTACATGGAATGCTAACATCTTTAAATCTGAAATGAGAACCACATTATGGGATAAGTTCAATCTCATGTCATAGTGCAAAAACTAGAACCTTGCGGAAGATGAGCTTGGTTTGAATCCAAACCGTATTAACTTTGTGTGCTGTTCTTTTTTTTTTTTTTTTTTCCCTTTTAACTTTCTGTTTATTACAGACTTTAGACCTTGATAGGTTATAAAGCTTGAGGAGGGGAAAAAATGATGTAATAAAAACAAGCAGCGTCAACAGAGGAGAGAGCAAGAGCCACCTGCCACTCTGCTAGCTGCAGCCGGTGAAGGGTACAAAAAGAAATGATTGACACAAGCGTCAAGCATACAAACACAATCCCCGACTAGACACAGCAATATAGTTCGATAGCAAAGTTATAGCCTGTGACGAGATGAAAGAATACAGGCTTTAAAAGTAAAACACTTTGTGAACATAAACTCTGTATATATTGCAGTGAGTCTCCGAGGAGCAACAGTGTGCTCAGTGCCCCTCCTTCACTCCTGCCTGCTACAGATCCTGCTCCACGGCAGCAGGCAGGTTCAAACAAGGTCAGAGTGTCTGGCTTCTTGGCAGGAGCTGTCCTTTCTGCAAACTTAATAAATGGAGTCCAGGTGCAGGAGATATCCTTTGCAAATATGTCCTCCACCGGGTCTGTAATGTTTTCCATTGCCTGGGCTGTAGCTCCCAGGTTGTATTAGTTTCTTGCTGATCAGAAAGGGTCTGACAATGACCAGTTGCCAAGACAAAGAACTTAATCAAATTAGAAAGCATAAAAATTAACACATTTCCTAAAAACATACTGTGAATTCAGAACTGCACACAACTGCCTAGAGCAGAGATCTCCAACACCCTGCCCATAGGCTGGGGTTTTACTTCTTTGCAGGCCATACGGCACAAGGACCTTGAAAACATGCTTACTTTAAAAATAAAGCGCTGTTCACCCACCTGGCTACAAAGCTATCCCTTAAAAGCAAGATAAGCATAACAAGTAATAAGTCCTCTTCCTTATGTGAAATGATGGTTCTGGAAAAAGTGAATTCCTTCCCACTTTTTCCTCCTTTGCTCTGCACTGCACTGCTCTGGGGTGTTCACTCTGAAGCCTAATGATGATACACATCTCTGCCAAAAGGACCAGTTTTTATCAAATGAATTAGGGAACAAGAAAGAAATATAAGACTGGAAGAGACCTCATAATTAAATAATGCAGTTCTCTGCTGTCACCAATGATGCATACTTTCTTGCTGGTGATGATCAGTATGATTTAACAATTGCTGATGATAGTTACGAGCTTTGTTATTGCATATGGGATATAAGCCAGTTCTAACTTTAGTATAATATCCTCCATACTATGATTGCTGTTGTGTAACAGATATGAGTGCTATTATAGACTTAAGGTAGCACAGAGTCATAAATTTCTGCTTCAGAGTTAAATTCATCCTCCTATTAATCTAAGTATTTGTAGTCTTATTACATGACAAAGGAAAATTTATTTCATTTGATTGTGTTTGCTTCCTGGGAACAGGTGGATTTTATTTGTGGAAGTACAAAAAAGTGGTGTTCATCTTAAGTTTTACTGAAAGCAGATTTTAAGCGTACGTTTAGAGAAACAAATAGCACATTTGCACTATCAGTCACATGCAGGTTGTGTCTATGGACCACAAGTCCGTAAGTGACATTATTTCTCTTCCTGACTGGATGAATTACGCAGCTAGTCAATATGGGTCAAATTCTGACTTGTAACATGTGTTACTTTGTTTCTGTGTTGTCCAGTGAAAGACACAAAAACCCACCATTGGATTTAGATGGCTAGCCCACTCTGTATTCAATCGAGACATTTGCAAGATACAATTTCATCAATTTTTCATACCATTTGCAGCTTAAAATCAAAGTTTATTATTGGTTCACTCACATGGCAAATAGATGGAAAGTTGTGAGCAACTTTGGATGGGATAAATTAACCTAATGAGTTACTTATCCAGCTGTTTTATAAAGGAGTTCTTTTGCTGGAATGTTTGCTTTTGACTTGCCCAGCAACGTTCCAGCTTTCTATGGTTTAGAACAATTTTGAGCAGAGCCTGGCAACAATACCTAACTCACCGATAGTTGTGTCATATGCACAGTGGCTAGTAGGCTGGTCCCAGCAAGCTGACTTTCCTTTGCAAATTGCTCAGGACTTGAAACAGCCTCCTGTCACTGCCCCTCATTTCATGTTAACCTTAACCGATGCCCACAAGGATCTAACTGCAGGGCACTGGAAACAAATGTACCAGAAATCCATCCTTCCACAGTTTTACCACCAGGCATTAGATATATCAGAGATCATTCTATTTAATTTATGAGGTGTGAGAATCAAATAACCTATATAAAAATTTATGTTGTGTCTCAAGATGTCCAATCAAGATTGAAATATGTCTGGTTAACTTCCAAATAAATTGACTCCTCCAGAGTTTTCTCAGATTTTTTCTCCCAGGCTAGAGTATGATTGAGTTTTATAGGTTTAACATAGTGAAGCAGCACCTTAGAGAGAGTGGAGTTGAGGCGTTTGCCCATACTACAGGCATATACTATTGTTTCAGTGCCAGTGAGGGGGGCTCAATTTAGATGGGGTTAATGACTCTACTTTGTGTGTAATAACTGATTAAAACAGCACTATAGCAATATTTGAAGAGAATCAAACCTGGTCTGCAGAGATAGACAGTCACTGTTGCGGGAAGTACTTGTAGAAGAATTCACGCTTTACAGCCAGCAGAAATTCAGCGGAGACCTTTGGGTTAAATGGATGGAAGAAGAGCAGCGGCAATTGCACTTTTGACTCACATTCTCCCTGAGAGGTGAAAGTGGGATACTGTCACTTGTGAATCACCCATTCAGGCAGAGATCAGCCTCCTCAAAAACATAAGCAAAAAGTCCATGAAGGCAAATATCCTGGCACTGAGCCCTGCCAGCTGCTGAATACCTTCCTCCAGCCTGCCCCTCATGGTGAGTCCTGTGAGCTGCTGGGCCACACACTAAGGAAATTCTGGCCTGGTGGGATCCACAGGTCTTTCCTCCTGTCTGTGGTCGGTGTGTTAGGATGGGCTGAGCTTTCATTCCTCTCACCTGCAATGCTAGCGGCAGAGCTAGATACTGGAGAACTTTGTCCAGCTGGGGGAGGCACATGGACAAAATTGAAACCAGGAGTCTTTCCGGACATGGGTGTGCATTCCTGCTTTGGTACCTCTTTTTTTGTTGTTGATATATCAGTGTACCTTGAAATGTGTATGGTAGTTCTATTCATGGATGGAAAGATGGATTTTTGCCTTGATGTGTGTATAACGTAGTTGAGGTGAGGATAATATGGAGAACAGATCCAACACAAGCAATGCTATGGTTTCAATGGGGAGGGGAGCTGTTGGTCAGGGCACAGCTTCACCAAAGGGATTGGTCATACGTATCTTGATCAGAAGGGTTACAGGCTGTGTTGTGATTAACCAGGAGAAGTCCCTTGCAAATTCGTCAGTATTGCTGAG
This sequence comes from Chauna torquata, assembly GCA_013399475.1. Lineage (NCBI taxonomy): Eukaryota > Metazoa > Chordata > Aves > Anseriformes > Anhimidae > Chauna > Chauna torquata. Next base: position 149,980 of record VXAL01011905.1, read on the forward strand.
CCTAAATCTGGCATTGCTAACACTCCTAATCCCCCCCTACCAAATGATTGTGGTGATCTTAATCACACCTTACTAGCTGGCAAAAGAATTTGTGCAAAGACTGTGCCATCTCGATTGTTTTCCTTCTGGAAACAACAAAAGCAAGGTTGGAGAATTAGCAGAACTATGGCCTCACAACCCATTATTTCTTACCCCAAAATCTTTCCTTTATTTTCTGTTAAGTCCGTGACAGACATTGTGTTTTACACTGCTGGGAAGGGGAGCAGGGGAGCAGCTTGACCTTAGCTTTCATCTTATGTACAATTTCAAGCTTTAGCTTGATGATTTTAATGGATTTTATAGTGTGTTTCCAAAACAGCCTATGCATAAAGAACAGAAATGTCTAAATCTCTGTTCTTTTTGTGGAAAGTTACAACAGGTACAATGATTGCACTTCCTCAGGGCTGCTAAATCCTATGGGTGCTCTTGAAAATGACAGCAGATTTCATTGTCTTAGTATAGTAAATTTGACCTGCGATTCCCCCTGTTCTCCTTCAGTTTATTTTAATTCCTGTCCCTCCACTTTTCTCCTTTCTTCTTGCTGCCCATTCCATCAGCTCTTACTTAACTTTGTCCTGCCCCTGAGTTTTTGTTGGAATAATCTAGCTCTTGTAATCTAGCTCTTGGGCTTCGTTAGAAAAAAAAAATGTTACCTAACATGTCTTACGTAACAGCCCTACTTTTTCCCATAAAGGTGAGAAAGGTGATTTTCTTTTCAGGCCTGTCACTTGTCCTTTCTTCTGAGATTGCTAGCCAATGTGGAGATGGCATTGTGTTGTGAATTATTCTTTCACAGTTCTGCTCAGAACTGGGTTATGACCACTGTATTTTACCTAGGTTGCCATGCAGCTATCCATTCAGAAAGATTTCCAGTGACAACCAGAAATGTTTTTTGCTTTCAAGTGTTGATAACAGCTATTGTTCAGTTCTTCCTGTCCTGGAGGAGTTTACATAAATGATTGTGTATGTATGTGAGATAGCAAAGAGGGAAGAAAACAGAAGTATAGTGGTACTGGGGAGCAGATGACTCCACAGCACATGGGTAAGGGAAATGCTGGGACAAATAATTAGTGCTGTAATCTGATTTGCTAATAATCAATTTATAAAACAGTTATGATATATACTTGTAGGAATGTAAATGATCATAATGAAAAATGATATTACTTCCTCCCCTCCCACTCCGTATTAAGGAGCCTTAATTACTTGATGGCTCAAGACTTTGTGGGTGACTCATGCTACAAAGAGTCAGATGCTCGCAGCACATAATGGAGCTCTTGAAGAGCTTTCATAATGATGGCGGGCTCATGCTACCTCCCTCCCATACATCCCTCTTTGCCAAAGAGTTATTAGGTAATTTAAAATAATTAAAAAGGAAATAATTAAAAGATTTTATACACACAGAAATAGCACTTGCAGCTAATTATGTAAGTCTATCACTTCTAACACTGGAACTCTATTACCATTATCAGAGAATTGCATTTGAATTGTGACTGATAATCCTCTAGTCCCACGTTACACTCCTGCAAGTGGGAGCTGGTTGTCTAGTTTTTTGCAGAAGGAAAGAAGTATGTACTGCCCATGCTCTATCCAAGGTTCTGCTGCATGAGGTTTCTGGTCAGCTTTGTTCCCTACAGATTTTTACCTAATTAAAACATAGCAGGGAATGAAAACTCCTTCATCTAATGTTAATGTGTTTTGCGAAACACACAGCAGTTCCTGCATGTTTGCAGCTGCTTGTAGGCTTGGATGTCAGAGTGACTCCTTGATGGGGGACTGCAGGCATTGGTCACGTTAAATGAAGTAAATGACAAAATTATCCTATGGGCTTGCTATCAGTGGTGTGGACATTGCCTCCATAAATATGGTGATGGGGGTATGAGATAATAATATATTTCATTGATCAGCAACATAGAGGCACCTTTCATGTGAATAATGGCAGCTGTTTAACGGTGCAAAAACCCATTATGTTGCAATTTTATGGCAAGAAGCTAATATCTTACCCCCCCAAAAAACCCTTTGAGACTTTAGGCATTCAGAGTATAATTATTTGGACTGAAGTTTGGCCAAAAAAGTGAGGAACACCTCCTTCTACTTTTCAAAAATACCTGTAATACATCACTGCTGCTAACCAGAATGCCCTTAACACTACACAGCCAATAATAGCTCAATGCTAATGCAAAGGATATGTCCAAACTGTGGAATAGCAGCAGAAATTAACAGCGGTCATTGGATTTTGAGATCTCTCTTTTTTTTTTTTTTTTCAAACCAGAAAGCTGCTGAGAACCTTGTCCCACTATTTCTTCCATTTAATGTGAAGAAGATATCAAATAGACATTGGCCACCCGAGGATACTGGTTCAGACAAATGCATCTTTCCATGTATATTTTTTTCCTGTCTGAGGTGGTGTCCCCAAAACTAAGAGTGAAATACCTTGCTCAGAAGAACTTTCAGGCTGTGACTTTCAAGGAGGCTTTTCTTATTTATCCTGTCTTCAGTTCTGATTGCCCCTCATAATACCATTTTGGGAGTTATCAGCCCAGCTGAAGTTCAGTGGGAGCCGCAGGCATGCAGCACCTCTGTAAACATGGGCACTTGAAATGAAAGGTTGTTTGAAATGCTGGCATTAGTTGAGAGATAGCAAACCCCCTTCACATCCAGGGACAGAAGCAGGATGGGACTGCACTGCTATTTGTGTGTCCCAGCCAGGGAGGAAGCTTCAGGAGGAGTGACAGGCAGCTGTGCCCCTAAGCCTGGCAAGGGTAGCAGCAGGGAACACAAAAGCACTTGGTTACAAGGTGGTGGCAGATGTGTCCTTCCATATTTCCAGCTAGACTGAATAGCTGCTCCCACGGCTGCAGTCAATATTCATGTGGTGCTGCCAGGCAACTCTGCAATGGTTCAACATCATCCAGATATGCAAGGGAGCTGAAGAGATCTGGTGGCAGTGGCCTGTAAATTTCTTAGGACACAGTAAACGCAGTTTATTCCCTGGGCAATAAAAGATATGGTCAAGTAAGAAGCTAATGGGTATGTGGGAGAGAAACCTAGCAACTGTGATCTATATACATTCACTTTTGAATTCATTTTTTGTTTTTGACCTCTCCTCCTCAAAGCTGGCTTTTTATGACTGTAAAGTCCTGGTCCTGATGGGCATGTGGGAACACCTGCTTGGGAAGGCTGAGTGGTACATGCTTTGGTGCCTTTTTCCTTCTACCTATCCACCCTTCATCCACAGCCTGTCCTATCTAAAACTGCTGTGCTGTGGGGCAGATACTGTCTGAGAGATTGGTTTGTCACAGGGGCTTAATAGGAAGTTGTCTGGAAGATGGATTGTGGAAGGGCTCAGCAGATCGGAGTACCTCTGAAATATGTGTTATCAGCCTTTGGGCCAGTTGGTAGCAAGCGGGTTCTCCCCCTCTGTCCCAGATGAGTAGATCATAAAAACCATCACATTTTGCTGGTAATTTCCAGGCTGTGGCCAATGTGTGCTCTGTGAAGCCATTTTAAACAGGGTCTTTCACATCACCGTGATACAGCTTTTTGATGAAAATTGAGAGGTGAAAGTATCAAACTTTCACCTTGGAAAAACACCAAGAGTTTACCCAAAACTTAACTGGGGAATTAATTCTCGTGCATACAGAAGTTTCCCAACATGGAAAACTACCCATGTTTTAAGCAGGTGTATTGGGTTTACATGGTAAGGATTTGGTAGCAGGGGGGTCACAGGGGTGGCCTCTGTGAGAAGATTCCAGAAGCTGCCCCATGTCAGATCAGAGCCAGCTCCAGCCAGCTCCAAAAGGGACCCGCCGCTGGCCAGACCTGAACCAATGAGCGATGTTGTTTGCGCCTCTGTGAGAGCAGATTTAAGAAGGGGAAAAAACTGCTGCGCAACAGCAGCTGGGAGTGAGAGGAGTGAGGAACAGCCCTGCAGACACCAAGGTCAGTGAAGAAGGAGGGGGAGGAGGTGCTCCAGGTGCCGGAGCAGAAGTTCCCCTGCAGCCCGTGGTGAGGCCCATGGTGGAGCAGGCTGTCCCCCTGCAGCCCATGGGGTACCACATGGAGCAGATCTCCACGCTGCAGCCCGTGGAGGAGCCCACGGAGGAGCAGGTGGATGTGGCCTGAAGGAGGCTGCAGCCCATGGAGAGCCCCCCAGGAGCAGGCTCCGGGCCGGAGCTGCAGCCCATGGAGAGGAGCCCACACAGGAGCAGGTGATCCGGTGGGAGCTGCCACCCGTGGGGGACCCGTGCTGGAGCAGTTTGCTCCTGAAGGATGGACCCCGTGGTACGGACCCATATTGGAGCAGCTCTTGAAGAGCTGCAGCCTGTGGGAAGCCCACGCAGGACCCGTTTGGGAAGGACGGCATCCCGTGGGAGGGACCCCATGCTGGAGCAGGGGCAGAGAGTGACCATGAAGGAGCGGCAGAGACGCAGCGATATGGGCTGAGCGCAGCCCCCATTCCCCGTTCCCCTGCGGTGCTCGGGGGGAGGAGGTAGAAGAGGGTGGATGGGGGGGAGGTGTTTTTAGTTTGCTTTTTGTTTCTCCCTGCTCTAGTCTGCTAGTGATAGTAATAAATTATATTAATCTCCCTATGCTGAGTCTGTTTTGCCCGTGACAGTAATTGGTGAGCAACCTTCTTGTCCTTATCTCAACCCTTAAGCCCTTGCCCATCGTATTTTCTCCCCCTGTTCCTTTGAGGAGGGGGAGTGAGAGAGCGGTTGTGGTGGAGTTCAGCTGCTCAGCTGGGTAAAACCACCACATCAGGGACAGACACTTGCAATACACTCCTCTTGACAAAGGGTCAGCCAGGCTTGTTTCGGGTGACAGCTCTCTTTTGTCAAGGTTGCTTCACCAGGGGTATTTGCAAGAGTCTTCATGATTCCCTCTAGAAGATCTGGAGTCCCATAAAGGGCAATTCAAAGCGGAAAGCTCATTTAGCCACTCCAAAACACACTCTGGAGAAGTTTGTATCTCTCTTTCCCTTGACTGGGTGACATACAGGGAGAGGAAGCTAGTCTGCACCAGTTGCATTTTCAGTTGTAATATGGAGTAAGAGCATTTACTTGACATATGAAATGCTTTGTGAGTTATGGATAGATTGTGCTTTCTAAAAGCTAAGCATTATTATGATCATGCAGTACTTTAGGAGTGGTGTAAAGAGAGGTTGCATTAAATACCACCATTAATGATCTAAGAAAAAAGTGAGAAGAGCATGATTACAAAATTCAGAGGATATTGAATTAGGAGGACTCGAGAGAAAATGAGATAATAAAAAGAGACCTAAAAAGATTATAAAGGTAGGCAGGGGTTTTTATAGAAACGGAGATTCATCCCGGAAAACTGCAGGATAATAAATCTGTGAGAAAATAATCTGAAACACATATCTTCAAGAGGAAGAAGAAACCTGGGAAGTAGTAATTCTGAAAGAAGTAAGATCATAATGGATAGCCAGCCAAGCCTGAATTTGCAATATCATAAAGCTGCAAAATGTCCAATGTAATTTTAAGTTGCAAATGCCAAACTATCATGTCACAAGACTGATAATCTTTTCTGCAAACAGTTTATTATGACTGAATGCAGAATGGCTCAAGCACTTTTCAGCTCTGAGCCGCAAGTCTTGATCTATTTAGTCACTGTGCAGGGTCCTCATTACAACCAAAATTGACTTTATGTCTTTCAAGACATTTTCCTAAAATTGGTGAGATGCTATTTTGTTCATGATACTGTGCATGTCACACACACAACCATGGTATTCAACTGCTGTCCACTAAGTTGTGTGAAGTGATGTTGGTAGCAGCCACCAAACACTTTCTTTTCTGCTTTTCCTCTTAAGGGCATGGTTTATATGTATGGATGAAGTCTGAAAGGGAAGCTCTTTGCATAATGTTTGCTGAAATGTGCAGAGAGCTGCTACTGGCAAAGAGTAGGCTGAAAATCTGCCCTTCACTTGGAATGGGCAGTGGGGAGCAAGTGGTACGCAAATTCATGGTAGTTTAAATTAGAAGATTTCAGTCTGCAACTGAGATGAGCTCAGAGCACACACACAGGCTACTAGCACACCTTGGCTGATGAGTGAAAACTCACAGTAATTGATGGCTTTTGCATTGCGTGATCATACCCTCAGTTTCTGAGTCCTGGACCAGAAGTTCTCTGTGCTGTTTCCATTAAGCCACAGCAGAGCAGCGGACAGCAAAGCTTGTTCCTGAAAAGTAACGTGATCTCTTCCATATACTGGGCTGGGACTACTTGGCATTTTGCTTATGAATAATCACATAATGAACCTCTTGCCACAGGCAGTCAGAAGCCAGTGGAATAAGCAGAGGGCAGTTTTGACATGGTCCCAGTAGCAGATATTGCTGAGGAGGAGCTCAGCAGAACTGCTGAGGAACTGTGTTGCTGCATACGGTTCCAGCTGTACCTTTTTAACCATTAAATTAAAGTTTTCAGACCCAGGTAGATTATATTTACAATCTCCCTATTAAATCATTGTAAAATATTCATGGTAGGAATATGACCTGTTCTCAAAAGAAAATGTAAATAGTGAAGGCTTGGAGTGGTTATTGAAATTGCTGTCAATGTGAATCATACAGTCTTACCCAAGAAATAAGCTTCTGGATTTAATAAGGCAAAAGTTGTGAAAATGAATATCTCCTCCAAATAAAGCAAAACTAACATTTTACCATCTTCTGAAGGTGGAAATTTATGGTGGCAGCTAAGATATGAATGAAAGTTAAATAGTCCTATTAATTTGATTACTTGTTTCCAGAGCCATAAGACATGTGGAAAGTAATATCATGTGGGAAGTGGTGTAAGATTTACACTCGCCTGAGAGAAATCACCGCTCAGTCTATCAGATTTGATAGGTGTCAGAGGGCCTTTTGAAAATGAATAATAAGAGGACTGAATAATAAGAAAGATGCTTAGCTGTTTAAAACTTTTAAACATTTGGATGAATTTTTAAACTAATTAAAAAAAGTTTAAGTGGAAGTTTTGACATATATCTGGAACAAGGTAGAACTGCTCAGCTGAATGTGTGAGTTATCTCACACTCACTGGCATTTGTGAAGGGGGTTTTTAAGGTGTAAATGATTTTAGGGCCATTCAAATGAGAGGAAACTGGATTTGAGTTTGTGCCTGTATCCTCTTATGCTTTGACAGGACATCTCAACCAGGTCAGGACCCAACTGTCCAAGGCTTTGTACAAACCCAAGCCATTTTTGCATATGCAATAACCCTGATATGCGATGTCCCTTCAATTTATTTTATACTAAAATTTCCTAAGCAATTAAATGTAAAAGTCCTCTTGGCCAGGGCAGTGCAATGGGCCTCAACTACTGTAGTGATGATCACAAAGCCGTGCTGATGAAGGGCTTGCTTCTTTGAATCACAGAATCATGGAATCATCTAGGTTGGAAAAGGCCTTCAGGATCACCAAGTCCAACCACCAACCTGACCTACCGAGTCCCTTCACTAAACCATGTCCCTTAGTGCCACGTCCACACATCTCTTAAATACCTCCAAGGATGGGGACTCTACCACTTCTCTGGGCAGCCTGTTCTTGTCTCATTAATGCTGATGGCAGAGCTCCTCACTGACTGCAGTGGGAATGGTATTAAGCAGTAAATGAGACCTAAAAAGAAATAACTGGCCTGAACTGATGAATGGACGTTTGTTGCTTTTTATCTTTTTGCCTTCTTCTGTTGGGCAAAGTCCTTTCCCCTGACCAAGCTGTGGAAGTCAAGTCTTGCAAAGAGGAGCTCCAGGGGGCTGCTGGGAGCGAGCTGCCTGAGAGTCAGAGCGATGGCAAGTAAAATGCATTCGGAGCCCTTGCTTCCCATCAAACAGTGGCAGTTGCTGTTCAGATTGGCACAGAACAGGGCTGGATTAATCTCTTATTCTTCATTTGAAAGGCCCTGTATTAAAAGACTAAGGTTTAGGATTTTACACCCATTTAATACCTGGCTAAGAACTGGGGGTATGTATTCAGATATTAATGTGACTAAAAAGATATATGCTCAGGTTAAGGTTATTTCAAAAAAAGAAGTTCTGTCATTAATAATTTTTGGTCAGGAGCTCTGCCCGTCATCAGGAGATAAATCAGCTTGCAGCAGCTGTGACAGCTCTTTAAGTCTGAGACCCGAACAGCTTAATTGGGGAAATGATCAATTCTAAGATGCATAGTCAAGATGACATCCTCAGTGCAGTAAATTCTTTCAGGAATGAACATGAATAAAATGAATATATTTATGGAGCAGTGATGTAATTCAGAAGCTGGGTTGTTAGGGAGCCGATGCATCTTCATTCCCTCTCTGCCCTGTAGCAATTTGCCAAGGCTCCAACCTCAGATAACTGTGAATGGTCTGAAAACTGCCCTAGGAGAATGCTGATTTTATAAGAATGAAGAGTCTTTCAAAATACTGAATGAATTAAAAAGTCTGCATTTCCTAGTGAGTATTATGAATCTACTGTACTTTTTTTTTTTTTCTACATACAGGGTAAACATAAGTCCTCAAAAAATACTGCCTGTGAGTTGCTGTAATATATTGCTGCTTTACAGTGACAAATATGTACACTGTCCCCATCCACAGTAATACAAATCCTGTAAATAGACACAGGCATTTCTTTGCTTCCTGTGCCTGAGCAGCATTTCAAAATCCATGGGTTAGTCATTGCACCTTTCTTGAATTAATGATTGACTCACTTAAGGTCAATTTGAAAAAGAAACACTGAATCACATTTTGATAAAAACGTACTTGCTTCAAGGCCCTCTCATCCTGCTCTCCTTCTCTGCTCCTCTCCGCACCAAGCAGAACACCCGGCGATACCTACTGCTGCCAGTCCCTCACACAGCATGGTGGACTCACAGGGCTGGTCGTGTCTAGGCAGAATGGCACGAGTAATTGTCATGGTTTTGGCTGGGACAGAGTTAATTTTCTTTGCGGAGGCTCACACAGTGCTGTGTTTTAGATTTTTGATGAAAACAGCAGTGAAGTTTTCGGTTGTTGCAGAGCAGTGTTCACATAGAGCCAAGGACTTTTCTGCTTCTTGTGCTGCCCTGCCAGCGAGGAGGCTGGGGGTGCACAAGGAGCTGGGAGGAGATACAGCCAGGGCAGGTGACCCAGACTGACCAAAGGGGTATTCCACACCATATGACGCCATGCTCAGCCATAAAAGCTGGGCTAAAGAAGGAGGAAGGGGGGGACGTTCGGAGTGATGGCGTTTGTTTTCCCAAACCGTTATGCGTGACAAGCCGTGCTCTCCTGGAGGTGGCTGGACACCTGCCTGCCCATGGGAAGTAGTGAATGAATTCCTGTTTTGCTTTGCTTGCGCACGTGGCTTTTGCTTTACCCAGTAAACTGTCTTTATCTCAACCCATGAGTTCTCGCACATTTACCTTTCTGATTCTCTCCCCATCCCACCTGGGGAGAGTGAGAGAGCAGCTGTGTGGCACTTAGCTGCCTGCCAGGGCTAAACCACAACAGTAATGAAAACCATTTCATCACGTGATTTATTTAACGGTGGGGTGGAATTCTTCACCTGCAAATTTGGATGAGTACCTCGGGGTTCCTTACAGTTGGGGCCCCAGGACTGCTTTTCCTGCTGTGCTCGGGTTGGGAGCCTCTCCCACCGAAGGCACCTGCCCACGCAGAAGACACCTGCATGTGATGCTGAGGGTATCAAAAAAGAAAAATATATGCATGGAGCACTGTGCTGACCTACAGCTTGCAGGGTGCCCTACTGCGGCACCCAGGGGGTTTCAGAGAGGTGTGCTTTGTCGCACAGAACAACTAACAACCTGGCAAGTGGACACTGTCATTACATTATTCAGACACCAGTAGCACTGGCTCCTGGCTGAAATTTACTTTGCTAAGGAGGATGGCTCCCATCTGCTTATGTACGTAGCTGTAATTTCAGATTCTGCCTGCACCGAGTGCTTGCTTCCCTGGTGAGCGTTAGCAGGAGTGAGGCACACCGGCAGCACTGGAGGAGTGCCACGGCTGTGCCTTGCTGCCTGAGCTCAGCAAGGAGAAAGGAGAGCAGGGGCAGGACACAGTGGGACTGCTGATGACCAGGGAGGCCCCGGGGGGCTGGAAGTGGCTGCCCACACTTCAGTTTTGCTGCTGTAGAAGAACAGGCTCTTTGCAAGCTGTCGGTGTTGCTTTTGGCAGGGCACAGTGCTGGGTGCCCACTGCAGAAACGTGCTTGGGATCCTGCGAGGTGTCTTGGAGCAATCGACATGAACCAAGCAGTGTTTTTTTTTTTTTAGTGAGGTTATTTTCCTTGCTACAATGTTCCATGTGCCTGCACACGTTCCCAAGGATGAAAAAACACTACAGTATCCATTCTAAAGTGATCATCAGTGCCTTTAGGAAGAAGAAATGGCTTCAGGTTACATGAAGAGCATCCATTCATACACAGGTTCATGATTAACCCTACAGGTTCCCACTGAGTTGTTACAGTGAATAAAGCAAGAGGCCACATGAAAAGCACTTTCATATTGAAATGAATTAGAGTGGACCAAGTGCTCTTACGGTGTATTTTGTCAAAAAAATTTTCATGCCCAAGTTTAAACCACATAGCACAAGTATTTCCCAGCTAGCAGGCAGTGACCATGAAACACATACTTGAGTATGTGACTCAGGCTGTCAAAAGAAAAGCTTTAACCATGAACCCTGTGAACTCTAAGAAAAACCTCCGGCTGAGCTAATATAATGTGTTGGAAGTGACTTGGATACCTTCCCATCTGTGGTGCACTTTAATGAAATCTGTCCTCTCCTGCTCTGAATGTATGTGTGTGTGCATGTGTACTTAATAGATGCAGTGCAGCAACTTCCCCAGGATTAGCTGATGAAAATAGCACTGTAGAATGAATTGAGCGAATCGATACAGCTGGAATTTTGAGCACTGTGACAAATGCACCAACCTGAAACTCCCCTTTACCATTGCAGCCAATATTTTATGTGCAAGTGTGTGTTACGAGCTTCTAAAATGAGACTGCTGTTTGTAAATTAAAATTGACTTGGGCCAGATGGATGTGCTTAGGGAAGGAAAGGAGAAGGAAGAGCTCTTCAAGTAGTGTAAGATGGGACTGCCCTTCAGAGCTCTGGGTCACGCTCACCATTACAAGGAAGTCCAAAGAGACCCTCTTGAGTGAAGCTGCTTTGAGGAACTAGGCTAAGATGTGTGAAATAACAGGGGGCTGAGGAACCTGGCAGATTTTTCCAAGTTCCTCGTTGCCTTTCTGACTCTGAGGCTTCCAGCCCAGTTGTGAGAGCACAGCAGCAGCCAGCCTGGGGTGGGAGGGAAAGTTACCTGAAAAAAAAGGCTGTGGATGGGCAAAAACAAAACAAAACAAAACAAAACAAAAAAATGGATGTTTTAGGTAGTCTCACCTTCTGGGATTTTGTAAACACGTCCGCCTGTTCCTCACACAGCTCCCACTGGAGAATGCAGAGGATGTTTAAACTTGCTCCATTTCAGGAGGAATTTTTCATCTTACATGTAGGATAAGTGAAAAGTAATTTGAAATGTGATTGTGATAATTAAGTCTAATTATTTTACCATACTTTTGCCTTCGTTAGACATTGTGTTTGTAATAATTGCTGTAATCAACCATATGGTTAGTATTAACTCCTTAATTACATGAGGGCAGATCATCCCTGCAGGAGGAATAGATGACTTACAGGTCTGGAAGTGTCACACGAAGCCCGGTCACCCTTGAAGAGTGGCAGGGGTTTGGCTGTCCTTCACCTCTAACAAATGAGCAGAAGGACAAGGTTTCAGATGCCTCACACAGCTGAGAAGGGTTGAGAGGATGAGCAAGCCCCAAACTCGTGTTTTGAGCATGTCTGACAGTTACCACTGCAGTATCACAAAATGCATCCTCTTTCCCAGGGAGCAAGGCTGGGGAGGCTGAGTTGGGGCCACCTCACTGGGCAGCTCCGTCTGTCGCAAAGCTGGGCACTTTTGGTAGGCAGACTGTTATAGTTTAACAGAAATATGAAATGATTCTGTAGAAAAACTTCCTCATGCATTAGTACTTATGTTTATCCACAGGACTGGCTCCAAACTTGTGTTATCAGCTGTAATTTCAAGGAGTTACTACTAGCATTTGCGTGTGTAGTGGTAGTATCCACAATCCAATTCTCTTTTCCCTGGCTTACTAATAATTCTGTCTTCTTCTTGCTAACATTTCCACTCTCAAATAATTTTTTTACAGTTACAATATAAAGAAAAATCCAGATTAAGTACACTGTAATTGTTGAGGATTGTAGGATATATGTTAATTTCTCTTTTGTAGTGTGCCAGGCTGCCAGAATCAATTAATCAAATATTTTATCTTTCTGTATAACATTTGCAATGAAAAATACTTACTGAGTAACATCTTACCTGACCCAATATTAGGCGCGTTATATTTTCACTGATTTTACCATAAGTGGACTTTGGTTGGCTATGGGGCATACATACCACAGGGCAAAATCTTACTGTTGTTTTCCACCCAAATGTTTAACCATATGTTGGTTTTCTTCATTCAGTTTTCTTTCTTCTGTTTCCAAGAAAGCAAACAGAGAAATATGTTTGTAGAGTCAACAGTGATGAATGATTAGAGCTAATCCATGGCCTCTTCAAGAATTTCTTCCATGGAGATGCAGTAGGCTTGTTCAAAAAATTTCTCAGCTTCGTGGTGGAATTGCTGGTCAAAGCCAGAAAGAGAGGGAGTGCAGAATGATCCTAGTCCAGAGCGACGTTAGCTGAAGTTTGGTCAGGTACAAGCAGAAAGTCCCCACCCTGAGCAGCCAATGCCAGGTGGGGTCAGTTGTCACTGATGGTGAAGGGACAAGAATGATTTATTTCTGCTGATGTACACCTCCCAACCATATGTGGTCAGCTAGTGCTAAGGGGGAAAGATTTTAAGCCTTACATGCTGAAGCTAGACTTCAGACATATACCAGAGACAGCGGTGATAGGCCCTTCATTACAAGGGAGGGATCTTTGTCTCCTTTGTGATTTGTTTCCTTTCCCTATACACCATCATCCTTCTGATGCAGACAGGGGAAGGTTTCAACATCCTGGGAGGTGAAAACTGCCTCCTGCTTGCCTCTTGTCCCTGTAGCACGATCCGAGACTGCCCTGAGCTGCTGGAGGTGACGACCACATGACCCTGTCACAGGATGCTCCTTTTGTGTCAATGGAGAGGGCTTGCAGGGAGGGATTCAGCTTGTCATGAAGATGAGTTGGGATGTTAACTTTACTATAGGTTAACAATTTGCTCCCTCGATGGCCCTGTTCCTTTCCAAGCATGGAGAGGCAGGGTGACAGCCCAGAGAGAGATACCTGTCTGAAACGTGTCTACATGCATCCACTCCTTCAGTTAAGGACAGTGACACCAGTATATGGGGCAGAGAGATTCAATTTCAAATAAACTTTAATTTCCACAGGATTAGAACTGGTGACTTCCAAAACTTTTTTGCCTCAGATTCATACTAATGTTTCCTTCTGGATAATTCCTTGAGAAAACAGGAGGTGAAGAGTGCTTTTTGGTGGTTGCTATAAATAGGCTGCTTCCCTAATCCCCTCAGAGTTGTGATTTGTAAGGAGAGTAAGTGGGGTCTGTATCCACTGTGGGAAGGAAAATGGAGGAATTTGTTCTGTAGTGGATATATTACAGGGGTTATATTATTACTACTTGTTACAAAGCTAGTGAGTGGAATGGGGACACCTTTTCATGGGGACACAAGTGGGGAAGGTGTGCTTTTTCAGCTGTGTTGAGATAAAACCCCAAACCCAGACAGTCTGAAAGGCAGCAGAAAACCTGTGGCTGAATGCTCACAGGGCTTGTGCAGCCTTCGGAAGCAGGGCCTGTGTCTTACAAAACATGCAAAGCCCTACCAAGCACGGAATAACCACTTCATCATTTTAAATGAGGGCTATAAAAAATTACAGTCAGCACATAATAGGTATTTTGCACCCATGCTAAGTACTGCCAAGAAAATAGTTACCCAAGTAAATCAATAAAGTATCATTCCCTTCCAAGGTCTTTCTGTCCCAGTCCCTGAACCTCTCATTTTGGAGGAGTACTGAAACCTGTTCAAGATTTATTTTGATGAAAGTAAGTATCTCTGCATTATCAGGCAGTAAAGAAGTTGTTTACTACTTCTCCAGGAGTGTTGAAAAATTCCCTCTGAATACATACTTGCATTGTAGCTATCATAAAAATGTCTACCAGCTATTGGAGCCCCCAAATTGATTTTTTTTTTCTTTCCAGAAAACAAAGAGTTCAGCCTGAGACCGAGAAATTGCTTCATAAGAAAACCATCTGTGTTAAGAGAGATGGACTAAGGTATCCTGTCACATACACCAGGGTCTGTTCAAGCTTGGTATAAAACATTGCTATTCATATTCAGTTAGCAAATACGGTTGGGCTGAGGTAGCAGCACCTGTTCTGAGTGCGTTTCCTATAAATCAGTCTAGATGTTTAATATGTTCCTCATTTCCAGAGCATTTGAAAACCAGCAATACACCTGAAAACCAATTTGCTGGTATAAATGTTCCAATGAAGTGGAGAATTTTCAGCTCACACTGTCAATTATTGACAGGAAGCAAATTTTGACTTGGCCCTTGTCAAGGTTAATACAATTCACAGTCATACTTCTCAATCAAGCTTTGAAAATATAGTGTGCAGTATACACCACTGCAAGAGCTGAAATTCCAAATTTTTAACACGTGCAACAAAACCTCTGCACAGGCACTGTGTATATAGAATGATTTGGTGAAAAAATTCAAATAGCAAAGACATTCAAGAAAATCTTCATCTGTATGCAAAAAGTGTGAAAAGGAGAAAAGTTGACTCAGCTTCTGGCTGTAAAAGGCTTGCCCAGCTCTGATTGATATTACGCCAAGTAGTTGGCAGAGAAATGCCAGAAGTGTGAGCTGCCTTGCGCTCTGGGGATTTGCCCCAGAAACAAAACAAAGTAATATCCCCTTGTCTGCTCCTGAATCCAAGACAGTCTAGGAGAGTAAGAAGGCATGGAAGAGGAGTGCTGACCTGCTTGGAGCAGAGGCATGGCAGCCAGGTTTCTCATTCTTGTGTCACATCCTGGCAACTGTGAGCTCCTTAAGAGAGATGCCAAGTAACCAGGCTTCATGGACCTCCAAGCACCTTACAAGATCTTCCTCCTGTTGAGGGACACGGCACTTAGGATGATATTCAGCTTTATTTTAGTCATCTAAAAGTTACGTGTCTATTTGCAGTTACTCATTTAGGCTTCCTCCAGACAGCAACTTCTTAAGCCTGGACTTGAAGCCTTGAATTTATTTGGACTGTTTTTCTCAAGAGCTCACTCAAGGAGTGTGATTTTGTGGGGATGTGGAGAAGATCAGAGATCTGCAAGTCTGAAATCTTTCAAGTTTTAGCCTTCATGGACACTCCTGAAGCAGTGGACAAACTTGCAGCACTGGTTGGAGCTAAGATGGGTGAAAGAGTGGAAAAGTCATGCTCATTATTGGAAGGTGACAAGTGCTGTTTCTGCGTGCCCCATGCCTGTGAATAGGGTGGGTCAGGTTTTAGCAGTAGATCCTGTGCACAGCAGGTGCTGGGGGCAGTTTAAAAGATCCAGGGAAGCTCTTACATCTGTATCTGGGAGGTCCTGTTACTCGACAGAGGAGAGTAAAAGGAAGGTGAAATAGCCATGAAAGAGCAGATTTGCCATAGGAATTTAGAGTGGCATACACAAGGCCTTTCATTCATAAGCTGGTGCTTCTCTTTTCCAGACTTGGTACAACACTGACTCTTCTCCATTATGCTCCCTCTCCCTGATGAAAAATATTATCATCAATATTCCTGCATTGCCTGAGCACGGTCTCTTCTTTAATAAATTGAAATACTGGCTTCACTGCAAATGGTAGATGCTATTTTTAATGAAATACATGTTTTATGTCCCTTGCTTACCTTCATATTCCTTCTTTGTTTGCTAAACTTAGGAATAAACATAGCATTTTTGGTTAAGTTCTTCATTTTACACCTTGAATAAGAATCTCTTATTGATGTCTACCTTTATGTTTCTATGTACAAATCTATCAAGACCATCAAGAAATGGTTTCCCAAACAGAATTTATTGCAAAACTGATTATGTATTAATATATACAAATGACAAATCTAAAACACAATGTCAAAAAGCTAGAAAATGCAATCAAGAATTTATTCTCCCATTACTATTCAGCTGGGAAAATAGCTGCTCTACTTTACCAGAATAACTTCCCCCTCCCACACCTCACACCCAATCCAGGTTTTCTAGGTAAGTGCCACAGAGTTATTTGTAATAAAATACTTTAATATATAATAATATCAGAAGTTCACTGTAATTTATCTAGCTATTTTTTTTACTTCTGCATTCCAGGTAGGCATATTTTAAAAATTTATTGTCACACATACACATTGTATACGTGTATTGCGTGTGTGTATAAACTTACTAGTCCATTTTACAGACGGAATAAGCATTTCTGTTTTTAATAACCTTGTATCTTGTCCTCCTTTGTACATATTTCCCCAACTTTATAGATAAGGCTTCCTCTATAAAATATTTACAAAGGTGCTTCTACCCAGGAATTGCCCTTTCCCATGCAATTTATTTATTTATTTATTTATGTAATTAAATAGCAGATTCATTTGAATAAAATGCATTTGAGAAAAAATTTAATGCTTTGCTTTTCTTCTTGGAAGGTGACACTGTGATAGTGCCTTATCTACCATACCAGCTCATTTTATACCTCTGGGAATAAGTGCTCATCAGGCCTTTTTCAACTGAAGGACTCTTCATGCAGACCATTTTGTAACCCGTCATATTGTAAGATGTGAGGAAGTACAGGAAAAGAAGAATGTGTTGCAATGCCTTTGGATAGGAACACCACTACAAGTTATATTGATGCCTTTACATATGCTTGCAAGGTATTGTTGATTACGGATGTATTTTAAATCCAGCAAATCCTGGATGCCCACATAGCAACTGATAAAATACCTCTCATTTGCAATGTTGAAGTATTTACCTTTGGGAAGTCCATGACAACAATAGTCCTATTTTTTGTCCGCAGAAGCTGGATCACTGCCATACTGTCTGAGGGAATATGGTTGTTCTGGACAAGAGGAACAATGGTAGCAAAATTGTTGATATACACATGCACACAGGTGCATGCACATGCACACATATACTTGCAAATACGTGTGGGTCGCATAGCATACATCGTGTACTATGTATACAGACATATGTAGTACTATGCAGTAGTAACATATGCGTGTGTGTGCATGTGTTTGTGTACATATACACATACATGTATGACTGAACTCTGTGAAGCATCCTGGGCATAATACAGAAATGATGTCCCTGTGTTTCACAAAGAGGCAATCACTCTGCCAGCACATATAAGAAGTCATTGCAATAGTTATTCTATTTATGGAGAAATGTGTAGCTAAAATGTAGGAAAATTATTGTTCTCCATATTCTCACTTTTTTATTGAAGAAACAAATCACACAGTAAATTACATCTGATTTGCATGAAATGTTGCATGCACGTAGATCTCAGCATGAGCCTGGGAAAAGACATTGTTTTAATTCCAGAACCTTTATAGCTATTTCTTTCTTTTCTTTTTTTCTTTTTCTCTTTTCTTTTCTTTTCTTTTCTTTTCTTTTCTTTTTTCTTTTCTTTTCTTTTCTTCTTCTTCTACTTTTTTTAATATAAATTTCTGAGTTATACTTCTTATTTGGTTTCTCTTGCACTTGATAGGCCCTCCTGGGTGTAATTTAACACCTGCAAATTGCCATGGTGGGTAAGGAAAGAATAATGCCCAAGAGGTGGAGGAGGAGAAGGAGGAGGGGGCATGTGCCTGCTCTGTGGCAATGATGGATGCTGCCCATGCTAGGTGCTGCTGGCACTTGCTGTGGTGATGCTCAGAGGAAAGAGGGGCTCCTGAGGGGTCTTGAAACAACTTGGATGCATCAGGTGTTTGCCTGGGCTAACTGAGTATGCTGAAGGTTTTGACCTCTCCTTTTTCTCCAATTTTCCTCTCTTCTTGTCTCTGGATGACTCCAGTGAGGTGAAGAGGCTGTATTTCCCCCATCAAAGGCTGGCCATCCAGGTTGTCTGGAAGCTGCAAAGTGGATGTCTCCAATCTGCTGGAGGAGATTTTTTTGGGACTGGGTGTGGAGAAGGGCAATGTGGTAGGTGTGGAGGTGCACCAGCACTCTTTGACTCTGGAGGGTAAGCAGAGTCCTTGCATATATAGTCGGAGGGAGTTTGTCCAAAGCACTAGTCTGGTTCCTGAAAGCCTTCAACAAGTTGTGTAGGTCTGCATGAAAACTTGCCATTCAGTGGCAAATTGGATTTTTGATGAAATATCCCTTTATTTTTTTTGCAATGACCGTGTGTTTTCTATAGAAATTCCAATGTTTCCTTAAAGAAGCATATACTTGAATATAGAAACATTTTTGATAGAAGTATTCTGCTCTGTTCAGAGAAACATGTAGCCGTAAATGACAGAGATGGTTTAACCTTGCTTGATCTTCTGTGCTGGGACATGTCCTTTGTCTGGGGTCATGAAACAGGGGGTGGCCTTGTGTCACTGACATCAAGAATGGGAAGACTTGGCATGTCAGATGTGTATACGTGTGCACATGCGCACACTGACACATATTTTGCAGAGCTGTTGCATAGTGCTCAACTTCTCTTTAGCGCTGGAGGAGCCAGAAGGGGGCTTCAACAACGAGAGTGGGGAGACATGAGCATGAGGGTGGAGCAGAAGGAGGTAGGGGATGGGCAGGAGAGGGCAAGGTCAGAAGCCAGGAGAGCAAAAAAGACCCTTTAGCCTTTATTATGTCTTGGCCTCTTTCCTCCCCCTAAAATCCTGTATTGGGTTTATGTGGTAAAGGTTTGGTAGCAGGTGGGCCACAGGGGTGGCTTCTGTGAGAAGATTCCAGAAGCTGCCCCATGTCAGATCAGAGCCAGCTCCAGCCAGCTCCAAAAGGGACCCACTGCTGGCCAGAGCTGAGCCATGAGCGATGCTAGTTGTGCCTCTGGGAGAGCAGGTTTAAGAAAGGGAAAAAACTGCTGTGCAACAGCAGCTGGGAGAGAGAGGAGTGAGGAACAGCCCTGCAAACACCAAGGTCAGTGAAGAAGGAGGGCAGGAGGTGCTCCAGGTGCTGGAGCAGAAGTTCCCCTGCGGCCTGTGGTGAGGCCCATGGTGGAGCAGGCTGTCCCCCTGCAGCCCATGGGGTACCACATGGAGCAGATCTCCACGCTGCAGCCCGTGGAGGAGCCCGTGGAGGAGCAGGTGGATCTGGCCTGAAGGAGGCTGCAGCCCATGGAGAGCCCCCACAGGAGCAGGCTCCGGGCCGGAGCTGCAGCCCGTGGAGAGGAGCCCATGCAGGAGCAGGTGATCCGGTGGGAGCTGCCACCTGTGGGGGACCCATGCTGGAGCAATTTGCTCCTGAAGATGGACCCCGTGGTACGGACCCATATTGGAGCAGCTCTTGAAGAGCTGCAGCCTGTGGGAAGCCCACGCAGGACCCGTTTGGGAAGGACGGCATCCCGTGGGGGGACCCCACGCTGGAGCAGGGGAAGAGAGAGTGACCACGAAGGAGCGGCGGAGACGAAGCGATATGTGCTGAGCGCAGCCCCCATTCCCCGTTCCCCTGCGGTGCTCGGGGGGAGGAGGTGGAAGAGGGTGGATGGGGGGAAGGTGTTTTTGGTTTGCTTTTAGTTTCTCACTGCTCTAGTGTGCTAGTGATAGTAATAAATTATATTAATCTCCCTATGCTGAGTCTGTTTTGCCCCTGACGGTAATTAGTGAGCAATCTCCTTGTCCTTATCTCAACTCTTCAGCCCTTGCCCATCATATTTTCTCCCCCTGTTTCTTTGAGGAGGGGGAGTGAGAGAGCAGTTGTGGTGGAGTTCTGCTGTTTAGCTGGGTAAAACCACCACAAGTCCATATCTGACAGTGCTACCTGGGAGATGCAGATCAGTTGATTTTTATGTTCTCCAAAGGGCCTCTCAGCTGAGCTGTTTTCTGAGTCCTTCTAAGATTACTATGAATCACCATCCATTCTCCCGAGAAAAGTCCAGTACTTCAGGAATCTCCCAATATGTGAGGTATAATCTGATAAGAGAGCTCAAGTTATAGAAGAGAAGAGTATGGTATTATGTCTGTGCTCCAAATTAAAGCAGTTTGGGCTTGGGTCACCTCTTCCATTCCAGTTCACTGCTGCTACAAGAACTCAGTTTTCTAGACTACAGGTTCTTCAGAAAAAATGATTAAAGCACTGCAGGAAAAAACAAAAGGGAACAAAAGTATCTCAGCTAAGCTGGTTAAAAGAGCAGTGATATGAAGGGCAAATTGGGAGGGTGTAAATACTAGAGAAGGAGGATTTTGTTTTCTAATTCAGAAAAATACTTAAATGAAAGTCTTTAATGATATCCTGCATAAGAATCTTGATGAAGTGTATATAAGGCATACATACTGTTGTAGGATAAAACTGAAGAAATAAATGGCTTCTCAAAGAGTCTTTCCCTTGGGGCTTTCAAAAAGGACTACTTATATTATAACCCTTATGAAAACACAAAAGCAGTTTGTACAATTTAATAATTATGCTTTGGGTCTCTGTTTTTTTTTTCTGAGGGTCCATGGAGACTGAAAGTTATCCTGGCTTAGCAAGCAAGCAACTTTTCATCTGAACTCTCTGACTGGCAGCAGGTTCTTGCCCTTGTGCAGCTGTAAGCCAAGTGTCCTTGCCTGAACCCTGCTGAAGGTGACTGGTCTCTGCAACACCGGTGGTGTGACTGTTTGCTGTGTGCTGTTGTGTCAGGAGGCCAGATCTGTCCCATGTCTGGCTTTGGTTATGAAATGGATGTATGGTGATCAGTGTCTCACAATGAACAATATTTTGAATAAATAACACCTTTTTCTTTCATATGGATTCTATACAAGAGAACTTGTACACTTCGTTTGAATGTGAAAGTTTTAAGCTCATTTTCTTTTACTGTTTCTGGTAGTTTTCTTGGAATCCAGGACCTTGGAAAATGTCTGTGTGTGCGGGGGTATACCTCCCCATCTAACCTTAAAAGATTTTGCCAGGTATTCTCTACTTCCTTCCTCAATGCTGCTGAAAACATACTGTATCTTGCTAGAAGGGCTGTTTAGTATGCCTAAGGACTGAGAAAGTAATCAGAAAGTCTAGCCTTCAAGGGTATGATCTATTGCAATTAGAAATATATTGCTTTGTAATTACTATTACCACTCGCTTTTACCTGCAGGCACACAAATAAATACCTGTTGCCTATAGATATTTATATCCTCTAAATTCCTGCAAAGAAGTCAGTCCTAATTTCAGCAGTTCCTCTGGGGTGAAACTGATGCTTCTAACTATCCCTTGCATCTGCTGAAAAGTACCGCAAGTAATCACATCTGGGTTATAACCATGATCATGCAATTATTGTCACCTGTCTGTAGCAAAAAGTTAGAAAATAAGCATATTTAGAACACCAATCTGATCTGGAAAGCTTAGGGATTACTGCAATAAATTAGTTTTAGACATATGAAATTTCTTCACCTGAAGAATATTAATTTCCAAACATCTTTTTTATTATTCTTTCTTGCATTTCTGGAGAATGACATCAGAGATGCTATGCATGTACCATTCTTTGCTCTTGCATATGACAACCAACTGTCATCCGTACTGTTTTGTGGATATATCAGAAATTAATAAAGATTAGTTAATTACTAGATAATTCATGACATTGGTGTTGAGGTACATGCTGATTCAAGGGCAGTGAATCACTCAGATCTCTCCTGTGCTGGACAGTCTTTGAGTGGCATGTCCAGAGGGTGGTTTGACAAGGTTGCTGCAGCAGCCCCTTCACAATTCTACCCCTGCTCAGCAGAAAGGCAGGCTGCAGGAACAAGGCGTAGCTGGTACCAGCTCTGCCCAACATAATGGCTTGGTGGGAAGGAGCCCGAGGAGGTGACTAAAGCCACATCTACACACGACTCTTGGGAGATTGAAGGCAAATTAATACTATGAAGCTCATAAAGCACGTTTGCGTGTCCTTGCTGTTCTGTATGAGTTTCTCTGTAGGCTGAATGGAATTTTGAGGCTATAGACTGAAACGGGGTAGCAAAACGGATCCAGGTTAAACATATTCCCTGCTGCACCTTGTTCCTTGCATTTTTCACAGACTTGGGTAAGCTCATGACCCCAGTTCACCATGTGCTTCCTCACGCTGTCAGTGCAATTTAGGGGACTGGGTCTGTACGCTGGGACAGGAGCGCAGGA
Organism: Chauna torquata; assembly: GCA_013399475.1. Classification (NCBI taxonomy): domain Eukaryota; kingdom Metazoa; phylum Chordata; class Aves; order Anseriformes; family Anhimidae; genus Chauna; species Chauna torquata. The sequence goes on from VXAL01011905.1 coordinate 172,335, forward strand.
CAACTGTCCCCTGAGCCCTCCTGAAGGAAATCACAGTGGATCAAACTCTTCCCTCTTCTGCTTGTATAAATCTAGGGTAAGTGTATCACAGTCCACAAAGGCAGCGAAGCAGAAAGCTGAAATTACCCAGTATCAGAAGCTGCAGGATTCAACAGGAATTTTCAGACCCAAAGCAGGGGTCATTTAACCACCTAAAGCAGATGGTGGCATTCACTGAGAGCTGCGTGTGAAATGAAATGACTCTCTCAGCTCCTGCCTGGACTGACTGCTGCCAGAAGTGAGTGAAGATAGCACAGTGGCATTTGTTGGGATTTGTTCTTGGGAACAAAAATTGGCATTACTCAGCACATGTTGGGAGTACATGCTGGGGATTAATGTGTCTTGAGAGCAGCTCGTCTGTGTGGAGATGAAGGAGTTTGCCTTTAAAACAAGATATAAAAGGGGGAGAATTTGCTTTGTGAGTTACCAGCGATGGCATTTTCCGACTAGCGTTTGTTAACCAGCAGCCACAAGGAAATGAAATTGAGCACTAAGCGAATGCTGTGTGCACCACATATTTGTCAGGTTAGTATGCAATGCAGGATTGAGGAGCGGCTGGATGCAGCTCTTTGCCACAGAAGCATTTTGAGGGAGAGAAATTTTGCCAAATTTCATTGAACTGTCTAGTCGTTCTCTGCTTCACTTACAAACTCCCAAAAAAGTCTTTGAACTAGTGCTAAGAGTGACAGCATATTTTATTATAAAACAGAAATTAATGGGATATTTGAAGTAAAATTTGATATTGTATCTTTTGCAAACCTGTTCCTCCTGTGGGCTGTAGGCCTTACCGGGATCATGTTCAGCTTTTACTTTGTATGTGTTTCGGATGCTCTCTGGTAACAAGGGAAAGAAACAGGTGCCTCTCAAGTTGTGCCTTATAAATCCCAGGGATATGAAAACACATATCTCTTCCTATCAGACTTCACAGATATACATATGCCTCCACCACGATGTTGCTTGGATCCTACATAGAAGTGTAGTTCGGGAGAGTTTATGTCATTGTTAGAGAAAAGATCACAGAGCTGTAAAACATATGCACCACAAAGCAGACTGAAATTTATTTTCTGCAGCGGCAAGAGAGATTTCCCACTGATAGGTGAATGTAGGAGACAAGAATCCAAGAGCAAGGTTAGTGCTGGTGATACACACACTTTCACCCTTCTGGCTCAATTAATCAGATCCTGCTGGCTTTTCCAAGGGGGCCGAAGCTTTCCATGGGCTATCCCTCGAAGTGGCCTGCTGTATAGTGTGTTCCCAGGGCCCCCCACAAATGGGGAGAGCGAAAATCCCTGCTTGACTTGAGAGGTGGGGGCACCAGGAGAAGGTGAAGCCCACCTCTTTCTGGATCTGCTCTTCACTGTCTCCCATTTTTCTCCTCTCTTCTGAATGACACAAAATTACCTTCTGCCCTGCAGAAGCAAGGGGGTATTGCTCACATTTCTGCAACTACCCCTCACTCCCAGCAGTGCCATTTGCACATACATATACTATATAGCTGTAAGGATTGCAGCTTTGCTTGGCTTGCAAAGTTACTCATCAGCAAAGAGAAGAACCTGCCACATACCCTACAATGCTAAAATCTGCTCCTTGGTTTTGCATAAACAGTTCTCACAATATTGGGTCCTTTCACACATGATTGTCTGAAGCACTTAAGTAATATGAAAATATCATCAATTTAGCTGTCCCAGGTGAAAAAAACTTACAGCATGTTTATGATGCAGTTCAATCTAGTCATTGATTTCTGGACCTACTGTGGCCCTTCAGGGCATATCACAAAGCCAGGTTACGTCCTTGAGAGCTGGCTTTTGTATCCGGATTTCCAAACAGGTGGAAGAAGTGCTTTAAAGCCTTCACATGACCTGTCTCAAAAATCTGACTTTTCTTGTTGAGGGTAATAGTGTATGTCACCTGCAAATAGGTGATTCTGATATACTGGGAATTTGGATATCTGAAGACCATATAAATATCAGGGATGGTCTTAGACACTACAGCTTGATGAATTAGAATGTGATGAATTGGTGCGTGCTCTACCCTACCACAGCTTGCCAGAAAACATTTCTGTGGGGTTATTTCCCTCCAGGCAGAGTAGCTCAACAGAGTTGCAGAGCCACACATTTTGGAAAAAGGGTTCTGTGTTGGCTTCACTGCTTGCTCTTGGACTTGCAGACACATCCAGTTAGTCTGCCAGGTGATGTTAGTCATATCTGGCTCTCCTGCTGGACTCAGTCTGGGGAGATTGCAAAGTATTTCTCACTAACAGGAGAATTATTTTCTGCAGCTTTTTGGTGTGGAACTGGAACTGCAAGGTGTGAGTTAGCATGCCAAAGTTACCCAAATGCACCCTGGAAAATAATTTTGGATCGTAGGTCAGCGCTGAGGTCTTGGTAGACAAACAATGTGACTTGTTATCTACTCCAAGTGCCAGCAAAATGTTACCTGAGACTGAAACAATATTGGGTTGTTGATTATTTTTGTTCTGGCTGAAAATCCCAATCATATTGCTGTTTCAATAACCTTCCAATTTGGAAAGGCTTCTTCCAGTGGAAGCAGTTTCCAGGAGAAACTTCTTCTAGTCACACCTGAAGTAGTCGGGAAAATGCCAAAGGAAGCTTCTTTCATCCACCTGCAAACTCCCTGTCTGTGGATGAGGTTTTATCAAGAGCAAATAATAGCAGGAATTAAGAAACATAGGTAATATTCCCTACTCTGGCACTGACTCTAGCACATTGCTTTATTGCTTTTCTTTTTCTGTGTTTCAACAGCTTCTTTTGTAGGAGAGGACAAATTATTCTGTCCCATTTCTGTGAAGTACTTTGAGAACCTTAGCTGCATTTTATGTGTTTTATTTACTTATTTTTCTGCTGTTCCTAATCCTCTGACACTAAATTATGAGAGAGAAATAAAACTAGCAAATAATATATGGATTTATTTTCCCTAACTACACAAAGATACACACACTTTCAGTGGACATATGGACTTCATCCTTTTGTTCAAAAGGGAGAAAAATAATTCCCTTAATGGGATTGCAAGGAAACATACAGTGCACATTCTGTCCTCAGTTACAGGCATTGTAGTGAAACTCTGGTTTAATGCTTTTCTAGTTTGGAGAACACAAACTATGATCAGAGTTGCCAAAAGAGAGATATATTAAAAAACATGTCATTTTTAAAGTTTTGTACAAAGAAAATTTAAACTGGTTTGTTTTATCTTTTGGACATTCATTAGTTATCTATCTCACCACCTATTAATAATTTTTTATTGTTAGTTTTATCTACCTATTTTCCTTGCTCCTATGGATTAAAAGGGGAGAGGAAAAAGAAAGACAGAAGCCCAAAAACTCCAAAAGTGAAAAATTATTTTACTTGACAAACCCCCAAAAATTCTAAAATGAAAAATGTACAAGAAATAATTTATTTCTGGGGTGAGAGTCATTTTTCATGTTAAAAAGTTTCAGATAAAACTTTGGCTTGCTCTAACAATGTCTAAAGCATGAAACCCATCCCCCAAAGTCACAGCACAGGCATACACAGAGCCTTGAGTATCATTTCTGCAGGATAATTAGCATTCTGCATAACAGAAGCCAGAGCGGTGAGGTCAGGTTTCAAAGTGGGAAGCAAGGGTAGGCCCCTGAAATTGTGTATATGGGTTAGCTGTAACCAGCCTAGCAAGCTATACAGTTCTGTTATTCCTTTAACCCTTTACTGATGTACGTATTTAGCTCATTGCAGAGGTAAAGAAGACATTTCTGAATAGAATGTAATACGCACATACCTTTCCCATTTCCACTGGTTTCGAAACAGATACTCTGTTGGCTCAGATGATAATAGTCAAGTAGACATAAATGAACATTATTGTACTCTGTGTGTGTATAAGTAACTGTAGATTTCTATATTTATTTTAAGGTGCATTTTTTTTTCCTTTTAACTCGTAAGAAATACACACCTCTTCTAATGGGCTTGCTTTTGCTGCAAAACGGGGCTTGTTCCCAGTGTCTCTCTGCTGCTGTAATATTCTCACGCTCCTCTCTGGGAGTAGGCCTGTGGTAATCAGTATCACCATTAGAAAAGAAGGATGTTTTAATGTTAACCCAATAATTCCCTTGTATGGCAAGAGATATTCCATTACTCATTCCATAACAGATAGCATGTGTGACCATGAGTAAACACTTTGGTCTGGACTCACAGAAGTCCACTGAAGCAGCTAACACATGTAAAAGTCTGTCTTCATCTCCCAGTTCACCTTAGAATACGCAGAAAGTAGGCAAATAAAGGATTTTTATTAAAATGCATGTGTTATGGGCAACATGGCCCTTGGATAACGTTGCACTGGGGAGTCAGAGAACTTGAGATTTCTCCTCCTGAGCTCTGATGTCAGGGTGCGGGCCGGAGTGAGCATTTTCATATTTCACAGTACTTCCAGATGGTGAAACGGTATGGAACGCAGTTGGGAAAAGAGGGTTAGTTTCCTGATGTCACATTTGTTATGCATTCTCCTGGCCACTTCCTAACTGATCAGCAGTTTTGGTTTGGTCTGCAAAAGCTTGCAGTTAGTGGAGAAATTCCACTGATAATCAGCATGCTTTCAAGAGATATATTCCTAGAAGAAGTGGTGGCAGGGGAGGGGTTGTGGGCCACATTACAAATGAACATCAGTGGCTCTGTTAGATTTGCACAAAATTAACAGAAATTAGATCTCTAGCTACTGAAGAGAGTCTTCTGTACTGAGATAGCTATTAAAATAGAACAATCAGTGATTATAGTACATGAGAGTCTTTTTAATTGTTAATTTGCCCACTTCAAAATGACCACACAGTGAAATCAGTGTCTTTTAAAATAACATTGTTTTCCTTAAAATTGGTTTCCCTTTTCAGCGTTATCTTTCTAAGAGTACTGTGGTGATATTGTTGGGAATTATCTATCCCACACTGAGGGAGCCTATCTGTAGCTAACACAGTCCTTGCAAAGTGCAAGGTAATTAACCGTTCTCCTCCCCCTATTTATCTTGAATTTTGCTTCTATCTAGTTGTTTTTCACGCTTGTAAAGTATAATTTGAATAGAGTTTTAGCACTTTCTTCCTACACAACCCCTCACTCTCCATTCCCTCCCTCCATAACACTGCAGTGATCTGAGTGTGAATTATCTCAGAGTAAGGGTGGGTGAACTGTTCTGCCTGAGCACAGCAGCACTGAAGACAATGGAGTACAGCGTCAGCGATTGACACAATTCTTTCTTATAGAGACATTTTGTATGCAAATGAACCTCTGATGGCAAGACCAGACTTTTTTTGCTGCTAATTCAGGCAATATGTATCTCTGATGGGAACCTAATTTCCACCCACAAGGATCTCCAGAGTAAAAGAGTGAGCAAAGAATGATGCTCAGTACTGATGTGACTCTCTTCTTGGCTTCACTGCTATGTTTTGCCCACAGCCAGGAAAATAGAGCCTCTAGACCAAAGCACTTGGCATCTGGTATTTCCTTTCAAGTGCTTCTATATGAGCCAGGCTCCTTTCACCACCGGATTCCTCGCAGGAACTTCTCTTTAAAGCAGTCACTGCTTCCTCAGTAATTAGCCCACAAGACACATCGGCGTAGCCAGGAAACATTGACTTAATGGGTTTAAGTGGTGATGGTCAAGACCAAGCAGCTGCCATGAAATGGCAATGTTGGATGACCAGTAAGAAGGGGCTTTGTTGCATTTTTTGTGCTTTACGCAATGTAAAATGAAAGAAACACAGAGGAACAGTGAGATTCAGATGACTGTGTTTACACACTCAGTATCACATGCAAGGCATGACTTTGCTGAGTAGCTTTGTGGAAGGTCGAACACTCAGAGCAATTGTTCGCAGCCTGCTTTTAGCTTGAAATCCGTGGCTTTCATTTCAAACCCAAAGAAGGGTTTATGAGAGCTGTAGTTTGTCTATTTTTCTCAACTAGGTCAGCTGGTTTAATTAGAGATGCTATGTCTTCCTCCATGGCTTACTTCCCTAGGCTACTCAACTGTTTGAATAGATAATCCCAATTCCTAATAATTATGGCTGCAATATTATATATTTTGCAGAGATAACTTTTTCAACTGAAAATTTAGAGTATCTTCAGCTGCCAGTTACATCCTCTTGTACTAGTCCTTTGTCACAAGGCACAGCCTGGCTTGTCTGTTCTTTTCTTTCCCTCCTGTTTGCCATGGAAAGCTTTTACTAGCACCGCCGAAGTGTTAGTCTACGGAGGTGTGATTCCACACCAAACCAGCTGGGCTGGTGGGACCACTGTGGAGATTCGTGTATTTTTGTTTAAAAGCAGGTTATAGCAGGTTTAACTGGTGTATCTACATCTGCAGGTGCAAGTTAATCTGATATTAACCAGGTTTCAACTGATTTAATACTGTTCACACCCAAAGCTTGTTTAATTAACTTGGATTTAGACCAGGGTGTAAGAGAGGACATGTGGGTTTGGTTATTAATCAAAGGAGAAGGAGCCAGCAGCTCTATCTCCCCTCCATTTCAAGCTCTCCAATAGATTAGAGATGTGACCTTGGGCAGATCTCCTGGCACATTTTTGCCTTGCTTTCCTCAGACTGGATATAATCAATTTCTCAGAATAGATGCAATACTGAATTCAGAGGCGTCTGTGAAAATTCCCTGCATGTGGAAAGGGTTTTGGCAGCTGCTGGGGAGTGCAGCTCCACGGGGAAGTGGCAGGGCCTGCCTTCTGCCTGATCCAGCTCCTCGCAGAGCGATCACTGCCAGGAGTCATAGGTGCTGCTGTCCCTTGCAGTGATGCTCTTTTGCACTGATCCTAAACTGCAAAGTATGTGCGAATGGAAAGCATCCAAGCTGGCTAGGATGGTCCTAACCAGGGGTTTGGTCTCCATTCACCAGTATGGATGGGAAGTCCACCCAATTGCTGTTTTCCTTTCCTTTCCCCTTTCCTTTCCCCCTTTCCTTAAAAAGATCCACTTCAGAAAAGTAACTTTTTCCCTGTTTTGCCTCTATGTGCGAAATGGCTGTAACAAGATGCCTGACACTTGCAATGAGCAAAGGGTGGAGAAATCATTGCTCTGCAGAATTACAGCAAGTGCTATTGTCAGGCAAGCACAGGTAGGGCTCCTCCTACGCTCCTGCTGTGGGTACAGCCACGCACAGCTATCTGCCTCCGTGCTGCCCTTACCTCTGCCAGTAGAGCACCTCCTGCTGAAGGCCTGCTCCCACAAGCTGCTCTATGTGAGAAGCATGTCCTTATTGACTTCTTGGCCAACACCATTTAGACATCTGCTGCTGTTCTTGGCTGGTACAGCCTTGATGCCTTCCCTGTTCCCAGTCCGTCTGTCATGGAAAGTGTGAAAGTCCTCAGCAGCAGCTATCTGCTCATTTATGTCCTGGTGCAGCTTTGCTAGGCTTTTCTGCTTCACTTTTCCATTGTTGTTTATTGTTGTTCTGGTTAATGTTTTTTGGTTTGTTTCTCTCAGACAAACTGTGGTTTTAAAAGTAAGGGAAGGGACCTACAAGGCTTAGGATAATTACCATGGTTTTGTAAGGGTCATATTTTGGCGCACCCAATTAATGTGTCATTGGTCTTGCTTTGAAACATCAGAAGGAATCCAGAGAGAAGAATTTTAGTGTTTTTTTTTTTTTCATCCCTCAGAACTGATAGTGAGAAGAGATTCACTTTTCTTAATTGTCCACACTGGTCCAGTATGAGCTTCTTGATCAGAACCCCTCGATAAATCAGATACTCCAGCCTCACACAGGGGAGCCAAAAGAGGTGGGAAGTGAGAAAAGCAAGATACGATTCTCTGCTCATAGCCCACTTATGGGTTTATTTAATAGATGGGAGTTTGCACACAATTAACTAATTGAGCAAAAGTCAGTTCTTGGGGTGAAGAGCAGGCCTTCTAAAATAAGAACTCGGCAGCATTTGAAGGGCAAACACTTGACACTCGATGTGAACTTAAGCAGGAACTGACTTTCAAAGGGAAAGATGTCTGTCATTTTTAAGTCTACACACATATTCTCTTCAATATTTGGGATTCTAAGCTCTTTGAAGGTAGTCTCTTCACTTCCCCACAAAGCACTTTTTTGTTCATCTTTGCAGTAATTTTCTCTCTTCTCTCCCTCCTTGCCCCCAGTCCCCTTAATGTTACAAAAGAGTTTGCTTCTGGGATGAGATTTTGCTTGCTGAGTTTCATCCCCAAATTATATTTTACAGATGACTTTGAAATTCCCTGTAAGTGTGCTCTCATTATTGGAGATCTTTGATACAACTTTAAATACAGCTGTGCAGACATCGCTGCTATTAGTGATAGAAAAATATAAAACTTACAAAGAGAAAGCAATAGTCAGAGCCAAAAAAACCTTGTGAAAGATAAAAGTAGTGATATGTTTCAGAGATGGGACCCTGGCCTCATAAACTTTCCGAAGCTCTCTGAATTAGTCACTTCCCACAGTACTCTTAGGGGAGCTTTAATCAGACCATGTTGTGCAGTGGCTCATCCTGAATGTACTTAGCCTGGTGATTGTTACCCTGATCTGTATTTCTTTCTTTCTTTCTTTTTTTCTTTTTTTTTTGGCACTCCTCTCTCCTGAAGTTCGGTACTGCTAAAGAAGAGCAAATACCTAGCAGGAGCAGGCCAATCAAGGCAGTATTGTGCTGAGTAAGAGGAACGCTTAAAGGATGTTGACTGCAAACTACTACAAACCACATACATTTTTCAACAAACTGGAGGACCAGTTTTCATAGTTGAAGGGAAATACTGGGTGTGCAAGGAAAATGTAGATACTTCAAATGAGAGTAGAAAATCCCCATCACTAATGTTTCTTCCAACAAGTCAAGCCCTTTTTGTGTTTTTCAGATGGCTCAAACACCTCTTCCCAGGGGGAAGAGTTAGAACCTAAACCTACTCAGCCAAGAAACCTACTGGCCTAACAGAGCTGCACCACAGCTACTTGTGATCCCTCATCTTTGCAACCCTACCTGTCCTGAGGTCTGCAAAGTTTTCCTGTGAGCTTGTGGCAGAAAGGCACCACCGGAAATGGCCCCTGCCTCCATGCTCCCTGCGGTGACTCTTGACAAACTCTGCTCTGCCCAGGACTGTGGGGGCTCTCTGGGTGAATGTTGCTGAGGTGGTGGATGAGCAGTCTTACAAGATCAGAACACCACCAGAGCTTTTGTTTGTCACCCCAGTTCTGCTTCAGAATGAAAACAGAAGGTTTTTGTTTTCAACCTTTTTTGTATACTGTAAAACTTTCTTTGTACTTTGGGGGAATGTATATCGTATCCCTCACCATTTTGAAATCTCCTCGTTGTAAGAAGCACTTTGAGATCATGGTTCCAACACGGAGACCAAGAAAAACTTTAAACTTTGAAAAGGGTTTCTGATAGGGTTTTATGAATAGGGATTTATGAGTGGCAAACTCTTCTAGTAGGCTGGAAGTTGCTGTGGTGTGCATGTGCAAAAGAATCTGTAAAAAATTCAGAGTTCCTTTGCATGAAGCTCTTCTTGGCTGATTTGCTCAATCAACAGAGTATATGGTACAGATTCTCAAGGAGCAGGAGGAGCTAAGTGTTTCTGAAATCCTCCTGCTGTGCCATTTTGAGAACTAGTATTCATGTAATGTGTACCCTGGATCTATTAGCATTGAGACAGTGTTCTGAGTATTTCTGAAATCATCATGCTGCGTTGCTCTGAGAAGAAGTATTCGTGTACCACAGGTCTCTTAGTGCTGAGCCATTGCTTGGCCATGTCAGAGATGGCAGAAAGAAGCAGACAACAATATGGCCAGCACTGGTGGAGAAAATGCTACTAAAACTCATCAGAAGCAGGACTGAGGGGCTCTTACAGAGATATTATTTGATCAATTGGGATGCACATGGATTAACAGAGACATGATCCTGTTTTCATAATCTGATAATGTTTTTATAATTAGGCAAAAGCACAAAGAGTTGGCAAGAGGAAGAGGGAGATATAATTTACACAGGCTGCATGATGCTTTTGTGACAGCAGTAGACAGAAAAAGGCTAATGTATGGGGTCAGCAGTATGGTACAGGGTGTGACACGTCTGAGTGGATTAAGGAGTGGCATCAACATAGACTACAGAGAGATCATAATGCTTTGATGTGAACTGAATGGAGGAGCAGAGAATTACATGGATGAGTACTGGGTCTAGATTTGTTCCTCTTATTCATACTATTTGCCTGAGTCCTGAGGAAGATGAAAATGCTGCACAGCAAAAATATTTGCAGATAAGGCAGAAATAGGGAACACTGCCAATACAAAGAAGCTATGTGTGTGTATGGAAAGATGAATGACCTAGATAAAAATTAGAGTAATGAAGAGCTGGACAAAACAGAGGACCAGACTCTGAAAGATCATACTGTGCAAAAATGCAGTTCAGGAAAATGTAGTTCATGAGAAACAGCGAGAAGAAATTTGAGGCAGAAGGATTAAAATAGGTGCATATGCACGCAGAAATTTACAGAAACCTTTGCAAATTGTACATAAACAGTTGATTTAAGTATCAAGAAATTACCCTCCTTTAGGACTGCAGAGAACTTACTTGTACTATCATCCTCATTTCTGATCACCTGATTATAAAGAATTATTGTAGAGATAGACAAAGATACAGCAAGATCAAGCAGAATAATGCAGGGGTTGGGGGACACCTGTTGTGCCAAATAAACCAAAGGAATTAGGGCTATACTCCGTGAAAGAGAAGACTGGGAGGTGAGATCATTTTGCTCTGTGAAGTTCTAGGGGGAATAGGAAGAATGGTTGATGCCAGACAATTTGAATTTGTGTCAAATACAAGAAGCAGAGGGCACAAATTAAAGTTTTGCATTATATGGAGGGAGTTCCCGCAAGGAATTTAGTTTAGAATTCCTTTGTGCAGGGAGCAGATAATATACAAGATACTGAAAAGTGCTCCCTGCTATACAGAAAGCCCAATGGGAACACACATTTTTACTGCTATATCCCAAAGCCACATCTTTTTCTGAAGACTGCTTTAAAGACAGCACCATTCTTCTAGAGAATACAGAAGGCCATAAGAAAAAATAACCCGTCTCATCCTCGTGAGAATACTCTAAGTGTTTCTCCTGGATTATTGGTAGCATTTTCGGAGAGACTGGATGTCTGAACCCTTTCAAAAACTTCAGCTCTGAAGGAATTGTTTCCTGGATGAATCAGTGAAGTAGCTTTGAAATTACACGGGACTGGCACTTTGGGATGTAGGACTGAGAAGGCTGAAGTTCTGCTTTGACACAGTTTTTGCAAGTTTTAAAGAATTAATAATACTGCAGCAGTGGAGATAAAAGGCATGTGGCGAAGTCTGTAAGACACAAATTAAATGTGTCATTATTTGAATGAGTCTAAAAAATTATTCAGATGGCATACAAGAAAAATATTGGGGATAGACCTAGAGGTGCAATAGATGGAGATGAATTTACCTGTCTCTCTGGCACACAGGTGGGAGGTAGACGAAAGTCTGAAGCTTAATAAGAGGAAACTCCTGAGTCCCTCCACCGCCCACTTTGTTCCTTCCCTCTCCCATCAGTTAAGTGAAATAGATCTACAAGGTATTGGTTTATTGAGAATAAACAGATTCCTAACCTTTTTCTCCACTAAATTGTGTCAAGAATTTTGTATGCGAAGCAAACACTTGTAAAGGCTCTGATGCAAAGAAATGTGTTTGGCTCCTGTTTTGCCCCTTTTCATTAAGGACTCTGTGGGTTTCCAGCATCGGAAGGACTCCTTGACCTGCCAGTGACATCTGCTAGCACATTGCATCTTAGCCTTACACACAAACTGCTTGCAAGACAGTCTAAATCCAAACCTCAGAAGCAAAGCAGCAGTTGTAAATTAGTCTTTAATACAAAACATAAAAGAACTAACCCTATTACTGTACACATCCAAAAATGGAGGCTGTAACCCTTTGATGTCTGCAACTTGATTTCCCCCTTCCTCACTCCGAGTGAACACACTACTGGGCATCACTTGCTGACACCAAGTGATTTAAATGCACGTGGGAAGACAAACGGAAACCTGATCCAGCCATTTACAGCACAGAGTATATACTGCCATACGGTGAATTATTTTTACATAGGTAATGAATAATAGAGAAATAATATAGTGACAGTGTGAATCCCAGGGGAGAAAATTGTCAGCCTATTCATTCATTTATTCTTTTCTAACTAAATTGACAGTATAGTCTGATGCCTTTCTGGATTCCACAAGGCTGATGAAACTGCAAACAAGTTTCATTTAAATAACAGGCAAATCTTCCAATTACTCAAAACCTAATTCTTATGCCTTGAAATGCTGAACTGCAGGTGCTATGGCCTCTGTCAGTCTGAAGGGGTAAAAGCTGCCCGCCAAAAACCCAAAGACATTGATCTGAACATTTTGGTGATGGATTCAAATATATTAATCTAGTGTAATTTGCCAAGTGTCTGTAACTGTCTTCTGGATTCCTAAATTCATGTTAAATGGGATGTCACTAATTCTTTCATATAAACTCATCTTTGAGCCACTAGGTAGTTTAAGGTAACTAAAAGACAGTTCTTGAGAGAATAGACAGGAAGGCACTGAATTCTGCTGCCTAACGAATGGCTACGTCCAGTGTTCTGCGTGGTTTACACTTCCAGAAATTACTTCCTGCACAGTGGTTGAAATCCCAGTTTCAGTAGGGGAAGGATTTTGATAATAATAAAGTGCTACTAATCTGAAAACAAGCCAATAGCCAAAGAACCCAAACACAAGAATATATCTCGCCATTTATTTCTCTCATGAGGCAGGTGTTCCTGCGTATAAAAAGCAAGATCCCATACTGCAATTTTTTAAGTGAAGTTTGTACATTTCTTCCTGTGCGTTAGAGGCTTAACGTTTCTCTCAGATTTCATGTCTCTACTTGTGCAACTCTTTGTTTTCCCATCTTTATAAGTTAAGGATCACCTCTACTTCAGTGTTCTTGCACTTTTTTAATGCAGACTGCTGGCTGACATACATATGGAACAAGAATCCCCAAAGCGTATTAGAGCACAGTAAGTAAAGAATGATTTTTGAAATAACTAGCTACAGATAAATCATGATAAATCATACTGTTTCATTGAATTTATCTTCTGAATATTAAATTTGCGAAGCTGTGTCATGTTGAAATATTGATATATCTCCAAAGTAATCCACTGTAATCCATTGTTGGGAGTTGGAGGGGGAAAGGGCAGTGAAAGAAAAGGTTGGCTGCCATTAGATAACCAATAATCTGCACAAGCTCTCAGAACTGGCAGCAAAGCCACAGTCTCAACACTAGTTTCAGCCTGGGAGCGATTGACACTCCCTTTACCAGCTATTTGGCTGGAACTTAAATATGTCACTTGGCACAGAGAGTTGATAAAAGCCCTGTTATTTTCTGGGCTGAGAGCTAAACAAGACTGCAGCCTTCCTAAATTATTACACAGAGCTTATAAGGAATTGTTGGTTTATGTGAAGTAATTTAATCAACCTGATCATTAGATGAATTTACTGCTTCCACACTTTATTTTAATTGTGTTTGTTTATACACATGTTACACTTTTGCCCAGTTATTTAGTTCTAATTAATAAATTGGAGACAAGCATGGTATAAATGTCTACTTCCCAAGCCCACCTTCCAGCAGTGGAGGAGCCTGCAGGAAGGGCAGCAGCACCACTAGACCCACAGGCCCTTCTCCAGAGCCGTCCCTGCAGACACCCACACCTGTGGCCCCAGCTGTAAAACCCACCGTCCATTGAAGGCCTGGTATCTACTGTAAAGCATTTCCTCTTATAAGTCTGTGTGTACTTCATCACTTACCTCTGCATTATTTGTGGCAAGACTGTTAACATTTGGGACACAGGCACTCTTGAGAACTGTATAACATTTGCTGTTAATCTAAAGAAATATGCCAAGGAGGCCTAACATGTGCCCCTTCGCTGCCTTTGTTTTCTGAGTCCTTTTCTTTCCATGTTCCCCTATTACAGGACATTTTCTGAATCACTGTCTATCACATCCCAATTCATTTACAAGCTGGTGGATAAAATAAACCCCTCCTGCAGAGCTGGAGCTCGTGGTATAAAGGTTTCACTGTGAGACCTGCAAACTCAAGTTTTTTTTGAGGAAAAAGCAGTGTTCCGGGCTAGGTCTTTTCAGGCTGAAATAAATAATGATCTTAGTTTTAGTTCTATTCATGTACCTTTTATATGTACACACCTTTTGCCATCTTCCTGAGTAGGCAGATATCCTGTAACTGCAAGAGGACTGCTGTATCTCTCTATTGCAAAGCCAGTAGCATTTTATATGTCATTTATTGAAGTAAGACTGCTGCTTGGCACAGCTTTGCAGTGCAGTGGGCTTCTCTAGTTGCTGTTAGTAAGAAGGTGCTGACTTTGAAAGAAGCCAGACTGGGGCTTAACTGCAAAGAAGAGAAGCCTCACAGTAGAGGCGCCTGTTACTAAATATGACCAGGAAAAGGTTTCTCCAAAATTTTCAAGGTTATGTACCTTCCCCCACTTCCTTTTGTACTGAGATGAAGTCAGAATCTTTTGAAACAAAAATTGGAGATGCTGCGGACAGACACAAGCTTCAGAAATGGCATCTGGTCCTTGAGACGCTCCCCCAGAAAGCCACTGGGTGTGCACGACCAGGCAGTGCCAAGCCAGCACCAACACGCAACCAGTGCAGAGGACAAGGAGTGGGATCTGCCTGCAGAAGACAGCACAGGTGCACCTAAAGGAGGTATACTTAGGCACCCCTTCCTATTTAAAGTGACCTACCACACAGCATGTAAAGGGACAAGGACTTCAGCCTAACAGGCTGATAGGAAAGGCCGGGGCCCAAGCTGGGGTAATGGTGCATGGTCATCCACACAATTGAACCGCGGGCCCTGTTTCAGACGGTGCCACCTCCCACTGTATGCCCAGACAAGGTTTGGAGGATGGCACAGGTGGGATCTGTACCCGTGGGCCGTATGGATGAGGTTGTGTAAACCTCAGGGGGAAGAAGAGGCTGGAGATCTGTGGGGACCAGTCATGCTGCTTGCCCTCAAGGCCAGAGAAGGCCCAGGGAAGTGCTCAATAAGTCATGGTGTTGGCTATGACCCACTGCTCCTCTTACTGGGTCTTAGCCTCTTCCACACAAAGTATTGCAGTCTGTATGAGTCCTGAGCCACTGGAGTGGGTCTGTGAGCTGTGTTATTTACGTAGATGGGAATCCCCTAATACTGAGCTGGTGGCTTTTCTGGGGAGGAAGTCTTGCTCTCCTCTCTTGCTTTGACTAAAAATCCCATGCTCTTGAAACCTGTACATTTATTCCTATTAAAAATTTTGACATTAAATTTGTGGAAAAATATTCTACCAGGAAAACCCCTGATCAGGTCAAATATTAGTTTGAGTCTTAGTAATTCTACAGGCCTTCTCTGTTTTAGCAGACGTCTGAGTTTTTAAAGGCCTCTGGGAACAATGTATTTTAAGCTTATTTAATTTGGAGAAAAAGACAACCGTGGCAGGGAATGGTATCAGGCATAGATGAAGAAGTAATATGGAAGCTGGAACAGCAAAGTTCTTGCAGAAGAACAAGAAAATGAAAGAAAGGAAAAGTGCAGTTTAGGAGGGCTGAAAAAGACAGGGAAGATGGGTTCGTGAAAAACTGTCCATGTATTCAAAATACTTGAACTAAAACATCCTGGGCACAAAAGCATAAACTGCACACCAACCTCTCTAGATTTTAGTGACTTGAGACCATAAGGAGTTAATTTTTTGTCCATATTTTTTTTCTGTTTTTCTGCTCCACTGTGGCTTGTTTTTTTAATGTCAGATCTACATTGACACTCATATCAAAAAACATGTGATTTAACTTGATAGATCAGCTACTGTGAGGGGGTAGTGGGGAACTGACCCTAGTATTGAGATATATGATACTTATTTAGAGAAATGACATATATTCTTGATGAGATATGCAGGCATAAGTTGTACACTCCTCATTCAAGGTTACTTACAAAATAGGAGGAAAAGAAGCTGGTTTTGTTCTTCTGCCCTCATTTCTTTTATTTAAGATAGAAAATGTAGTATTTTCTGCATTAGAAATAATATGTACTGTGATTGAGTGAGAGAACAGATGAACTGTGATGCCACTTGACATTTATACAGGAACAGTTGGGCAGGGATAATAGTTTTAGTTAGCTGATGGGGGGATTTAGGTTTCTTTTTTTCATCTACACAAATACAACTTCAATTCACACATTCAGAGCATAAGATGTAACTCCTGCAATTAGGATAGCACCACTACTTTTGCAATATTTCATAAAGGTGATTTGTGGGAAGTAATACTCTCCTGATGTGTTTGGATTATTCTAAACTATTTGAAGGAAAGTCAAGAAAGAAATCCATAACCTCCAATAATATTTTATAAAGGTGCAAAGGCAATGGAAGAGCTTCCTAGGCCATGCCTGAAGATAAATTGCAGGTGATAAAACTCATCTGCAGAGGGAGACTCTCCAGAGTAGTTGGCTAAGAATTTTTCATCATCTACTTCAATGAAAAATGCTGATTTGCTAAAAGAACTTCAGAAAATGAACTGTTTCATTTCAGTGAATTATTTGTTAATAAATCACATGTGCAATAATAAATATCTACTTTGCTATTTACAAAAATGATAAACACTGAATTTTTGTCAGTCAGAACTTTTTCTTTTAAAATTGAATTTCATTTGTATTAGAAGAGAGAAACTAGGTCATATGAAATATTTCTATTGAACAAAGCCCATTTTTTGGCTGTTTCATTTTGCAAAAAGAGGTCTTTTCCTATCTACATTATTCTGTGATTCTATAAGATTTCTTTTTTTTTGAGGCTGGAAAAATAATTGAAATATAAAATCTTTATGGATATGAAAACTATTTGCTGCCTAGCCCTGCTTTCTAATAATGTCTTGATATCTCTCTCAGAAAGCTTACAAATAAGCAAATTTCTCTGTATTTCTTTCTGACAGAGAGAAACTCAGTAACCTGAATAAAGATATATAATTTTTTTGGTCTTTCTTTTCCCCGAGCTCCTTTATCAAGAACAGTGGCATGATTTTTAACTTCCAGTTTTCAACAGCAAAAAAAAACAAAAATGCTGGAAATATGCATTAAATCTCTCCATCATAGTTGAAAAAGTCTGAAAAATTGTAGTCCAGTCTGCTTTCCATTTGTGACTGTCTATTTATGACAGGTCTTAAATGGCTCACATGAAAAGTTTTCTTTACATCCCTTGCCTTTTACTAGACCAAGGCCTCCAGACCATCACAAAATAGATGATTTTGGGAGGTGTTCTTAATGACCCGAAAATAGAAAATGAGACCATTAATCCTTAATATTGGGTGGAAATTCTTCACATTACTCTTTATTGTCTTAGCGTTGTCTTAGAGTCTTTGGAAATTAAGGTAGGAGAATATTTCATGGAAAGCATCACAGACACCCACAGCAGAGAAGAATGAAACTAGGAAAACATGCATTGGTACTAGAAAGCCAGAGTGACAATCATTCTTCACCAAGATCTAGGATTTGGATGCGAGTACCTATATAATTCAGGAACTTAGAAAGAAAAAATTGTTTTGAAAGAACAGGTTGTAACAGCAGATGTGGGGTCTCCAGTTAGTCCTTGACACTTATCCAAGACTAATGAAAAGATTTTGGCTATTTCTGCTAGAAATGGACTTCTGGTTTACCATCTCAAAAACTTCAATATATTTGGTCAGGGAGTAGAAACCTAAAGAAGCTTCTAAAGATAGTAGATATATTTTTTTTTTCTTCTATTTTTCTTCTTTTTTTTCTCCCCCTTCTTATTAAGACTGTACTTTCAACCCTGTTGTTTAGCTAGAAACAGCACAGTTGATTTCCATCAAGGAATGATGTGCTAATACTTTATTAGTGAATTATGCAGTCATCACACCAGGCCATTGGAGGGAGTGACTCTGATTTCAGTTTAGTTTGCCTGTGCAACTAAATGAAACAAGGGGATTTAGAAACAGGATGATGTGGCCTCCTCTAAATTACTCAGGTCATTTGCAAGTCCATTGCAGTTCCCATTGCAGTTCACTACCTGTGGTTATTCATTAATCAGATACATATAAATATACAAGAAATGGAAAGGGAGCTTCAATTTGTAAGCAACCTATCTGCAAGAGCCTATAATTAGGGCTACCACATTTCTGAAAGGTGTCAGACCTGCTGGGCATGTATAACCCAGGTGGGTATATGTTAGACTTACCAGATGACTGCAGACCCTAGACAAATATAGAGATATCTTGAAATATGTCCAGAACAAACAGAAAATGGGAAAACTCAGATTTCTATAGTAGCCCTCACAACAATGCTTCACATTAGAGAATTGTATAGACAAAAGCAACAGTACAGTTATGAGAAGACAAATGGGTTTCTAGTCTGCATATGAGACTGATCGGATGGCTTGGTCTATCCACAAAAAGCTGCAATTTTTGAGTCCCACCATTTCTTGTGAGACAACAAGCCCATGTGAATCACCTGAGGCACTGTTGTCATATGAATCTGAATCTGTCACATTAGCCACTGGTGGCAATCATCTGAGTTAACAGCAAAGTGCATGGCAAATTCCAGGGAAGTGGTGAGACTTATATATAGACAGTGAGAGCAAATGCTTCAGATTCTATCTGTTCTGAATTTTTTATTTGTAAAAATGAAAATGATCCTTCAATAGTTGATAGTAGCTTTTAATGTTCTTTTCACCCCTAAACTACTGTTAATTTTGACTGTTTAGCAGGTATACGTTAATATTAATTTAATCCTTCTGAATTTGCATTTGCATATCTGTATTGTAGACAACGTTGAATAGGTTGTATCTTGTTTTTGATATTTAAGTCCCCTTCCTGATTCTTCTACAGAATAGAAATTGGGCTTGTAAACTCTTCCATGGTGCTTCTGCAATACAGTTGTTATTACAAATGATGCCACTTTAGGCAGGATAGACACAAACAAACCATAAACTCAGAATCGCCCATTGTAATCAAATTGGCTCTTTTCCAAACAATTCACAATCTCTCCCCCAGTGTGACCTTTCAGAGCCCTGCACTCAGCAAAACAGGGTTATATTACCTTTCATGCACTACTGTTCATTTTCAGGAGAAAGCTGGGATTATTGCTCAAATTCTGTTCAATTACACTGGAGCAACCTCATTGTTTTCAGGATGAGGGCACAAATAAGCCAGGTTGGCATTTGGTACAGACGTGTTTAATGTTACAGAGAAATAGAAAGGGTTAAAAGCACACTGTGTAATAAAGATGTGACAAACAGAATGCCTAGTTAGAGAATGGATGCTATTTTCCAGTTAGTCCAGTTACCCTCAGCTGGCCTTGATAATGGTTTCCAGAGGCATAATTGGACATACTGTATGTGTTGGGCAGGAGCCAGAAGGGGAGGGGTAGGGGAGATAACTTTTTTACCTAAACAGGTAAAAGAGTAAAAGAGAGCTGAAAGAGATCCAAACAACAATAGATTGCCCAGCACAAAATCATTTACGTGAAAACTCCTGCCTAAGCATAATTTTTCTTGAGATGACATCTACTTTGAAAATACAACACAGTGTCATTTTAGATGTAATAGTAACACCCTCCTCCTTGTTTTTTTTTTAAATTATTATTTTTTATTTATTTTTTTTGCTGACAGCAAGAAATACAGAACTTGCTGACAGCGTGTGGCTGATAACTGTATCAATCAATCCTAAACAGTCTATAAATCCATGTACAGTCTAAAATATCATTGATTTATGTTAATTGGGAATTTTTAGCAATACAATTCTGTGTAATTATGTTTATTTTTCCCTATCCAGAACCTGCTTCCCCGGTGAATCTGGGAACAGCCTCTGATAGTACAGAGCTACTATTTATTCTGCCCTTGTGCTTCCCTTGAGTATAAGATATGATATATCAGCATTGTCTTTGAGGTCTACTGAATCTGTGGATATGCAGTACTCTGAAGAGTGGAGATGGAATGAAGTTGAAAGGATTCATGAATAAAAAGTAAGTGGATGATACTTCAAACTAAAGCACAAATACTGCATTGCCTAAATGGAGAGAAATTGCTCCTTTTGCTCAAGTAGGAGCAGTGGCAGTAACAATAAGCTCGGATTATTTTGGCCTTTGGTCTCAGGCTCAGTTGTTATCTGAGAGTGGCACACAGCAGCTACTGGAATACTTTCTTTTCACATGATGGTCTCAGCTGAACTTTGGTGAGGAATATAAATATCCTACCTTGTATAGAGCCTTAGAGGTCTGTGGGAGAAACTTTACCAACTCTGAGTGATCCGCCCTAACCTGCAGCACCTCCAAAAATAAATAATTTTTTCAATCCCAAATTCTTGATACATGGAAAATACCATTCTGCCCCTGGCATTGTCAATTTTCTCTCCTTTTTCAGGGAACCTGACTATTCACGCTCAGTATATAAACATACTGCATGAGGTAAATAGGTATCAAGGCTAGTGCTGTTTTTGAACATAGATCATCATTTTACTTACTCCCTTACATCATTTAACTCTGTTCTGCTGACCCTGGGACCTGGTAATACACACTGCAACCAATAACCATAACTCCATGATCCGTATAGAATACGTGAGGGATGGTGGCAAGTATGTAATTTATTACCTTCAGGAGTGCTGTGTTATTATTATGTGACTGTTAGAGCATTCATAGTTTGACAGATTCCTATTAGCCAGTCAGTCAGAGTATGTAGTGTATTATTTTACCAATACCTGATGCATATCAATAAAGTGAACACTGCTGTAAGAGAATGGCTGAATTGGCTGGGATGGCATAATCTCCCATCCTGAGTTCTCACCTGAAATATCAGCTTAAGCTGACTAATCTTTTTTAAGGCTGGGAAAAGTCTGGGTAACTTTCTTCATCCCTTATCCTGAATCATGAAAGGAAGTGTCAAAATAGTACATGAGGTTATTTTCATTGTACTCCCATTCCAACAGCAGAAGCTAACATTACAAGAGATCTTGTACTGTGAGACAACCTGTTCTCACAAGATTTCTAGGCCATTAACTCAAAAATCAGATTGTTTGGATTAGGTTTGGACAAACAGCCAAGCTTTTCAGGTGCTTGTCCAAAAAGCATTGAACCAAATCCTTTGAGCTTTCTCCACATACTTAATATATTATGCAAATACTGACTATACGTGGAGACAAGAGCAAGATGGGAAAAAATTTCCTTGTCCGGGACAAGCCGAGTTGGTTCTTGCTGGGCAAATAAAGCTGTCATGTTTTCTGCTAGCTAGACAACAAAAGTAAAAGGGAGGGGAGGCACAGGCAAAGAGAGCTGAGGGACTGAGGGTGACAGGGGCTGACGAAGACTGGAGCTTGAAAGCAGTAAGCTGCCAGAGGATAGGAAGAGGAGTCAGAGCTGCATATAGCCACAAAAATGTCGGTCACATTATGGGAAATACAGAGGTTATGTAAAAAAAAGGGTATGACCAGGGACAGCTGTGATGCTGGGGAGGAGAGCTGGGCAAGACAACCTCTGTGCCAGCCTGCGGCCAGGGCCCAGCTCACAGCTAGTGACCTCGATGCAGGCCGTAGGGAAGGAGAGTATGGGGCTGTCAGGCCTCCGAGGGATGGATGCTGCTGCCATTCTCCCAGGGGAAGAATAGTTGTCTGGAGCCTGTTAGATCCCTGTTTTGACCCTGCTTTGGGCAGGGGCGTTGGACTAGGTGATCTCCAGAGGTCCATTCCTAGCTCAGCGACTCTGATTCTGTGAAATCATCAAGTGACAGGTTGCGCTTCTGTGTTTCACAAAGATGTGACATAGGCTGAGTAACTATGACTGTGAAGTGGCCAGGCTCAGCCACAAGCTCCTGTCATGTTGTTGAGTAACTTGGTCTAGCTTGCACACTTTACCCTCCTGCATTTCTAAAAGTAAGAAAGAATAGATCAGCCTGTGATGTTTATTTCAGGTTTGTGAGGTATAATATTCTAGGGGAAATACATTTAAAAGAGTATCAATCAAAATTTAAGAAACTACATGGGAAAAATGCAAGTTACCCCAATTTTTTTTTTTTCTATAGTTTCCATTGCACAGGCAACCTGACACAACATGTTGACATAATAATGCTGTCAGTTTTCACTAGGAATGTAATCAATATGATCAAACAAATTTTAATCAAGGTGTCTGAAACAAAGTATTTGTTATTGTATAGATTCTTGCCTAATGCATTAAAATAGTATGTTAACGAGCTGGTATGAAGTGTAAATCGTAAAGGTGAAACAGCCTGACTGTTAAGTGATCATGAGTCCTCTCTTCTCCAATTAAAACCTTGTTCCTCAGTAGCACATTAGTTATGCATTTTGAACCCCCACCAGGAAGAACTGAGGTGAAATGTGGAAGATCATTCTCACGGTGTCTCCAGTGAATCCCTGTGTGAGACAAGGCACAGCTGGTTGGGACAGAGCTGTTGGTGGGATTGGTAGCACCACTCCAGAATGGCTCCCCAGCCTCTGCCATAGTCAAGGTAACTCACAGGCATTACTTTCAGAAAGGGTTTCAGCACAACAATAAGCACAGCAATAAGCTGCTACTTAATAATTTGCTCCTATTGCAAAATATGTCTGACAACTAAGAAGAACTTACTGGGAATTTTCCAACATGATTCTTATCTGCACGAAACACGCTCCTTAAAAGTGAAAACTAAAAAATATACTTTACCTCCAAACAGTTCTTTTTTTCCACAAGAAAGTTTTTGTAGATCAGTTCAGCTAAGACTGAAACTTTACATTTGCTGAAGGAGCCAGCAATATTTATGCTGAGTCAGCACAACATCCCTTCTCTCATGGGAAGGATTCAGGGCCAAATGTCATGTCCATGATACAATGCTGAGTAGGAATTACAGGGCTGTGGTTCACATAACATATCCTTTCCACCAACCAAAATGAAACATGTCAGTGTAGGAAGGATAAATGGCAATCTTTGGCTGTCATGCAGTAGGATCTTATTATAGATAAAGAGATAATGAAACTAATGTATCCTGAAGCAGTGTTACTTAAAAGAATATCAGAACAGGAGAATGTGCACTGAATTTCATTTACTGAGACTTCTGATATATCTGGGGCTAAGTTTCAGCAAACAGTACAGAGTCTTGGTCCTTCAGAATTGAAGTTATGTTTGGACAACTGACAACAGGATAAGGCTATGCAAGGTTTGCCCACCTTTTGTGAAGGTTGCTGTCAGGCAAAGTATGCATTTTCATGTGACCCTTTTTATCACTCAATCAATTCTTCACCGAGATACACAAGTATAAGGTAGGTTAGAGGAACTGAGCCCCTTACAAGTTTTCCACAAAACTCATATATCTGTTAAGCAAATGGTGTAGAGGGTGGGAAGAGATGACCTGGAAACTAATAAGGTCAACTGATGCACTTTTTGAAGGCGATCAGATACGACAGAAATGAGGCTGCTCTTATAACTTATCGAGAGAATACATGTTTGTTTGTAGGCACATTCTTGGATATAAGATAACGCCTCTTGCTTGTCCCCTCCTGACAGGCTAGTATTTTCACAATGTAGTTTAGGATACTAGCATTTATTTCATGACTACATACATGTATAAGCAATCTGTAGGCTGCACTTTAGTGTCTGAGTGGGTACACCAGACCAGCCCTCTCCAGCAGCTGACATACCTATTGTTATGTGCAGAAAACATGTTAATCCTCATAATTAGTACCATTCTTGGGTCAATGCAGGTGAAGAGATTTAAGACATCCTTTAAGCTTACTCACAATATTTACTTCATTTTCTGCCCACTCTTATTTTATTCCCTCTCACAATAGCTACTCAGCATAACTTCCTCCTTATGCCTCAAATACTATGCTGTCACCAGCAGTTATAAAGGGAACAAAACGACCTGAAAGGAAAATTTCCATATGGGAAAACTTTCTTAGCAAGGTACGTTTGATTTTATAGAATCCAGGAAAGTAGCTTGAGACGTTTAGAAGTAGACACCTTATTCTGTTGAAGATTTGATATTTTTATGATGCCAAGAGTAAAAAAACTTTGTAAAGCACCATGCACATTGGTCTATGTGACATTTACTATCTGTATTAAACTAGCTCTCAGAAACCTCAGAAAGAATTGAGTTCTGTTATGCTGGGCACACTTCAAACATGTGATAAAAGGTGACTCCTGTCTCCAGAGTTTAAGCTTTCAATCTGACTGGTTTACTAGAACATTATAATAGTCCTGTCCTTGGCATGCTGATCTGTGGCCTTGATCAAATCACTTAGCCTTTTCGTTGCTTGAAAAAAATTACTCCTCCACTTGAAAGCTTGAAAGTACAAAAAGTCAATAGAGCCACATGCAGAGGAATTGTGTAGAACTGAAACCTTGGGCTGTGCATGCAACATCCTCTTCTTGAGGAGCCTTGTGCTCCCTCATACTCTGTTGCATCTTCTGGCTGAGCTCCTTGTGTAAAAACTTTCTGGTCCATTTAAAACAAAATGAGCCGTGTTAAAAATACCCCTGACCCCGAACCCTAATATTTAAGCTACCTAATTTCTTTGGGCTGATTCAGATTTGCGAGGAAGTACAAGATGATTTCAGTTAGCAGATCTGAATGGGTGGCAAACTTGATCAGATGGCATGGATGACAGCTAGACTGTAGCAGGGTGACATGCAAACCTTTGAAGTTAGTATGTCTGTACCTGAAGACACCATGAATATACCACCTTCGCCCTTTTATTTCCGGAGTTTGAGTTACATGCTTGGATCTGAAAAATAAAGGACGCTGGTTCTTGTCTCTAGAATGATACCCTGAAAAATTTACAGATGTGTAATGTCAACACATTGAGTCTTCCAGAAGAAAGGTACAAACTGGCTTACTGCAGTCATCTCTATGTTTTTATTAAAAGTTATCTCAAGAAAGGAGGATATTTGGGTAGACGTAAGGAGCAGAGTAGTGGACGTAGAAGGAAGAATTGTAAATTTAAGGGGTGATTTGGTTTCAGAAGCAAATGCTCACCTTGAATGAGCAGCCATGGAACTGACAACTAAGAAAGAAAATCTTAAATGTGATGAGAAAGGAAAGTATGCGATGGAAAGTCGTGGGCCATAGAGCAAGACAAATGACTGCAGCAGCTGAGCTGCGAATAGGATGGAGTAGAAGAGGAGCAATGCCAGGGGTGAAAGACAAAATTGTAGTGTCAGAGCTCTGGACAGGTCTCTGGCTAGGAATACATAAACATTTAGAAACAGCAGAAGAAAAGGTGGAGTCCTTGAGTATCTGGATGTTGAGGAGAGTAAGAATACCATATTAAGGACAAAAAAATCTTGCTTTGTAAGAAAAGCTTCTCAAAAATATACCTTATCAGAGAGTTGGTAGCTATGTATACTTCATCTCCATGTTTTTCAATGTCTGCAATATAACCCACTTTTCTTCACAATCCAGAGAAGACCTGACTTCTGTAGCAGTTCCAAATGGTTTGAAAGAGCCCTCTGAGGACATAAGCCAAAAGTGTCTCCTATAAACGTCAGCATGGTATATACCTGTAGGCACCTGTCATCCTTCACATGCACAGCAGATGTTTATCTAATTCAACGTATTTATTAATCTTAAGTGTAGAGTGTCCAAGAAAACACTGGACATCCCCACTTTAATCTGTTCTCTCAACCTTCCCTGAAGGTCCATCCAAAAGATACCTTGAGTGTTTGTGATTTGTCAGGGATTCAATAATTGGCAGGAAAGAATAGCTTTGGGCACATATGTCCCTTTCCTCCCCCTCTCTCCCAAACATAGTGATCTTGTTTAGCTTTGTACTGTCATGTCAGCTTCTTCTGTACACGCTAGGGTTCAACTTGTATCTTGTGATGGTGCTGCAGAAAGTATTCTTGTCACCTTGAGCACTTTCCACTCTTTCCTCATGCTGATTGCTGTTTCCATGGAAGTCTGTGATGTGTTTTATTCAAAGTATAATTTGTAGTATGTTTGCTTAGAACAGAGGATGGGAAAAATATATTCTTCAAGGCAGAGTGAAAGAAAATAAATCCGAAAAAAACCTCCCTCTAAACCTTCATTCCCCTTCTACCAAATCCCCAATTAATCCCAGTTCTGTTTAGGACAGAAGTGCTCAATGACAACACGAAGGAAGACATATCAGGTCACAAATGCAGAACATGAAATATCTCCAGTCTTGTTAATCATGACCCAGCCTTACCGAAAAACAGATGGAACTGCTTTCAAAGCCTTGTGTGCGTGCTTGTGTGTGTGTGTGTGTGCGTGTGTGTGTGCATACGTATGTTTGTCTTATGAATGGCTAATTGAAATCAAACTAGGGATTCTGGTCAAGACAACAGCTTCACTGCCTGAACCAGCTTGTTTCTGTACTCTCATTATTACCAAAAAGAAAGAAGACTGCAATCAAGTTTCATTCAGCTCCAAAGAAAAAGAATAAATCCCACTCTTTCCAGTAACAGCCCACTATGCATTACTTGCCTATATGACAAACATATGGAGAAGCACATACTCTGGGCCTGAATCTCCTTGAAATTTCACAGCTAACTATATCATCTGCCAAGTGCCGGGTCCTGCACTTTGGCCACAATAACCCCATGCAACGCTATAGGCTTGGGGCTGAGTGGCTAGAAGACTGTGATGAGGAAAGGGACCTGGGAGTGTTGATCGATGCCAGGCTGAACATGAGCTGGCAGTGTGCTCAGGTGGCCAAGAAGGCCAATGGCATCCTGGCCTCTATTAGAAACAGTGTGGCCAGCAGGAGCAGGGAGGTGATCATCCCCCTGTACTCAGCTTTGGTGAGGCCGCACCTCGAGCACTGTGTTCAGTTTTGGGCCCCTCACTACAAGAAAGACATCGACGCCCTGGAACGTCTCCAGAGAAGGGCAACGAAACTGGTGAGGGGTATGGAACACAAGTCTTATGAGGAGCGGCTGAGGGAGCTGGGATTGTTTAGTCTGGAGAAGAGGAGGCTCAGGGGAGATCTGATTGCACTCTACAACTTCCTGAAGGGAGGTTGTGATGAGGAGGGGGTCGACCTCTTCTTCCAGATAACTAATGGTAGGACTCGAGGTAACGGCCGCAAGTTGCGCACAGGGCAATTTAGACTAGACATCAGGAAAAACTTTTTCTCTCAGAGAGTGGTCAAGCACTGGAACGGCCTGAGCAGGGAGGCGGTGGAGTCACCGACCCTTGCGGTTTTTAAGAGGCGCCTGGACAAGGTGCTACAAGATATGGTTTAGTAGCTTAGTGGGTAGTAATGGTGATAGGATGACGGTTGGACTAGATGATCTTGAAGGTCCTTTCCAACCTTGTGATTCTGTGATTCTGTGATTCTGTGATCTGCAGCTTGAATAACGAAGCTAAAAACCAAATTGACCTCTCCCCTTTCCCCTTCTCCTTGTTACAGAGCAATAGGGTCAAACTTTATTTATACATAACAGGCAGAGAGAACCATCTGTAACATCAGCTGTAGCGGTTCAGGAGTGCCTCTGTACTTCACAACCTTACCAGCTATAGTGGATTGTCCAAAAGGTGGTGGGGCCTTCATCCATACCCCCAGCTCAGCCATGACCCAGAGTGTTTTATATATTTCAGGAATTTACCTCTGGTCTTACACTGACTCTTTCGCAATGCCTTGCTTTGTAGTTCATTACTATGAAGTGTCAGAAATTCAGAGGGAGCAACACATAAGAACAGAAGTAGGTGCCTCCAGACTGTAATGGCAGTGCTGTTAATTGGGACACTTGCAAAACAGTGTGATATGTCATTGCTTTTGACTATCCCCCAGAAACACCTCTAGAAAAATATAAAATGCTAGTCCGATTTTCTTTTTCCTAGCTCACAGTTGTTTTAAAGGAGGCTGCCTCTCTTGTCCTTCAGAATGGATATTGTTTGGAAGTATTTACAGACAAATACTATTTTCCAGGACCGCTGACACTGAGTCACAGACATCAAGGAAAAATAAAACAAAGCAATCCCAGACGCAATGGAATGAACAGGCAAAATGCAGGAAGGTAACATATGTGCTTCTGTGCCTTGCCCCAGCCGGGTGACGTTCTAATAGGTTTCTTATTCAACTTTCTTCTGCGAAGAGACTGGAAGACATATGTCAGTTTTCCACCTTAACTGTGCATTTTCTAGTTTGTTTGGATTTATGTCATAACCTTAATGGGATTTAAATGGAATTTTTACATGTGAATAATACTCTGCATTAATGCAAGAACTTTAGGTTGCTGTGTTACCAGCCTGATTTGCATAAAGGTTTTTAAATATGAAAGAATAGCCAGGCTATTGTAGATGGCAAAGTGAAAAAAGACACTGGCACAGCAGTAAGAGGAAGAGACAACCATTCCCCCTCAAATGTTGGCTTGCCAAAGGGCTAATTCTCTGACTCTTAGGTACAACTGGGTGTGAGAGGAAAGCTTGGAGGCCAGGCCAGTCATGCATATTTAGTTGTTGGAGGTTCAAGACAGGATTAAATGGTGCAGCAGCCAGGTCAATGTCATGGGTTTATACTTTCTCATAAAACATTTTTTGTTCTGGTGTACTCTCTGTAACCTGTAAATGCGCAGCTCACATGGCATTTACGCAAACACACTGGTGTACAGAAGTGTCTGTTTCCTGTAAGTATGTGTCATATTACAGATTTTTAGATTATCCATAAATAATAATGCTGATAGTCAGTGTCCTACATTGAAAAATGTGCTATAATGCAATTACATATTATTTAAGTTTGGTATACATTATATTGTCTATTTGAGACACTGTCCAAGCCCTTGGTTTACCCTTGAGTATACCAAGTAGGAGTAGAAGAATACTTACCCCTTTTTCATTGTTATTATTTTCAGAAAGGGGATGGGGCACAGAGAGTTCTGAAGGTTTGTCCTGGCAGATTTTTGTGGCAGATCTGGGAATAGTACTGCAGCTCTTGGTTCTTTGCCTTAAACAAAACATCATCCTTTTGGTTTTCCAAGCCTGAATTTTGTGTGAGCAGCTCTGAGTTACTGATGGTAATGCAGCCATTGAACTTTCCTGCTGGCAAGTTTTTCATTCTTAGTGTACCATTATTATTTTTAAATGAATTATGTGTATAACACATTTGGTGTACAGACTACTCTGCATGCGAATAATAAAGCACAATCTTTGCTCTGAGGAGCTCACAGACTAAGGGCTTGATCCAGTAAACAATTATTCCTGGGTGATTTGCTTAGCCTGCTATCATGAGTAATCTGTTGATCTGGCCCCAAACTAACTAGATAATTTGACGAATAAGAACAATAGGGCGTGCTGGGTAGTGAAGGAGATGAGATGCAAGAGTACATAAAGATTTAGGAAGAAAGAGGATAAAGACAAGCTGGTTTGGATTTGGTTCACTTCTTAGCAGCAGTCTCTGCATGGAAATGCTGTAAAGGATGGAGCCTGGGCCCTGGGATCAAGTGTGTTGGTTTTCATCCAAGCCTGACATCTCGCTGTGTATTCAGCAGGTCAGCATGGCAGGTGATGGCCTTGGGTCGACCTGATTTTTTTCCATCTCTGCAATCTGTCCCCAAAGAGTCTTCTCAATAGTCTTTTAAAAGTAGCTAAGATTGAATGTACGCGTACAGCATTTGAGTGGCCAGAGTTAAACCGTGCTGTTTGCAAGCCATTAGCTTGTCCAGGATGGTGCTAAGCTCAAAGAGAGGGAGGCTTAGGCTTCTTGCAAATGAGTTAGCTCCCTGCCCATGGGGACCAAAACTGCAGCATCTGGGCATATGTGTGACATTCCAGTGAAAAAACATTGATCATGGGATGACACTACTTTGGAGTTGAGTCCTGGCTCTTATCTGCTGTGGAAGCAAAATATACAGTGATAGGACACTGGCTGTGTGTTCTTGGCCAGGATTCTTGCAGGGTGAGGGCCCAAGCACTGAATTTGTGTTCTGAGATTTCACTTGTTGGTACAAGTGAGCTCACAGCACTTTTTCAGGGTTGAGGGTTGGCTAAGCACTGTTTGAGAATGATTAGTTTGTGTTGGACACTAATATTTTTTCTATGCTTGAAGATCCTGTTTCTACTGCTGTAAATGATGCCTGGACTTGCAGAAGTCACTTCTGACCTTGTTTGAATGGGTTCTGTATTTGAGGGCTACAATAAAGTATGAAGACGCAGACTGAAAAAAAAAATGCTTGTTTTGGGGGGTAGAGAGGTGACCACGTTATCATTGGAGATGGGGTGGAAGAATGGAAATACCTGTAACTGGCTTACAAAATCCTTGACTAATGGACTTTGTAACATACTGCCTATAGGTATCCTTGAAGCAGATTCCTGGTACCTGGCTTCTGTTTGCATTTTCCACAAGTTCTGAGTGAAGGGATCTTGACTAGACAAGTCCACTTAAAAGCATGGACAAAATGGTTCTCTAAAATAATTATCTAAGGCGCTTATTCACCAGTTGCTTCTGTTTTCAGTGTCGGAAGGATCACAGGTGGGTTAGGAGTATTAAAATGGGGTTTATTCAACTGACCACTGTGCTGGAAAAAGGGTAAATCTATTTCACTAACTTAGCCCCAGGAGGAAAACTTCCTGAATGAAGAGGCAATTCAAGTCTATTCTTACTCTATTGGAGAAAAAGTGGGAAAACCAAACTAAGTGTGGAAGAACATCAAGATGTTAAACAAAATAAAATCCTGATTGTAAAAATCTCAACACAAAGCTTGTTTGCCATCTTAATTTTTCGTTCTTTCTCATGTCTAGTACCTGTAAGAAAGTATTCTTCATGCTCTCACGTAAAATGAAACTAAAACATCCCACTACAAGTGTCTATTTTCTTCTTCTTCTTCTTCTTTTTTTTTTTTAAAAAGGGAAATATATAGATGTATATATCTCAAAATCTCTAGGGATAAAAGTTTAATTATGTCTTAGTTACTTGCTGTGATTTTGAAATCAGTGCTTTAGTCTGAATAATCACTTTGTGGTTTATAAAATGTCATGATGAATATTTCTATTTCTCATGTTAAAATCTAATTTTTGTAAGGTAATTGGCAATAATAGAGTTGGCACTGGGTTAACAGAGGTGACCTGAAGTTGGTATCAAGCAAGTGATTTTTTTAAAAGAACTGAATGAATGAAATGGAAAAAAGGACTATACAGTGGAAGAAAATATACTTGTAACAGTAAGGATTCATCCACTCATGTTTTGCATGCCAATAGATTTGCAGATAAAGATATGTGAATAAGCTAAAATGGTCTATCCCAGCAGAATTTTATGAACACTGGGATGTTGGACTCCGTAAAAATATTGGTTTCCATCAAAAATAATGGTTTAGAAACAGTTCATGTGAATAGATCAGTCCTAAGAACAATAGTCTTCTCTCCATGATGAAAAGGACAGATGAAAGTGGAGGTCAACACAAAAATGCCAGGGGGTTTCTGGACCACAGCAGACAGAGGGACAGAAAGCAGGGACAGCACTGAGGAAAGACAACAATATTGCTAGTGGGCGGTGGTTAGACGCATAAAATGGATCCTGACACAGTTTTTTTTGGGAGGAAATTGGTTCAGGGAGCCTTGGTGGAGCTTACTTTTTGGTAGGCAAAGGTTTGATGGCAGGGTCTGCCTTTCGGACTGTTCTTGTTTTGTGACCTCCCTGTTGGGGCTGACACGGTCTGTCATTTAGACAATATGTCTGTGTTTCTGTCATATCTTGTGTTTGCATGGTTCCACCATGAATCCAAATCCTGCCAAGTACCTCCACTTCTACTGTCAAATCCTCAATTAATTAGCAGGTTTTTCTTTGAATGAGAATTTTCACAGGTAATTTTTAAAGGATGCTTCTGGGCATGTGAACAGGCCACTTACATTGCCTGCCTTGCAGATAACCTCCTCAGAGTGACAGAAATAAGAATGAGTGTGTTCTGAAAGATTTCTTTACCCTGAGACAGGGTACTTCCATGTTAGGAATCAGGCAAGTTTTGTTTTTTTTTTTCCCTGTGTGTTCACATCGCCCTTTCAGTCCTTGACATTATTAGAAATATACCAGAAATAATCTCTGTGACAGCAGAGCCTGAAAACCAGAGTATCTAGGAACCATAAGAGGAACCACTGCCCAGAAAGGATGGGAATCTGCTGCACCATGCGCTGCAAGTCTTGTTCCAGCTCCAGGATAACAGAGAAATGCAAGGCTTCATGTAGACTTACACAGACATTTGCTTTGTCTCTGATTCTTGAACAGAGTAACTGGCATTTGGCACATCTCTGTTAGTCTTTGTATTACATAGGTTGACTCAGATAGACTGGGAAATGCCAAAGATCGAAGGCTGTGAGACTTGCTTCTGACCAGAAAGCTTTTAGAGTTTAGCTTCCTGCTGAGTAATACTGATATGAAGAATCAATTGTGCTGATCACTTTAGGGGAAAATATGTAATCACTACCACACAATGTTTCCCTCTTGGCTGGGGTGGAGTCTTTCTTGGAAAAGTTGAGGGAGAAAACAGGAGGGGGAGCAAGATATTAACAATATAAAATATTTTAAAGAGATGAGTTTTTTGCTAGTCATGGTAAGTACTGTAATACTTTTCTCAGATGTCTGTAACTCTTTTCTAACACAAATTCAACTTCAAATCAGTCTCTACTAGAAGGAAACTGGTTTTCTTGTAATGTTCTGTCTGTCTTACCTCCAGTTTATTTATATAAACAGATTTTTATCTTGCATCTTCTGTTTTGATCTTTAGGATTCACTGTCAGCCATTTACCTAATGACTGCATATGAGCAACGTAGTACAACATTCACGGTGATCTTATAAGGGTGACAGAATGATGAATGCGTGTCCATCCTACCACCTCATACGGTGTAATTGGTGACAATGTGAATATCCCAGGTGTTCTTTTATTAAGGTGCTTTTGTTAAGCTATCTTTATCAAGTAGTGTATTACAATAACAAAAACATAACTTTTTATGAAAGGATTTGGAGAAGATACGATAACAACAAAAAGAATAGAAATAGAAAAGAGTGCTGTGGCATTCCAGAATCACTTGGATGCTGGAGTAGAAATATAGTGTTGGCTCATCCATTAGTGCAAAGAGACTTCATTCAAGCAATGATAATTTTTACCAGCTGAGGATTTCTTAATTCCTGGTAGCCCTTTATTTTGGCATGGTGCATTTACATATTTGGCTTTTGTGTTTATTGAATCGTGAGTATGGGAGGATGTTTAAACTGGGCAAAGAAGAACAGAAATCACTTGATAATGGCCATGGGAGGGTGCATTGCGGAGGGTGACAGAGCAGTTTGCAGCTCTGCTTGCTCTTTCTCGCAGCATCCTTCTGCAATTCTTTGCCTCCTTGCTGATTTCTTTAGCTGAGCTGTAGGTTTATAATGTCTATTTTAGGGCTGATTAAGTGCTAGCAACAGGAAGTCTTGTGTGCTTGTGGAGTTTGAATGAATCTTGGGATTTGGTGCAGAATTATTATAACAACCATTAAGAAATATCATAATATATTCAGTACAGTTCATGGGTCAGTGAAAAAATATGATTTACTTTTTCATCAGTTGCTCTAGTTGCTGTTAGAAAGGTCTTAAGGTGGGAAAAAAATCCTTCCAGTTGACCAGTGGGTTATAGCCAGATTTCTTTCTCATTTGGTGTTTCAACAGCACACAAAATGATAGAGACATTGTCTACCGGTGTGCATTGAGTTCTCCTACTTCATCTCCTCTTTGTCTGTGTTTCTGGCATTAAATTGTCTCCCATTTAACACTATGGTCAAACTGCAAACATGTAATGGAATTTTGTATAATTTTACATTATGATCTTAGAAATGGATATATTGTGAATATAGAAATAAAAATGGATACATTAAGAAAATAAAGACAAAATTAAAAGGAAGAGCAGAGCCATTCTGACACTGAGGAATGAAGAGAGATTGTTTCTGGGGTATATTTGATAGGTTGATTTGAGCATGGATTGCTTCAACATAGGATTTCCTACCTAATGATTCTGAATTGGTGCTGAAATAAGTGGGATAAACTGCTTTCCTTGGGATAGGAAATAGAGAGGTGTTTAAAGAAGAATTTTTAATAAGGATACAATACAGGCCTCAATGGACACATAGATAGGAAATGAGGTATGCTGAAGGTTAGTCTGTTCAGTCCTGAATTCAAACCAGGTCAGGTTAACTCAAGTGCTTGTGCCTCTCAAAGGAACTTTGGGCCAAACAGTGTGCACTGACGTATATCATTGTGGTATGGCTTTGGTTCAAAATTGAATCTGTGGTTTACAACCAGTTTTAATTCTGATAATTTGCTTTTCTGACAAAAAGTAAAAAAAAAAAAAAAAAAAAAAAGGCAGAAAAATTAATCATTGCCTTTGGGGTTTTTGTGAAGCTCAAAATGAGAAAGAAGTCCTTTAGACAAAATCTCTGAGTTTGGAGAAAGTTTTGTACAGCTTCAGTTAAAACCTCAGAGCTCACAGAACTGTAAAGTTAAATCAGGAATGCTCTGCTCAGGGCATATTTGTGATCCCAACCACTAGGAAAAAAAAAATATTTTCATCTCTGAAATAACAATTAAATAGGTAGTGACAGTAGTTGTATTTTATACTTGAATTCTCGTAACACAGTATCAAAAGGATAGGTCTTATATCATTGATCAAAATTAAGCAAGGAATATATCATTTCTTCAACTTCCTAGAAGTCAATTATGTGATTACTTACAATCATGTCAGGTAATGTTACAGAAAGCTGAGCTCTTGTGACTGTTCCAGACCTATCTGATGTTACTGGGCAACCTGCCAAAGTCTCTTTTCTGTATGCCAAGATGGTAATTATTAACACTTCTTAGGGAAAGGGTTTCAAGGAACTCACATCAATATTTTTTCCACAGTCAGAAACTGGAAATATCACTAGAGCAAAGGGATCCTGAAATCTTTGTGGACCAATGAAGACTACAGGACACTGAGAAAGTTAACCTCAGGCAGACAAAATGAAAGTAGCATGCAGATGCCTGGAGTGGAATTCAGACAGAACTGCTTGACAAGAATACATCTGGTGAGGAGGAGCGGCAGTGGGTGAGAAAACTTTATGAGTGTAATGTGTTACCTTTTAGGATGGAAGGTGTAGTATGGATCAAAACGAATTCTCTGGAAGGGGCTGAGGTCCTCAGGTCTGCATCTCAGGAGTCAGTCACAGAGCCTGGGGGAGGTGGCACCATGCACTGTGAAGCTGTAGTCATCACCATCTGTGTTCTCCAGATTTTGTACCACATCTGTCTATTTGTGGCATTTGACTACTTATCTTGGATGTTCCCCACAGCCTTAGGAGCCAAATTAGTTTGGTTTTACAGATGAGATTTTTAGCGTGAAGGAGGGATGTCTCATGGAGTGAGCAGATTTTAGACCTGGCTGTGAAGTTTCTGATCATTATGATCCATTTCAAATGTGAATTTTAGCACTGGCACCAGCTGTTACGGTGGGCTCCTCTCCTGCATACATGTGTGTTTCACTACCGAGACCGGTAGCTTCAGAGGAGAGTGAGGAAGTTTATGTTGATTGCTGCTAGGGGTTCTTACTTGGCCTGCCACGAGCTACGGTGATTACAATTTCTCTCCTGCACTATTATTTGAATGCTTTAGATACTTTCATGTGGTTATCACATCCTGTCCCCTGCTCACTGCTTTGTCAAGCTCCATGTGCTTAACAAGACGCTCAACTCTTGTTAATATTTCCTAGTGTATTCCAAAGCGTCGCTTGCAATGTTAGCAAGTAAGTCCATAAAAAGTAGAAGTTACAAAGTTCAAATTCCTACTGATTTTTGGTTTGTGCTTGGATCTGCTGGTTTCTATTAGAGATTGAACTCCTATTTCAGTCTCTTTCTTGGTTAGGACTTCAAGAAGATCTTTCTCAACTTGCCTGCCAGTTTCCTAAGACATTGATGCAATTTTCACATTTTTTTGCAGTTACTCAGTATGTTTAAAAGTTACTGGTGAGGGGAAACAGACTGACAGACAAACAGGAGGCTGAAGACAGTCAGTTGTGCAAGTCTTATTTCTTTAAGAAACCCAAAAAAAGTTACAAAGAAAAAATTATACAGTGTTACATAGTTAGATTTATATGGGAGCTGTTACATTCTCTGTATCCATGCAAAACATTTACAGTTTTGTCATAGGTTCAGCTTCATTGTAGTGCTATCTTGAGTAGCCCCACCGAAGCTCTACCATTTCAGGACAGTTTAGTTCAAATCTCAGACCAGGGAATGAGAGAGACTTAATTTAAATAATTTATGACTCCAAGTTTTAAGACAAGCTGAAGTTGGTAATGGTTTAGCCCAGAAAGTGAACCATAACCTGTGGCAGCTTTAAAGCTGGCTCCCATGCAGCTCAGCCACCTGTGCACCGTGGTGGGGAAGGTCAGCCAGGGGTGGGGACCCTGCCAGCACCCCAAGCCAAGCTGTCCCTGCGCCTCAGCCCAAGCCTGCCTCTGCCTCGTATGTCAGCCGCTCCAGCTGTGTGCTGCCAGCAGGGGTGTTTGTATTAGCAGCACAGGATAGTCAAGTCTTTACTGCTTTATGAGCTAGAAGGTCAGCTACACTTGAGCTTCAATCTACCATCCTCTGCCCTCCATTAAGTTAGCTGCCTGGAGCTTAAAGCACAGTTTAATCTCTGATGGAAACTTATGGGAGTCTGCTCTGGGGCAACACTCGAGCTATACCTCAAACTAATTCAACAATCCCCAAGAGACAGTGCGAGTTTCTTAAGGAAGAGACTGGATGCCAAGAATGTGTCTATGCAGCCCAGAATAGCTCTTCATGGTGCCATAGTAGGAGACTGGAAAATTCATAGGAGCAGCTGAGGGAGATGTCTATGATGGGAGGAAACTGGCTTACTGAAAGGGGCCATGTGTGCTTTTATTTGAATGTAATTAATGAGTCTGTACTAATCATTCTTATTACTACTAATAGCAACTATATTACTGTAGTTCAAAAGCCTCTCTCACCAGTTCTGTGAAACACTCTTTAAAAAGTAGACAAGAGGGAGAGAAAAGTGGTGACGTTGTCACTCCAGAAATGATGTGCAAGGGGACAAAAGCCAATGATGGCTGTAGCAAGTATCCAGATTGGGACCGAGCCTGGAGATCAACTTGACCGGCTGCTTGGCTGGCCTGTGGTCCAGGCTGGACAGCAGGCAGTGGCCTCCTCAGTGAGGAGGCAGTAAAGAAGGGCTCCTTAAACCACCTCTCCTGTTAGTTGCCACCTCTCACTTCTCTTTGTTCAGTATGGCATCTAACAGGCTGACTTAGGTCACTGGTGACGGTCTAACCATCTGTTTCACTAAATGAGGGAAGGATTAACACCTAGTCTGGTAAAACAGAGAAACTATTTCAGCAGCTTTCTGTTCAGCTCTCGGCCTGCCTCGGGCAGCTTGCTTGTGCTGTGATGGGGCCTCAGCTTCTCTCTGCTGTTCTGGGAGCTCCTGGGGCTGCAGCATTGGGGACAGGGTGCTAACTCCCAGCAGAAGGAGTTTTTGTGTGGTGGGCACTGAGTTACTGTGCAAGCTCAGACCAAGTTCCTGGCCAAGGTGGCACAAGACAGGTCTCATTCTGTCTGATGCCTCCTGCTCCTCCCTCCTTCTGGTGTTTCCAGATGCACTAGTCTGGTTTTCCAAGCACAGAGTAGAAAAATATTTCTGCTCTTAAGCCCTTTTTGGACTCCTGACTTTGCACTGAGTTTAGTGGCAAGTTCGTAGCCTCACAAAGAGACAGAGGTCTCAGTATTTCAATTGGTTTGAAACTTCATGTTTGTGAATTATCACCAACCACAGTAAAATCTGCAGTGTGGTAACGTTGTACTTTACATTGCCGTGCTCTTCTCAATAAAGTAATTAAAATTGTTTGTACATTAAACAAACAAACAAACAAAAAGGTGCTAATCAGCTATATTTCAAAAGAGTTGAAAGAAAAACGATGCTGTCTAAATAGTTTGGAATAGGCAGACCTGTTCTATTATACGTATGTAGCAGCAGGATATAACAAAGGTAAAGATTTAAGGCAATTTTGACACCTTAAAGCAGAACTGTTAGCACTGCATAGACTTTCAAATCCAAAGAGGATTCAGCCTGCTCACTTACTGCTTTCCACATCTTCAAAGGACTGTGGCTCTTTTTTAATCTTTCCGCTTTGCTGTGAAGCCATAGGAAGTTATTGACTTTACAGGCAGTTTTAGTACACAATCAAGCAAGAAAAAAATGCTGGTGTACTCTGAGGTTGCGAGTTCAAATTCTCATCTCTTTGTGTCACTCCCCTCTCTGTGCTGAGGCAGAATTTTAAAGTGCAGAACAAATGGCAAGCTGTTATAAAAGGTTTTGTTTTTTGACCCCCTTGTTGAGCCAAAATTCTCTGAAGACTTTCTGGGAGGTTTTTGCTACCCAACAGCTCTTCCAAATGTAGTTGGAATATGCTTTCCACAATGATGTTGCTTAATTATAATTAGATATAGTTTGGACTCTGGATCTACGAGGAATGGCTCAAGCATTGCTCTTCTTGGAACAGCTGTGCAGAAAGTGGAGGCTGAAGGGCTTTCAGGAAGCACACATTTGCTCACTGGTCAGTGTATGGACAGAGTGCTGTCTGCTTTCCTTTCTGGCTAAGCGTAAGAGCACTCAAATCTCCCTTTGCTTAATTACAGAAGGTGCTATGAGAACTGATGCTGAAGTCACCAGCCAGCCTGACAAAGCTGGAAGACAAGCTGAGGCCATGCATTTGCACAGGTTTTTCCTGAGTTGTGGAAGTACATACCTCACCCCAGTTTCATTGGTGTGAAGAGCTCAAGTTTTGCTGGCCATCAGAAAGAGTCAAAAGATAAATAGGAATGGAAAACTGAGAAGCCAGTAAGGGAACTGCAGGGACTGCAGTCCCGAGGGAGTGCTCCTAGAGGCCCTTCTGCCCACAGCAGGCCTTGGGCTGAGGCTGGAGAAGTTGCCCTCCACCAAGTGATCTCCTGTGTGTAGATGGAAGGAGGACTCTTTGTCCATCCCTCAAAATTACATCTATGTGAAGCAAGCTGTCACCAATGTCCTGTCCTCAGAAACCCTGAATATTAGCAAGCAGCCTGGGATAATGTCCAAAAAATGTTTTATATTACAAAATAATGTAAAATAAGTGTGATGAAGAGACTTGAAAATCCAAAACCAAACTATGTAAAGATCGGGAATTCAGTTTTGTGTCCTGATGCTGATCATGCTTCTGCAAAACATCAAATCAACTTGCTGGTGTCCTGCAGCTCCTAGGGTGGCATTGGACTAATTTGCCTCTCAAGATATGGTCTTATTTTCTTCAACTGTGTGAGATGTGACAAGATACCACGAGGGAGGAGTTCAGCTGGACATTTTGTTTTCTCACTCTTGTATTTGTTTGCACTTGCTCTTAGCTCCTGAACAGCTCCTTCCAGAAAGACTTAGAAATATTGGAACACAATTCCTAAGTGAATGGAATTGTTGCCTTATAGCAGAAGCTTTTGGTGAAGTGTAAATAACAAGACATAAAGATATATTAACTTAATTTAAAGGCATAATAAGGTCCTAAAAATGTAGCAATGATAACAGTTTTGGATATCCCCATTTTGGGACATCTAACCTGAAACCTTTAAAAGAAGCCTGATTTTATAGATAGGCTAGGAGCTTTTGTAAAATTTATGTAGTTAGAAGCTTAAGAACGAAAATGTTTTAAAGCCCCTCATTCTTTGATAAGGATTCAACTTTAGCTTTAAAGTATTTATGAACTATGTACTGGATAACTGAGAAGTAAAAGTACTACCTTATCTATGACGTATTCAGCATTTGTCTTCTCTGTTTAAAGATAAGGACAAACAACATTAATTACATTTCCAAACGGTTCTAAATTTGGAAAACGTGTGTAAGTCTGCTTAAACTAATATGAATGAAGGACTGAAAGCCCGTCTAAACAGGTTCAAGGGATAAAAGTGTTAGTATATACCTGAGAAAATGCATTAGTTAATGTGGGAGAAAAATCATGATGAAATGAAAGAATGTCTGTTCTTCTAATGGAAAGGAGGCACTTGTGGTAGCTCTATTTCTATGGCCTCTGTAAAAATGGAGAAAGCCCTAGCCCTGTAGCAAGAAGATGAAACTATTTTTCTGCTATCCCCACTGCAATGCGGAAGTTTTAAGAAGAAAGTTTGAAACACAGCTGAACTGGACAAGAGGACTTGCTGTTCTCTCAAGGGCCTTTGCAATCTCATTACCTGGGATTTGGTGACATGCTACGAGAAACCCAGAGGAAGGAGCTCAGTCAGACCTTTTGTTTTCTCTCTCTTCTAATTTTTCACCTATTAAATGTGTGAGCCTCAAAGGAATGAATTCATAAGGAGGATTTGAGTGAGAACAGAATAGTGTTCAGCCTTATAAGGTTAAAGAGATTGCATTTAGTGACCTGCAAATTAAACAGTTTACCATATGAGATGGTAATCAAAAATATTGTGCTAAATGTCACCAGGATGCATGCAGCCTCAGTCTGAACAGGGTGGAGAGCTGTTCAGCTGTGCTATTGCCACCATACTGTGTGACAGGGAGCACACGTGTGAAAGCTATTGAGCACTGCTAAACAGAGGTGAGACTATAGCCTCTTTTCCCCCACAGAAAATGCTTATTTGTTAAATTGTATTTCCATAGTTTTCTTATAACATGGTTTTATCCAGCTTACTGATCCTCTGCATCACATCTTTGGGTATCTGGGATTTCTAGAATCCAATTTTCCCCCAAATTAAATCACTTTTCCCCCTCCATTGGAAGCAGCAGAAGCTGGGAGTCTAATACAATATGCTCATATATGGATTTCTGGTAATTCAGTATAGGATGTCAAAACTTTATCAGCCTTTGCCATCCTGTGAAAGGACACCAGTTGTGTGCTTCTGCCCCCTTTCTCTGCTAGCTTTTCATCCATGTTCCTAGTGCTCTTCTCACTTGCATCCATGCCATCATCCCACTGTATGATCCATTCCGGCATTTATTGCTAGAATTCCAGTTTGTGTCTTTAACTGTTCAGAGAGAGACCTGGGGAGAATTAGTTTAGTTCAGCTGAGGCATTAGGAACCTCCTCTCTGACAACCATTACACTGTCATGACCTGTCCTGTATGTCTAATGCTGATCTATTCATAGTATTCATATCAGCATGCTGGGCAGGTTTTTATGCTAAATCATCTTTCTTCACTGATCCCTACTTCTACTGCAGCAAATAAAAAGGCTTAGATTAGTGCAACAGGCAAACGGGTTGCTTTATGTCCTACCTTTTCACTGTAGTTTTCTGAGTGAATTAAATGGATGGACTAGCAAAGCTGGCCCTGAGACAGACACATGCTGTGGGGAAGCTATCCCACAGAGGGAACCTTATTCTGCCAGATTGTTCAGTGTTTTGTGATATTGACTAAGTGAGGTCAATGAAATAACTTCTACCAGCAACTATAAGCAATGCTTGAACATAAGGCACCAGAGGTAAAAGATTGCCTAAGCCAGCAGTCAGCCTGACAGCAGCCTGACAAAAGCCCTCTCAATACAGCGGGTGGGAAGATCCTCAGTGAGGCACGGGCTGGGTTATCACGTACAGTCTGTGGGAGCAGAGCACCTATGGGCACGAGCCTTGGCTGGGGACCCTGGGCTGCAGCAGCTGCACAAGCAGGGAGCAGCACGTCAGTCCCTCCTCTGAGCAGCTTACAAGGATAAGCAAGGAAACAACAGATGGAGACAGGCAGATGGAGGAACACCAGGAAACACAGAAAATATTAGTCAGCATCATAGGCAGTGACCTCAGCATACCAGAAGTCTAAATGTTGTCAAATCACAGAAAAGGAGGGCTTTCAAGAGAGTTTTGAAGGAAGGTAATGAACTGTTTTGTAGTTATTTATAGAGAGTGGCTCCTGAGCATCTGGGATAGTGGAAAGCAAAGATGAATGGATTTGAAAATTCAGTCTGAGAACTATGCAAATGGCCAAGGGGAAACTGTTATGGGTAGGAGTCTCTTAAGAGACTTACTCTTGGTGCACAGTAAGAGATGGTAGAAGAGTGGGGGATAATCCATGAAGGATTTTCCTCTGAAAATGAAAGAAATGACCTTTAAAGCAGCTGTCTGGATAAATATGAGTGAGGAAAGAGCTATACATGAGGGCCAGAGAAAAATAAGATGCACTTTTTGGAAATGCTGCAAGAAAAGGGAGCGGAAGGGAAAGGAAAGCAAGACAAGATGTCGTATGACCTACTGGTGACAAAACAGAGGACATGGGGGCCTGCTGCATGGACAGACAGCAGATGCCACTTGAACAGCCCAGTGTTTCTTCTGGCACAACTGATTCAGATCATGAAGCTGCTCTGTTGTTTTAATGAGAATGGAAAGCAGGGAAGATGATTGCCTTGTAGCTATATACAACCCAGCCAGAGTTAATGTCCTGTCCAAATGAAAGGAAGAGAAAAAAGCTCAGAGACACTGTCACAACTGACAGTTTTCCCCACTGTCTGAAAAAGAATTGGAAGTCCTAGAAAAAGTGGGTGACAGTGTGCATTTCTGAGGGAGTTTTCTGTTGAAAGACACCCACAAATAATAGAGAGCAAGAGCAGAGTCTGTGGAATCTTGGGCAAAGAATGAAAACTGAAGTAGATAATAGAAACATAGAGGGAGGGGCATAAAATTAACTCATTGGCAGCCTGTTCAAAGGAAGAAAAGTGGGAAAAGGTGAGCAGATAGAAATGGAAGAAGAGAAGATCTCAGCAAGAATTGAAGTGGGAGAGGATGTTGGCAGAAGCAACAAATTACACACAGAGATGTCCCTGTCTGTGTGAGAGCCATGATCTGGAGGGAGCAAAATGTAGAGACGTGGAAGGTAAGGTAGAGATGAACTCCGGAGACAGCAGCAGCTGGGGTTGAGGGGAGAGAATAGCAACAGATGTGAGATGAGGGATGACAGAATGGCAAAAAATAGCAGTGATGGTGTGTGAGAGTAGAGAGTGAGGGTAGGCAAGCATTGCGGATGTGTATGGGGGCAGGCAATTAAACCAGTGCATCTTTTGGTTCAGTTTCAGTTTGGACTCAGTGGGAGCAGAAACCATTCTGGTTTGGCATTGTTTTGAGCTTAATAACACTTCAAAATAGTTATGTAGGCTCAGCTCCTATTCAAGAAAAATGAAATATTCAAAACAATTTATTTCTAGTTTTAGTTCAGCTTCCTGGAGGTAAAATCAATATGTTGCTCCAAGAAGCTGGTGTTAAAGAAAGGTGGTGATAATATAAATGGGTAAATGGAGGCAATAGAGGGAGAGAGATAAAAATAGAAAGGAGAGGAGGAGAAGGCTGAGGTGACATTCAAGGGTGGGAGTAAATGGATTGGGTTGAAAAAGAAGCAAGATGAAAAAGCCTTAAAAACAATGTTGGGAAGACCCCAAATAAATAACATTTGGAAAAAATCCCATTCACAAAGAGTGCAAGGGATGTACCCACCTTTTATGCAGCCAAGCAAAATGCAAAACAATGGAGCTGAAAATCAAGTCTGAGAAAAAAGAAAAGCAACTCCTGGAAGATTTGTTAAATAGAAGAGCACAAAAAAGCAAATGTCATCACAGATAAAGTCACAAAGGTAAAAGTGGCAGAGTTGCTAGTTCAAGCAAGTACAGGCTCTTATTTTTACATATTTTGTAATTTAATATAACCTAATAATGTCTGAAACTCAAAACAATTCAGGTAATTCAAAGCTAATCCTTTGAAGGAATACAGTATATACATACATTCTCCCAAGTATTCATTTGGCAGTGAGCCTAGAAAACACTGATGTTCTGTGAATGCTCACATGTAGCAGTGTGCTGCCAAAATTTCAACAAGATGGTCTGTCACAAATTTGCCATTGAATTGATGACACACCTAGTTGGCAGGCAGGACTGGTTAGAAAAGAGAATTTCTTTTCAACAGGGAATTCTGAAAAAAAGAAAGAAAGAAAGAAAGAAAGAAAGAAAGAAAGAAAGAAAGAAAGAAAGAAAGAAAGAAAGAAAGAAAGAACCTCAAACCCAACACCTTTTACTCAGATTTTCTCACAACTTAAGCAGGCAAACAAACAAAATTTTGAACTAATAACTAAAGTGTTTGGGGTTTTTGAAAAATGAATTTTGTTTGCGTTCCCAGCTTTCTATTAGTGTGGGTGTGAGTGGTATTCCCCTTCTTCTCCTGAAACACATCATGAAGAAATGTCAAAGGGCATGGACAGATACCTTCAATCTGGAAACCAGAGGAGCTTTTGACGTTTCAGGTTTTTGACATATTTCTAGTCTTTTTACATACTGTCTTGAAAATATGTATTTAAGAATTTGGGCATCCAACTGAATTATTTCCACTAAACAGGTTCTTCAGGACCTGTGCTTCAGTGTCAGGGTAGGGGGTGGATGACAAAGGCAGGAGAGGGATTTATGGGGCAAGAGAGAAGCCATCTCTTGGAGGGCAGGACAGCTTGTGGAGGAGGTGCTATATATTCTTTTCAATTTGAAATTTATGAGATTTGATTTTCTTATAAGATATTTTGAGCCAGCAGCTAAATTTGGCATATCAGAAATCTTCATGAGACAAGACAGAGCATTATGAGTTTGTTTGGATATTGACATACATTAGGAAAGAAATACTTTGTATCGTTGGTTTGACTGGGCTATCGTAGTGGAATAA
This sequence comes from Chauna torquata, assembly GCA_013399475.1. NCBI lineage: Eukaryota > Metazoa > Chordata > Aves > Anseriformes > Anhimidae > Chauna > Chauna torquata. Next base: position 217,066 of record VXAL01011905.1, read on the forward strand.
AAGGTACTTCTCTCCCATTGGCTTTAGAAAGGCAAGGAAATAGTATACTGTCTTTCCTATTTCCCTCACTTTGTTTACTTCCTTAATTTATTCAAAAATGTTGCATGCTCAAGAGATAACTGCATGCCTTTGGTGCAAAGCAGACACCTGTCACTTTGTCCTTCTGCAGAAAAGGAAGGAAGTAACTGAAAACATTACTGAGGATAGGTCCCACGAGGTCTGATGGTTGTACCGGGGTCTATGGAGGTGTCTCCGAAGGCAACATCATGGAGGACAGAGGATGGTGGACGTCTCTCTGTCCAGCAAATCAGAGGTGGGGAGGTAGTGGATTAAAGGCTGAGGTTTTGAAATACTGGTAAAAGAACTGTGTTCAACCTCCAAACAGAAGTGTTAACACTTCTGAAGGAGAACGTAAATGCTTTGAGGAGACTCTGTAGAGCTTAGTGGATTCAAGACTGAGAAGCTATTCATATTTTCATACTATAAATAATGTAGAATACTTAACAACTCCTTAATATTGATGTTGGTGGTGCACTAGTAAGCATTGTTTAGCAAGTCAATGAGAATAATGTCAGGCAAAGAGGTAGAAATCTTTTATAACAGATATATAGCAGTATTTTGCTATCACCATTGAGGGCGTTTGCTAGCCTCTACTAGGCAAGTTATTTTCCATGCTGATTTCCCCAGGATTAGTGTCAAGTGTTGTTATCGTCTTGTATCTCTACATATACTTATGCAAGCATGTGTTAATACAATATTATGTTGTATTGTTTAAAAATGTATAGAGATGCCATCTATTCCAGCTGATGTGTGGGCCAGTAAATGTTGTATTGCTTTGTTCATATCATTTTGGGACGTGCTTGCTGTTAGAATTTGGGAATTATATGTTTGAGAATGGAAAGGTTTAGCTGGCTAGAAATTTTCTCTCAGATATAGGAACTGCATGGTGAAATTTCGAAATGTTCATTTTCCATGTTTATGTCAAGTCCTGTATTTGTGTATGTTTTTGATAACATGTTCTTCAATTTAATTCCAGCCTGATTAGCCTCTACCTTTTATGATATTTGGCTAGACTACCACTTTTAAGAGAAATGTTGAATTCCTCTATATTCTGAGCAAATATTTTTAGGATTGTAAGCATACATTTCAGAACTTTAAGTGTATACGCATTAATTCGTGTGAAATACATCACTGACTTGGTCATGTATAGAGGCTTGTGGACCCACCCATCCTGACAGTCTGACCCCTCTTGCAGTGGAAAGGCAATGAGGGCCAAAGAGTAGCAGCTGAAAGAGGAATCAAGGGAGCTCAGGTCACAGAGCTACTGAGCAGGGTCAAGTCGTTTAATCTGTTCCCCTTTGCATTTGCTGCCACCTTGTTCAGCTAGACTGCAAACTGAGGCAACTCGCTATGTGTTTCAACAAAATATATCACAACAAGATCCCTATCTCAGTTACGGCCCCAAGGCACTATCATAATATAGATAATTAAATATACCTCATGTTTTTAAATTGTTTCCAATCAAATTTTGTGTTGAAGGACTTCATTCTGAATTCAGTCTGTGTGTGGGATAATAATTACTTATAATTATACCTGGTATGATTCCTACAGAAGACAGGGGTTTATGGTGGTATCACAGAACTCATTAAGTTGTTTTTTATTAACTCGTATGAGCATTTTAAAGGAAGGGTGATCGAGAAAGTAAATAGGACAGCTCCATTTTAAGATAGGATAATTTGATATTAGGTCAGCTATGTTGCCTGGGCAGGGAAGTAACTGAAAATCCAGGGATACCTATTACAGATGAGCTCTATCAGAAAAACATCTGATTATTAAAATCTTCTCCACTCCACAGAAAAATGGAGTCTGAGCTTCAGAAAGGACCGCAGTGATTCCTTATCCCTCTCCACTGGGGTGGATCATACCTATAAGAATACAAAGAGCTGTTATGAACAGATGCAAGCACTGCCAAACAGCAGCAGCCTGTGATTGGTTTAATAGGACAATAGTGATCAAGCGCTTTCTGTAAGTACGGTCACAATGGTGACCTGAGATAGACCAAATACTCTGGAAGTTGGCCAAGGTGTTTTTTTTTGTTGTTATTAGGTCTGTCTTAGCTGATGGCCGTCACAGATCTGAAGGCCTTTCTGAACATGCCCAGACACTGCAACAAGTCCCATCCAGGGGAAAGTCACTTTGAAAACTAGGGCTGACTGCTATGAAGAGGGCTACAGTCCTACACAGACCAATGCAGGTGAGAGTAGTTATGCAAAAAGATTTTTCGCCCACATATCACAGAAGGAAGCCAGTTATGTTGCACCATTGTCTACCTACAGGCAGTTAAATCTTCCAGATTTGGATTCTACTGAGTGTATTTAAAGCTTCATTCTTAGTTTTGCAGTGCTATTGTTTACTTTATTTTAACAATAAAATGTAAATTGTTCCTACTACAAAGTGACTCCAGCCAGGCACCTTTTGTCTAAAGCTTTTATAACAGAGCCTCTCATATTTGAAAAACAAGTTAGCTTAACTGAGCTTATTCTGTGAAAACAAATGTGTTCTCCTGGCAGCAGAGGCAAAGTCCTGGTTCAATGGGGTTGCAGAAGATGATTATGGAAGAAAAGTACATAGACCACATGTACCCAGCAGAGGATGAATTAACTCCAGACTGACACTAACAGAACAAGATTATTCCTTGCAATTCAGGTGTTCTGAAGGAGGATATTCAGACACAAACAGAGATGTTCATTATCCACTGTTTCTCTCATGAAAGTATGGTCAATGGAAGGTAATGAATGTTACTAACCTTCAGGTGAAGAGTGGTTGGAGAAGACAACTCCTCTGTGGATGTTTTGCCTGCATGAAACCAAAAGCCCATCCTATCCTTCCCTCTTCATGTACACAGGATCATTGTGGAAAAGAAGGTGCAATGCTGTCAAGTGCAAGGTACACAGCCTCAGCACGAGGCAGGATTCAGATGTGTATAAGTCACACTTTTTGTGTGTGAGACATAGTAGCTGTGAGTAAAGGAGTAAATAAACAGTGCTTCAGCCCAGTGCTGAAACAAGCCAAGTCTAATCCTGCACAAGAGCATCTGATTAAGAATCTGCTAGGAATTGGGCACCAGAAATAAGAAACTCATGTTCATTCATCTGCAAATAACATCTACATCCTCAGGATGTGGCCCAGCTGGTGTTTTAATCCTTAGTCCAGTCTATTTGAGGAGGGAAGAGGAAGAAAAAATCTCCACCTATCTAAAGTCTATGGAAACTTTGGAAATGCCTGAGCAGAGAAACACATTGTCCTGAGCTGTTGCTAAGTGTGCAATTGCTAAAGAAAACTTTACTTCATATCTTACTAAGAACTACAGATGTTATTGTTTCCAATCCAAACATGTACAAGAAATATTTGCAGAACTGTCAATGTCACGCTCGATTACTAGACAGAAGAGAGAAGTACCTTACTCCGAGCTATTGTCCTCAGCCTCTTTGTATCTCCTTATTTGAAGCACTTTACCTAGAGATGAAAGTACCACTTCTATATGAATCTGAGAGTTGCAGAAGAGCTCTTTGGAGAGCAATGAGCTCAAACTTTGTCAAGATGATCCAACAACAATAGCTCTTCTTTTCCTATCCTTTAGACTTCAGGCTAATAGGAATAATTACATTATTTATTTATTCATTTATTTTGGATGGAGAGGGAAGGAGGAAGTGACAATTCTAGCAGACCCATGAGTTGTAGGAGGGGAAAGTATTTTCTTGACATATTTTTGTTTTTTAAGAAAAGATTCACTCTACAAATTGTATGGATTTTTATTGGAGACCTGATTCCTACAGTTTTCTTTTTATTTGTGCTTGAAGAACATGCCCTTTAGTGTGATTAAGGAATAATTGGATTCATTTTGAATTGTGGTAAATGGCATGGCATTCTTTTCATGGAGTTTCTGGTTCTGCAATTACATTTCTGCAGCACTGTCTAGCAGTCACGAAAGATTAGCTGTATTTTCTTCTTCTGCCACGCGGTTCTCTAATCTGTCTGGAACACAAATAGATCAAGAAGTGCAGCTTTGTAGATTGTATCAATGCTTCTGTATGTTGCTTTGTGACTGTTGGGTCATCCTTGGGTACATAGAGTTGACATATATCTCTATAAGAATTATTTCCAGAAAATATGTACTGAGCACTGTCAGAAAGGTGTTCTCCTTCTTCCTTTTAAGTTCAAATTTCATAATTAGAACAAGATGAACAATAGCATCCTCTCACAGAAGAATAAAGACATGTTCAACTCCCTTTCTACTGACTTTGAAAGATGAATAAATGGGTATTTTCTGCAGCCCCGCTTAATCTTCTGTTCCTCTTCGCACCTTGCTCCATTTTCAAGCATTTCAATGGGGATGTGTGAACTGCTTAGATAAGAGCCAACTCCAGAAAGAACTTCAAAAGAAAAAGATGAGGCCAGGCAGCCCAGAGAATTCCTTTGGAACACAAAATGGAGGTATATTTGGTACAAGGTGTTGGTGATGACCTTTGTTTTGTTGTAATTTTACTTTTCATGCGCATCCATCTTCCTTCCTTGCTTGCATGTTCCCTTCCATCTTCTCACCCTTCCCTGCCTTCCTCTCCTTTCCCTCCCTAGCCTTCCTTTTGTCGCCTTCCTTCCTTTCTCTCCAGGAGGATGGTACTTTAAGATGATCAAGCATCTGTGACAGAAGCTGTTTCCATTCTATTTCATGTCTTTACATTTTCAGAGGAGTATGAACTTGCACATCACTTATGCTGTTGTTTCCATTCTGGGGCATGGGGGATTTAGCTGAGTGACTCTCATTGCTGTTAATGGGATTTGTTCAGCTAAAGTCTTGTGCAAGCCAAGCCTTTTCAAAAGAGAAAATTTCTTTAGAAGTACAGATAGACCTGGTTAAAAATTCTTTTGATGAGATATGAGGCAGAATCTTAAAGCATATCTAACAATTAAAGAACGCGGACAACTTTTCACAAGTTAAAAGTGTTAATCTCACTATTATGGCCATATTTCCATTTGGTTAATTACTTCCTGCTGTGTAAAATTCTTCCTATAATTTCACTTAAAGGTATTTTTTATGCCTGTCTAGAATGACTGCACAATGTTATTGCATGATTTTTTAAAGCTGAGCTCCTCAATTATCAGAAAAAATATTTGCCAAGTAAATGTTTCTATGAATATTGTCATTATCCATCAAGTGATTTATTCCATGAGCAGTATTTGCACAGCTATACAGCTGGTTGATTACTACTACTACAAAAAATTACTCTAATGAATTAGTTGGGAAAAAAAGTAAAAATTAATTAAGATAATGTATATGTTGGATAATATTTGCCCAGCTGCTGTTTGAAGGCTATCACCTTTCATTTTGGTGGGCTTACATACTAGCAAAGCAATCCCTATGTAAATAGTTCTGAGTTTATCCTGTGATCTGCCATCCTTACTGGAAAAATGTTGTATAAATGATCATTATTATTATTGTAAATCAAACCCTATTTTCATTCGGAGTAAAATATAATGGCATTTGAACAAGAAAGGCAGTGGGGCTGTAGATGAATTAATGCCATGTGGTTTGATGTGCGCAATTTGAGGTAAAGTCTAGGTTGTTCAGAATCTGTGAATAAGTATCTATCCTGCTGGAAGCAATTGTTTGCTTGATATTTTTTTAAAGTCCCTAAGTTTCTCTAAAATTAGCAATACTGTAAACACAAATCATTGCATGGAAGTTAGCGTGTTCACTACAGTGAACAATGTTTTCAGCCATTTCCTCCCTCAAGACATATTTTTGAGAGGTTTCATTGCATTTGCCACAATAAAAAGACTAAACCAAACTTTCTTTTTACAGGAAAAAAACCACAAACCCTCAAACATTGAGGACTTCACGTTGTTTTTTGCACAATTCCTTTCAATGTTATGCCTTTCCACCCTTCTTTGACAAAGCAACACAACAGAACTCAGTACCATCAAAATAGTTACTTTAGGAATCTCATCTACAAAGAAGTCTATTAAACATGTGCAGTATCTTCTGCATTTGTCTTTCATAGAAGAAATTCATAGAATCATAGTATCATAGAATCATGGAATCACAGAATCATAGAATCATAGAATAGTTTGGGTTGGAAGGAACCTTTAAAGATCATCTAGTCCAACTCCTCTGCCATGGGCAGGAACATCTTTCACTAGATCAGGCTGCCCAAAGCTCTGTCCAACCTGACCTTGAACACTTCCAGGGAGAGGGGCATCCACAATGTCTCTGGGCAACCTATTGCAGTGTCTCACCACCACATAGTAAAGATTTTCTTCCTTATATTTAATGTAAATCACCCTCTTTCAGTTTAAAACCATTACCCCTTGCCCTATCACTACATGCCCTTGTAAAAAGTCTCTCTCCATCTTTTTTATAAGCCCCCTTTAAGTCTTGAAAGGCTGTGATAGGGTCTCTCCTCTCTTCTCCAGGCTAAACAATGCCAAACCTCTCAGCCTTTCTTTGTAGGAGAGGTGTTCAGCCCTGTGATAATTCTTGTGGCCCTCCTCTGTACTCGCTGTAATAGTTCCATGTCTTTCTTGTGCTGGGGGCCCCAGTACTCCAGGTAGAGCCTCATGAGGGCAGAGTAGAGGGGGAGAATCACCTCCCTCGACCTGCTGGCCACGCTTGTTTTGATGCAGCTCAGGATATGATTGGCTTTCTGGGCTGCAGGCATGCATTGCCAGCTCATGTCCAATTTTTCATCCATCAGTACCTCCAGGTCCTTCTCCACAAGGCTGCTTTACATCCATTCATCCCCCAGTCTGTACTGATGTTTGGGATTGCCCCGACCCAGGTGCAGAAATTTGCACTTGGCCTTGTTGAACTTCATGAGGTTCAGGCCCACTTCTAAAGCCTGTCCAGGTCCCTCTGGATGGCATCCCTTCCTTAGCATATCAACTACACCAGTCAGCTTTGTGTCATCTGCAAACTTGCTGAGTGTGCACTCAATCCCACTGTCTACGTCATTAATAAAGATATTAAACAGCACTGGTCCCAGTACGGACCCTTGAGGTACACCACTCATCACTGATCTCCACCTGGACATTGAGCCACTGACTGCAACTCTCTGGATGTGGCCATCCAGCCAATTCCTTATCCACTGAATAGTCCATCCATCAGATCCATCTCTCTCCAATTTAGAGACATGGATGTTGTGTGGGACTGTGTCAAAGGACTTACTGAAGTCAAGGTAGATGACAGCAGTTGCTCTTCCCTTGTCCATTGATGTAGTCACTCTGCCATAGAAGGCCACTAGATTGGTCAGGCATGATTTGTCCTTGGTGAAGCCACATTGGCTGTCTTGAGTCACCTCCCTGTCTTGCATATGCCTTTACATAGCTTCAAGGAGGATCTGTTCCATGACCTTCCCAGGCACAGAGGTGAGGCTGTCTGGTCTGTAGTTCCCAGGGTCTTCCTTTCTACCCTTTTTAACAATAGGTGTGATGTTGTCCTTTTTTCAGTCACAGGGGGACTTCACCTGACTGCCACGACTTTTCAGATATGATGGATAGCGTTTGGCAACTACATCAGCCAGTTCCCTCAGGACCCTGGGATGCATGTCGTCAGGCCCCGTAGACTCGTACCTGTTCAGTTTCATCAGATGGTCTCAAACCTGTGCTATGCTTACAGTGGGAGTGGCTTCACTCCCCCAGTCCCTGTCTCAGAGAGTTGAGAAGCTAGAGAGATGTGGGAATCATGACTGCCAGTGAAGACTGAGGCAAAAAAATAGTTGAGTAGCTCAGCCTTCTCACTGTCTGTTGTCACCAGTTCTCACATTTTGTTTATCAGAGGGGGTACACTCTCATCAGTCTTCCTTTTCTGGCTAACATACCTGTAGAATCCCTTATTATTATTCTTTGCATCCCTTGCCAAGTTCAGCTCCAGCTGTGCCTTGGCTTTCCTGATCCCATCCCTACACATCCGGATGGTATCCCTGTACTCTTCCCAGGCCACATGTCCCTGCTTCTGCTACCTATGCGTTTCCTTCTTACACTTCAGTTTGACCAGCTAGTCCTTGCTCAGCCATGTTGCTTTCTTGCATGTGACAATTAATGTGACATCTTTAGCCTGTTACTCTTATTGGGAAGGATCAGAAGTTTCATGTGGGCCAATGGATTTTAAACAGAAGTGACAGTATGCCTAATGCATTTAAAAGTACATGGTGGAGTAATGAGCTTTATGAAACGTGATGCCCACGAGAAGCTGGTGAGTCTTGAAAAACACAGTCTAATTCCCTCAGAGTTTATAACTTCTGAATTGCATTGTTATCTTAATATGTATTTACATTTTTCCTTTCTTCCTGTCTACCTTTATAAATCCCTGCCTCTACCTCAAACCAAAACAAAAAACTTTCCATGTTTATGAATTTAATCCATTTACTGTACCCTAACCTTAGATATTTAGGTTCACTTAAAATGTGAACATATTAAGGTGGAAAGTGTGCTGGAGCCGATATGAATTCTTGGTTATTTTAGTATATATCTAGGTGGTCGTAAGGGCTTTCTGCTCATTTGTCACACAAATAGCTGTTAAGACAAGTGTCAACAGAATAGCATTGTAATCAGGATATGCAGGTAGTGACTAGAGAAAGCAACCTTTCAATGTCAAACTCTGCTTCAAAGTACTTAGATTCATTTTTTGGCCTCTTCAGATATCATCAGAGGAAATATCTGAATGTTTCCAGTCTTCTGTGAAGCCAGTTGGTTTTACCTGGATGTGTGACTGGATCAACAAAAAATGTCTTGAATAGCTTGTAAAAAGAAAACCAGAAGGTAATAGGAGAGAGGCAGATGGAAACATCTGTCTTGGGTTTTAGGTCTCAATCTCCACCTCAGAAGATGTTTGTTCGTGCCTTCTTATTAAATTAATCCCATCAAAAAAACTCTGAAAATGAATATATTGTATCTTTTTATTTTTTTAATATTTTGAGGAGAATATTCATCTTTATGACAGTCTGGTAAATTTATTGTGTCTACAGGTGCAGAAATCAGGGCACAGTTAGGGCTGAAATTATGCAACTATCTTTTACTTTACTGGAAGTAGGGACAGATGGAAAATTATCTTGTAGAAATGGGGTTCAGTGATACAAAAGTGTCAATGCAGAAGGTTTTTTACCTCTGAAGACCAATGATCTAAATCACGTTAGTGCAGGGCTGTGTTACAGGTAAAAATGAGCCCATAAGGTCAACATAAGCTCATGTGAGACTGATTACTATATTGGTCTAATGCTATTTTGCTTTTCCTTACCACGGAGCATAAATAATATCCCAGATCTCAGCTATGATGCCTGTATTCGTTCTGCATGCTTCTTGAGAATTCTTGTTTCCAAAACGACAGAAATTCATTTGCTTAAATAATTTTTTTTTCCACAAAGACTTGAGGAATTTTCAGTTAAGTTGAAGCATGTTCTTACCTGTGTTTTGTTCACTTATCACAAAGGTCTATGTAACCAAATGTTACTACAATAGCTCAAGACCAGGTGATTTTTAAGTTCTTAAATTTGCATAATTATAGAAAACAAAATTAAATGTCATTTCTGTGAACATTTCTCAGAGGTAATTGATTACAAAATTATGTCATAAATGTATCATATAACTTCTTTTATCACAATTAAATAACACACTTTAAAATCCTAACAAGAGGGATGATTTTGCTGTAAGTTATCAATCATTTTTTCCAATTGCAAATAAATAGGGATTGGAATCTAACTGGACATTCTTTTATGTAAATTTAAGCATATGATTAATTTTTTTTTTGGCTCAGATTCAAAGTACTTGGCATCTTCAGAGCTCATAGCACTGCTGTAAAATCAGAAATACTGCAGACATATAAACTGAAAAGGAAAGCATATTTAAATTGTTGAAAAAGGCAGAGTTTCTTTAAAACACACACACACACACACACACACACACACGCACACACACACACGCACACACGCACACACACACGCGCGCACACACACACACACACACACACACACAGAGTGGATTTGAATACCTTACAAACAGCTGAGAGGCTCTGTTACCCATTCAGTGATCTTGAATCTTCTCTTCCTTGGGTCTTTTCCAGAGGAACCTTGAGCCATTTGGGAAAGCAGCTTTAAGCCTAAAAGGGCAAAGGTGAAAGGAAGGTAAAGATGAAAGAAAAAAGGTCTAAGGGAGAGAAGAACAAAAAGCGCAATTGCACACACAAATTCCAAGCTGTTTTTGTTTCTCAGAAAGTTGGATGAAACAATTGACCCGAAACGATGATGAGGTGATTAAATTGAGAGATGCCCCAGACATTAATGTCAGTTTGTATTAAACCTCACAAATATGCAGATAATCAGAAGAGAAACAGCTGAATTTCAGGGCTGATAAATGCCAGATAGTGCACATTCAAATGCCCACAGACAGTGCTGAATTCACAATAATCACTCAGAAAGAAGAGCAGGGAATCACCATAGACAGCCCAGTAAAACATCTGCTTAGTGTGATGTGATAGCTGGAAATGCAGATAAAACATTAGAGTAACACTGGCATTGTACACATCAGTGGCATGTTTTCAGCTGGGCTATTTCATTCATTTCTTGTCACCCCATCTGAGAAAGGTAACAGAAGAGGTTTAGAGACATGAAATACAGGCAAAGCAAATTTACAAAAAAAAAAAACAAATGAACAGAAAAGACAAAAATGCAATGACATTTTTAAAGGAACACAAATCTTTGAAACTACACCATGCAGTGGTACTTTTGGGATGAAATGTGCATTAAAAGAAAACCAAACAGCTAATCAACCTGCTGACAATGGCAGCAGTTGCAAAGCTGGAGCATCTGAATGACTAAATGCTTTGTCGAGTGGGAATATAAGGACTGTTAGCAGTCCTCAGATATTGATGAAGCCTCTGTTTCTTCCTTTCAAAAAAAAATGAAGGCAACAAAGAATAAGGGACCTCAACTGCAAATATAATTCACTTGCTCTTTTCCCGTATGTGCTCTGCAGTGTTTCACAGGAGACCGTTCTCCTAAAACACTGTAACATTCAGCTTGCTGGAGGCTGGGACACAACCCCAGCAAGACATGCTCTTTCCCCTTCCTGATGAAAACCTGATGAACATTTTCCATCAAGCTCCCACTATCCCTCCTCCCTTCAGTGCAGATATCAAGAAAATTTGGAACTGAAATATCCACCTATGATGATAGAGAATTTTGTTTCCTTCCACTTGGACTTGATCCCACTCCAACTGATTGCAGTTATGTGCTTGCAAATGACTGAAATAGGAATAAATTCTGTCTGTTGAACAAAACTTTTCCATCAATGTGAAATTCTCTAATGACAGATCTTCACAGAATTATATGGGAGTTATGCTAGCAGAAAATTTGACTCCAAATCTGTGAATTCATTAGCCTGTTGTTTGTCTCCTTTTTTCTTTCTCATAGTAAAGGGCTGAAAGATTTTTATGTGCTATTTAGACTCGCATTTGGTACCTCATTCCCTTTCTGTATGGAAATTAACTGTAATGGTTTGTGTTTTTATTCAGTCACACAGCTAACATACTAACACTTGCTTAAGCATCTCCAAGCTCTTAGAGGGGAGACAATATCTTCTCAAGCGTTGAAATGTTAATTCATGGGTAATATCAGATACTAATAAGAAATAGATCTGAGGTGTGGAATTTTCCGCACCCCTTGCTCCTGCCTGGAGTTACAGATTCTTGCTCCAAGGGTCTGACAGAGCAGTGCAGCTGGAAATATTTCATAATTTCCATCATGAAATATGAAACTTCTGTATTTGAAAGATGTCTCCCAACAATTCAAGACTGGTGACACGAAAGCTTATCTCCTAAGAGTTAGGCCATGTAACAAATAGATTCTACCAAGCAGCTATTCAAAATTTATTAGGAATAATTGTTTAGAGATGAAATGTTCTTTGAAAGGTTTCTTTTGGAATTATTGTTCTCTCTTACATCACTCACCTTTAAAAAATCCAAAATCATGAGATCCTGCTGGAAGAGAATAAAATAAATGGCTCAAATCAAACTGGGACAGATATGAAAAAGAGGTAGGACCAGGATGTGTGAGGTTTTTTATTTGTCTCTCTCTTTTTTTCTTTCTCTCTTATTATGGGCATACATTTGGCAGGATAAACTCAGTTTACCAAAGACAAAGGTAGCCGAATGGCTTGTGTGCTAGCCATTCTAATACTTCACAGTTCTCAAAAACAGGTCTCCGGTAGAGGATATTTTTTATGCAGCCTAATTTGCTACAGCACAGCTATAGTATCATTGTGTCTCTAGGCTACTGCTTTATCACTAACACATTAATCCTACCCAAAGTCTGCTATTTATTGTGCCGTGGAAACTCCAAGGAGAGAAAATACACTGAGCACAACTTTTTGCATCCTTTTTCCAAGCTCTTGACCCTAGCAGCCCATGAGTTGGTTGAAATGATTGAAACTTACAGGTGAAGGAAATCAAGATTTTGAGCACCTCCTCAGGGCTGATGGTGAGATACACAACCTTTTGCTTTCAGTTCCAAACCACTGTAGAAGTTTTCTTATAAGCTACTAAATAAGCAGTCATATACAAAGGATACAAACACCATTTAACAGGATTCAAGCATATAATTTCCTTGAAAACTGCTAAACTAGCCTCTGGATGAGGAGGGGAACCTTTTGCACCCTGTTCCTGAAGAGCCTGGCTATGGCATAGCCAGGAGGGAGGGTGACAGAGTCACCAGACAACAGGACGTGCCTCAGATGCCACTCTTTGGGTTCTAGTTTCTTCTATCAGTCAGATGCATGAGGGTGGTTATTTTGTCCCATCTGTATTTCCCTTTTGCTATACCCTTCCTCTGTGAAGCTGAAGTTGGGGTGGGTAGCACACACGCTGCTGGGCAGCTGCCTTCCCCAGCGGGGATGCCCTGATGTAGGTGCAATGCTCCCTGGGCTGTAGTCACAGCTGCCTTGTGCTGTCAGTAGAAAGCGGTTGTTCCCCACCCCGAGACTCAGCCCCGTATATGAAATGCTACAGGTTGACAAAGAGAGCCACTGTGGCTTGTTTTCCATGGTGACAAAAAGTCTAGGATTTATTTGGTGCACACACGTGTACATGCACAGCCTCTTCAGTAAGGAGGTGCTTGAGGAAACAGCTGCGGGGCTGTCAGGAGCCCCTTGCAGGCAAATTGAAGGATGGGTAGGTGTTTTCTCTGCTCCTGAGGGTGCTTGCTTTCCATTCTGAATCCTGCTAAATCTTCCTGTCTTATAAAGAATATTTTCCCTGGAGACCATAAAGACACTTCAGGAGAGAGTGCTTTCTCCCCATTTTGAATGCAGTAGATTTCACCAAGGATGAGGAATTTTCTAAAGACCTTCTCTCCTTTTACATTCAAATTACACACGTGTTGAACTGTGCACTATGCTAGCCATATATCCAGTGAATTTTGCTTTTGGGTAGGAAGCGTGGCTTTCCAGCAAGAATGCTCTGTTTATTTGTCAAGTGGAATTGCTCCTTCCTTGCCTGGGGTTATAAGAAAACATTTTTGTATAAATGGGGAAACAAATGAATGGTTTCCATAGCCCTTAACTCACAGAATCCCAGTTTAAGGTTTGTCACAAACTTACAGGGAAAGTAGTGTTTGCTGAATGCCCCTTGTTAAAACATTGGCAGCACATCACAAATTCAGAAAGATGCCAGATGTCCCACTTGGTGTAAAAACACAGTGAGTCTGAGAAGTGTGGATACTTTCCAGCATGAGCTGTTAGATACTGAGACATTATTATTGTTATATTTTTGATACATATTTTGATCATGCTTTAGTTTTTACTAAAGCATACCTTTAAATAATCAGAAGTAAAAGAATGGAGAGAAGCCTGAGACTGTGGTTATCTTCCCTTGCTGGTTATCTTTCCCTTTAAAAACAGCAGACACTGATTTTTTAGACGTGTTTAGAAGGTAGTGATGCACCTTGCAATTCTGGGAAGTGGGATTCCCATTCATGTTCGTGATCTGACAGATCTGAATTCAGACCTTCGCTTAGAATGCAATGAAGTTTTCCACAGGTACAGCTTCAGATTCCTCCTGCATGCGAAAACTCATGTTTTGGTAAAACTGACCATTGACCATGTAGCATCCATGTGGCTGATGCCCACTGACAGCGCACTGGGTATGAACCCAAAGATGAAAGAAGAACAGCTGCGCTTTTGCTGATTTTTTATTCAGTTATCGCCTGTTAAGGTAGCCAAAACCTACGTAAGCTTGAGCAATCTCAGGACTGATGGGTTTTTTGGAGATTAAGGTGATGTTATTCTACCATTGACTCTTTGATCAGGGTCTGATGCCACTGAGCTTCAACCTGACTCAAGGGAATATGCAAATGTTTCGCTACAGAACCTGAGAGTGGTCAGGAAAACAGATCTTGCAAATTTGTGTGTGCATCTGTAACTGTACTGAGAATATAAAAGAACATATGTGATGTAAAAGATAAATTTGGGGACTTCTTAATGGTTGAAGTGCTATAAAATAACACAAAATTGGGAAGCATAGAATCATAGAGTATCCTGAGTTGGAAGGGACCCATTAGGATCACGAGTCCAATTCCTGGTGAGCATTTTGAAGTGGGCTGATATGAGCTACATAATGCCACAAATTTGGCTGGGTAACTCTGGACAAAATCCTTTTCTCATACTTAAAAGAAAAAAAAAAAGAAAAAAAACAGATCTGAAGAAAAATCGTTCTCAGTGTGTCCTGAAATAATTTTTTATAGACTTTGTTTTTCCTGTTCTTTTTAGTGGATAGTACTGCAAGATAGGTAGCTGGGAGCTAGTTTTAGGATACTGCCTAGTTAAGTCATTCTGCCTGTGAATGCGCTTATTCTATTAATACTGCTTCAGTGAGCAGAGAGCCAATCACCTGCAGCTGTAAGGGACTTCATTTTCCTTTCGAGAAGGAAACGGCATTCTGGTAATGGCATTAATCTGATTTTTCACTGATTTTTCTTACACTAGGATTTTAAATGCTTAATGTCTGGCTTTTAAGAGGGGTTCCACATCATGCGGAAACCATATGAAAGCTGCACAGAAAGTTATTTGGCATTACAGTTATCAATTCATACCTCAAAAGGTGTTTTTGTTTGTTTGTTTGTTTGTTTTTTAAGCTCCAGTATTTCCAGAGCTGTCTTTGGAAAAGTCTCAGACGCTTTTGTGTGGTGCAATGGTCACACCCAGTGGCCAGTTGGGTTAATCACATATGTGTATTCCCTATGGATATCTGAGGCAGTCTGTTCCGGGAATTGCCTCTTATATGCTATGACAGCTTTGAATCTAACTAGATAGCAGGAAAGCAATGTACGTCCACCTTCGTCTTATGGTTCATTCCCAAAAGTCCCTGACTGATCAAAAAGAAGGGCCAGACCATTCATGAAATGAATAGCAAAGAGAAGATGAAACCCCCATGGAGTCTTACATTCTTGAAATTAGGGCCTTCGACTATAATGAGTGTTTTGAAAGAATGATTCAAGGACAGACAGAAACAAACAAACAAACAAAAAACCCACCAAAAACCACCTGTACTTTTTCTTAGTTTAAATTCAGCTTCCTTTTAACTGTGGATAGCCTGAAACGTTTGAACATATGTCTAATTCTTCCTTTTTGGCATTATCAAGGTAATTGGAAAAAAAAAAAAAAAGAGACCATTTTTGCTTTCTGTATGGCCTTTCTATAAATGAAAAATGTATGGAAATACGATGGATAAATCAAAGAGGTGCACACACATAGCAGTTAGACTGGGAGGCCAGTCTAACTACAGCATCCTCTATTAACATCACAATGACACTAATGTTTTCTTTCTCTCAATGTAAAGCATTTTGTCAAGGTCCCTGTTTTCAATTAGTGTCAGCAAATGCCACAGGGGTGGGAATACTACAAGCAAGTTCAGTGGAGGTAGCATTGCAGAGACTGATTTTGGGGTGGGGGGGTAGGAGAGCCACGTTTCAGTGGGGAAGGGGAGGGACTGTTCTGCATATAAACCCTTGCTTTAATGCTCCTAAGGACATGGTTCTTAGTTCCCAGCCCTACATCACACATCTGAAAGTGGTCCCCTCTAAAGCCCTGGAAGTTCATTTACACAGAGTGCCAACCTATTTAATGATCAAATAGCTAAATCTGCTTTACCTAACTTTGTTGGTATTGTCCCAAATGTTGTAAAACATTGCCTCAAAAACATAAATGAGTGAATTATTTTTATTAGCCTTTTACCAGTTCTCCCACCTTCTTTGGAACAGGCAATACTTGTCAATATCTACACATTTCTCTCCTTCCACCTACAACATTTGCTACTCAATTCTACTTGCGTTTTTTTTCTCCCCCCAGGAACTGGAGATGTTGCTCCACTCTCATATAAAAAGCTCTGCTCCAGCTTCAGTGTTGTTGACTGGGCGCTGGGTGCTAGTACCTTCAGGCATACTGGGCTGGGGCCCAATCTTTTTCTACTAAAACTGTCTTTTACTACTGAGAAGCTCCTGTACATTTCCTAGTCAAGATGAAGACTTTGGGTACTGAATTTAAATGTACTGACACTCGTCTTGTTTTACTCACTTCTCCCCCACAGAGCTTTCACATACAGCCCACAGTCTCCCAGCGTTCTCCAGGCCATGTGTTAGACTAAGTAGAAAAGTCATTCAGGACAGATATTTTCTGAAGAACCTTGAATTCCTTTTCCTTGATGAAATTTCCTTTTGTGTGTGGTTCACTGAAAAAATCCCAGCATGTGACACTGCGGACATTCAGACAGTGACTCCACAAATTCTCATTTCAACCGAGACAGTCAATCTAGAGTCAACATATGATGAAATCTGGGCTCTCTGCAGTGAGCTGGGAGGTTTTATGCCAGGAATCTCCCCCAGAAGCCCATGCACTAAAATAGTATAGTGGTTTCCATACCGTATTTTCTTGCAAGCCACAGCCTAGAGATATTCAGTGCAAAATTTTGTGCTCAGCTTGCTTTTCATTTTTGCTTTGCAGGTCACATTAAAATGAAAACTTCCACAGTGGATCAAGCTTGGCAAAAAAGAACAGTTATACCTTAAGAAAAAAAGTTGGCCTACTTTTTGTGTCAGTTCTCCCGTTGCTTGTTTGAAGATGTAGGTGTTCTAAAAGGACTCTGTCAGGCCCTCTTTGCCCCCAGATTCAGATTACATTTAAGAGTAAACAAAACATTTAGAAAAAAACACTAAATTTAGTGAAAGTTTTTGTGATTTAATAAAAATAAGAAAACTTAAGTGGAAATACTTTTGATGCTATTCCTTTTCTGTGCTGCAAAATAGCACTGGTGCATTAGAATTACATAGGAAAACTTCATGTAAACAAAACAGAACCATCAATGTTGCTTTCTCTGACTAAACTGAGGGAAATTAAAGAAGTGCTTCGCTACTTCTACTGTATTGATGTAATCCCATTTAAAGTTCCAGTTGATATATACGTCTATTTACACAAAGTGCCAACTCTCTTGTTTAATAATTAATAAGCAATGGTGAAAACTGGAATGTTTTGTAAAGCACTTGATATAAGAGCTAATGTAGGAGTAAATAAAAAAGTAGGAGTAAATAGAAGACATGCCTGTATGTGTTACACTGTCAAATAAAGTATCTTTCACTTTATCTTCCTGAAATAGATACGATATGTTGTTTTGAAGGGGTCTGGCCCATTCCTCTGGCAAGTGTGAAATCAGATTCAGTGGGAAAATATCCTGTTAGCTGAGGTCCCATGCTTTGCAAAGGAGACAGAATGAGGAGTCCATCTGAGCAGCCCCCATGTTCACCTACGATGAGGTCCAGCAGGTGAGGAATGAGTGAAGCCCAACACTTCATCTGTTGTCAGAGAAGTGTTTTTGCTATGCATGCAATAAATCTGGGGTCAGGCCATGGAGTTCTGCACATCCCCATTTTTCATCTCCTCTCCCTGTGCCCACCCCAAAATAATTCTTCCTTTTAGGGAGGAGACACTGGACCAGAAGCTAAAAAAATTAGAGTCCTACAGCAAGCAGTCTCATGTTTCCCCAGGACTGACAGTAAGCACGAGGAGTTACTGTCCATGCAGATATTCCCCAGCATGGACTTTCTTCATGTGCAGTGACAGGATCGATGCTGTTATGGTCTGTGAAGCTGACGGTCCACCAATAATGAGTGTGTATTACTTCTGCTGAGAGCACAGTCATTGTGATTGCAGGGGGATTAAAATCCTGTCAGGTCTGAATCCAAAATGAGATCAGTGGGAGATTTCTGAAGCATACGCTTCGATCCATGCTTCAAGGTCTGTCGAGGGTGCACTCAGGTGTGCCGACGCTTGATGCACTCTGGTGCCTCCTGAAGTAGCTATGCCATTGCAGAGGGAGGACCACTGTGATGCTATTAAATATCCCATCTAGAAGCAGTCCTGCCACTCATTCCCCAGAATTATACAGGGCTCAAAGGATGCAGCACACAGGTTTTAGCAGGCAACGAGAAGAAAGACCTTTATACAAGCATTGAGTCTCTAACTTAAATGTCACTGGGAAGGCCTGGGCAATTTATTTTAGTCCTATCTACCGCTCTGACCAGGGTCATCATTTTTGTGCTAAGGGCATGACAGTGCATCACCAGCATTAACAGTGTCGAGTGTGCGACATGATACAGAAGCATGATCGCGTGAAATAATGAAAAAGCAACACCCTGACCTCACTTGGCTTTTTCCTGTTCAACACATAAGTGCATGAAAGTTGTACTTACTGAATGCAGACCTTCCGATGAGGATCCAAACCGAACCAAACCAAGCAGCATCTCTCCCCCAAAACAGTAATTGAGCCACATGATATCCCTCTGCTGTTTTTTTACACAGCAGCTTCTCTTAGCTGGATCAGGTTCGTTCCTACCACTTTGAATGCAAAAAGCAGTTGATCATTTCATCCATGTGACTACAAGGGTGACTGTCACAGCTTGCAAAGCGTATGGTAGTTCTTGCAATATCAATAATAATCTCTAAGTAATGCAACTTTGGGTTGTAGTCATCTTTTATTATCACTCCAGTCTTCCAGTAGGTTCCTCCTGTCTCTCCCTTTTAGAATTTTTGTCTTTCATTATTAAATGAAACCTTCTATACCCAGAGATTACATTATCAACGATTACCTGCTGAAGGGAATCAAACCTGATCAAAATAAAGGCAAAATAAAGGCTATGTTATTCTGAATAAATTTTACTTATTTTGAGGGGCATGATCAAATTAATTAGAGGATGAAATTAAACAATAAGTAAGTAATGTAGTAGGCATTTTGCAGATGGGGACACTGAAATGTAAAGAGGAAAAAGGCATTTGTCACAGGTCTGTCATAAGGACTGAAACAGAACTGGAATTTTCTCCTTGAAGACTAAGTGCTTCTCTTACAGATTCCAAGTGGAGTGGAGCTTATAAAGTGTTTATTTAAAATCTGTGGATGGGAATGAAATACTTTTTGATTGTCATTTTAAAGTCAAATTCTATTAAATAAGGAATAAAATCCACTGTAGCTATAGCAGGTAATTTTTCTTTAGATGGATCAAAGTATTCAGTTCCCACACTGAAGTGAATTCAACATTGAGCATATTCACAGCATTCCTTCCAATTTCTCTAAGATCTATTTGAATCCTTCTTTCTTCTAAATGAGATGCCTTGCACACTCTCTGCCTGTTATGGGGTATTGATAACATCTGTTTACTAATCTGAGAGTAACATCCAATGACTCCAGAGAATGTGACATGTTTGAATGACTGTCATGTTAAGTCAGGTGGCAGACTGACTGACTGGTCAGCTAATGAAAGTAACATGGGTTTACAGGCAAAATGAAATGGGATGGCAGCAAGCGAGGGGGACCGGCTGCTTGTAATGCATGTTATTCAGGGAAAGAAACAGTGAACCTAGAGGCAGGTAAATGGCTGAAATGTATTCACGTGTTTGGCCAGTGACTTAGAAGCTGAGTTTTTGAGTGCCTGAGTTTACCTGAGTTGTGCAAAGAAGGGGTAGAGCACTGTCATATTTAATTAGTGAAGCCATTTGTTTCCTGGGCAGGTGAGTTTCATGCATCTAGTTGTGCATTGCTGTTAGGGTTACAGACCTTGGATTCTGCTGCCTCGCTGGGACTAATATATTCTTATAATTAACTTAAATAACTTATAATCAAAGAACTTTCTCCATGAAGAAATGTTTAAAACGTTTACCATTACTATCAGTCACAGTGGCAACAAGAGATCCTAACTAATATGACCTGTCGCGATACAGACTTTTCCCCAGCCTTTGCAAATAGGCCAGTGGTCTGTGACACCCTGGGGTGTAGCCCATGCTGAGAAAAAAAGGTAAGGAGCAGACTTTTGCCAGTTGTCCAAGGTAGGTTGGTCTCAGGGGCCTGGGGAATTCGATAGGCAGAGCTAAACGGCCTGAGGGCAGGGAAGAAAGCAAGGAGAGCTTGGCGAAAGGTGGCAAAAGGGGTAATGGCCTGGTAGGGTTATGAACAGATCACCCATCTTACAAGGGGAAATGACAGAAGAGACCAGAACAGGAGCACTGGTGGGGTGTGTATATGTGGACAGAGCCTGTGGACCTGGGAGATGGGCAGCCATCAGCACCTGGGTGTTAGTCCATGAAAATGCTTTCACAGCAGTGGCCCTGTTGAGGCAGAATAGTGCTAAAAAAGTGTGTGATGTCATAATACTTTGGTAAAAACTGCAGGTTCACTTCCCTTATAGCACTTCACACATAAATCACTGTTTGTCCAGTCTGCCATACCACTAGGTACTGCCGGTTGCTTCCTGAGAGGGGGGCATTGGTGAAGGAGGTTTTTTCAGCTGCCTATGGAATCTGGTCAGAATCCACTTGGTGAGTGCAATCCTCTGCTCTCCTTGATCAATCCTCTGCTCTCTCCTCTTCTCTCTCCATGCTAGCCGCCTAGGAGGGAGCAAGGAGGAGTAGCGATAGGACCAGGGTGCTGCCCTCCCCGTGCTATCTGCGGGGCTAGCCCAGAGTGAAGTGGCTCACCTGACTTGGTGAGGGTGACCAGAGTTATATATGCATCAGGGACACCAGCAAGAGCTGTGGCTGATTCAGCTGGAATTTCTCCAAGGGAAGATGATTCTCTGATCTGCCCTCAAGTGTGTCCATCAATGCAAAATCTCTCTCAATTTGCCAGGGCAGTTCTAGCACAATATGATGGCACAGTGGATACTTTGGAAGGAAAATTATGCAGTTTTCTTAGGGATGGTGAAAGTAAAAGATTCGTCTTGTTGCCTAATCAAACTGAGAGTCTCGAAAATTGGCTTTGAGGGGATCCCACACTTTCCTTTGCAAAGGATGGGGAGGGACCTGTTATCTTTGTATTTCTGGGCTACTGGCAGGATAAAATTGAGTAAAACAACACTTCTGGCTAAAATAATTTTAAAAGAAGGAGTCTGATTGTGCCTTGTTCTTGTGTGGGTACAAAATGAGGGGGGAAGGCATAATATGCTTTCTCCGTGCTCCTCCCACAGAATCAGACTTATCACATCTCACTTACGTATCTCAAACTGAAGCCTATTCAGATCTGAAAAAGTTATCCTGAGTTCTTTTTGTATTCAATGGAGAGATATTAGAGAGCGTTTTTCTCCTCCAAATGAAGCAAATCATTTTATCAGGTGGTCTAACGTGGGCAAAACAAAGCACCCTGTGAAGTTGCATCCTTCAGATAACTAACTTTTAAGCACACAAGTTAGATGAAGTGTAGACCAGGCATAAAGACCAGCTCTTGTGCTGCTTCATTATCCTAGGAGATGGAGGTCTCCAGAAAGCCTCAGATTTATGAATAAATATTTCCTAACCTGTACTGTATTTTCTTTGATGAGTACGTGGTCCACAGACCAAGGGTTATATCTTCATGGTTGGTAGGTGAGCTGAGGCATAGGTCAACAAAATAAAATGCGTAGGTTTGCAAATGCTGCTTGATTTCAATGGAAAATAAGCTCATGAGTCTGAGCCCAACTGTCATGTTGTCATGAATCCAGATCTTGGTCATTTCAAATTTTTTCCAGTAATATCAGAATGATTTTTAAAGCTAAACTGTCAAAAAAGCTTCCTTGTGCAGCTGAGAAGAGAAAAAATAAAACACAACAGCATTCATAGAGAACCATAATATTTGCCTACCTAGAGAAGACACATACTTAGTCCAACTTTTCAAATAGGTACTAAGAAAAGATACCTATCTCTTTTTTTTTTTTTTCTTGCCATTGTTCACTTGTGAATATGTAACACAGCATAACATTCTCAAACTATAATCTGCTCAACATTATCTAATTGCATCTGTCATTTTACTCTGCAATAAAATACTTCTGGGGAAAAAGAAATATGGAACTTAGCACTTGAGCTACTTTTTAAAAAATTGTTTCTGATTTTAAACATGTAGCAATGACATTTACCTGTTAAAATTTAAAAAGCAAAAACAATCTGCATGTTATCAAGTATGTAGTTATCATCTGTAAGCTCATATGCTACAGTGTGTGTATACCTTGTTCAAGTGATTAGTGGGGCAAAGAGGTTCTCACTGGAGAACTGAGCTAGGGTCCATATCTCTATTTTTGACATATGCTTTAACCAGTCTACGGACTGCCTGTTTGGTATTGTTTAGTTATTGTTCCACTGAATGTGCTAATTGCACTTTGGCTGTATAACTTGTAAATGGGAGGGATGCCAACATATTCACTAAGTAACATCTTTGTGCTGTCCATGCCAGATTCCCAGAAAATACATCCAAGATGGTTATTGATCCTTTTTCTTGTGCTTTTACAGCTTAATCCCCCTTCATTCTTTTTCCTTTTATTTTTTTTCCTGATTCTCAAGCTGATACCCCGTGAAAATGATTTCCTTCAGCAGATCCCACACAAGCAATGTGCTGGCTTCTTGCAACCTTCCATGTCCCTCACAGTCTCTACTTTCTCACCTTTCTCCTTTCCATCCTTTCCCCTTCATATATCTGCTGCAAGTGAATGAGGATAGGAAAAGTCTATTTTTACTCAATGGCTGGTATTCTTGTATTGCACAGAAAGTATTAGGCATGAATTTGTTATTGCTTTCAAAAACCCTGGGAGTCTCTATGCAGACTTGTCTCCTAAAATTCAAGTACAAAGACAGTCTTGCCTTGTATGTGCTTACATAAAAAGCAAACAGCGGGGATTAATTACTTTAGACAGCTAAATAAATATTTATTTCCCCATAATAGTTTTCAAAAATATCTGTCACTGTTTCACTACCTAACAATGGCTGGTAGCGACAAGTGGGATCTTTTTCAATGGAAGCTGCTTTTTAATGAGTGTTTTTCTAGCAGGAGGTTTAATCTGATGCTGCTTTTGGAGTGAGGCCTGGCCTATCCCAGTATAAACTCAATTTGATTAACAAAATGCCTCATTTTTAAACTGATCTAACTTAGCTGATGCTAGTTGATGCTTTATTTGACTCAGGCTTGTTTCTGAGTCAATTAGCTTTTAAACAGAGCTCCCACCCTTCATATAAACTCCCAGCCACCTAAACCAAACAAAACTACACTTTTGCCTGCTTTTAGGGGCCACTGAGCATCTATAAAACATTCTGATATAATAATCTTCTGTTTCTAGGTCTTATGACTTAGGAAATTTGTCTAGTGATTTTGGCTGAGATTCATCTGGGCCAAAATTAGATGAGGTGCCTTGCTGACAATAGGTGCCTGCATTTCCACTCATCCCCACTGCCTTCCCTGGGAAAGACCTCCTAGCTGGAGTGAGGGGCAGGCAGTGAGCCATGGCACACCTAAAACGGCCCGAAAATGCAGAATTCAACCCACCCATACATCTCTCTGAGGTGGCTCTTCTCTCTCTAGTGTGCCATGCAGCAAATTCCTCTTTATTTCCACTTGACCTCTCTCTCTGTACTCTTTCCCTTGGTTGCTGTCCCCTAGGATGCTGAGTCCCTCTTGACTGGCTGAAGAACAGGGCATGGGAGTTGGTTAGTCCTGACTGGCTGAGCTGAGGAAATGCTGTCCTGCAGGCTGTCCCCAGGCTGCCACTTATCTCTCTGCTGTCATCTCTCCCAGGGCCACTGGTCAGCTCCTGCCCAGGGACTCCCCCACCTCCTACACTACCCCTATTGCTCCCCATTCTTCTCTCAGAGCAGGTGACCACTCACCTACCACAAGGCACACTGGGCACCAGGGCCACATTGTGTGCACAACACCATGTATTCAGCAATTCTGGCATGTGGGACAGACACCTTACCTCCTAGAGTGGTACAAGCATCACTGCCATACCTTACGGATGCCGAGGTATAGCTCACACTCTGCTGTGGTGTGAGCCTGGCAGCAATTGCAGTCATGGTCCTGGTGTGGAGGTGGTGAAAATGGAGTTAGCAACATGAAACAAATCAGAAATGGTCCCAAATACCTAGGCCTTACCATACAGACGAATGAGGGACAATATAGATATCTTTCCGTATCTGGTCATCCAAATGCAGATGCCTGGTGAGAAAAGATGCTGCTCAGGCTTTTGAAGTTTTGTGTGAGGAGAAAGGAGAAGTAGATGAAACAACTGACTGCCAAACACTGCACATCTGAAACAGTACTATACATCTGTTTCAGTTGGTTGAATCACACCCTTGAAGACCTGAAAACCGTGTGAGACTTTTTAAATGGTGGTAAGAAAATTATTGATTTGGTGTGTGGTTAATTAAACAGCAGCTGGTAATTTTTGCAGTTTTAGAGGATTAATAAAAAAAGAAAAAAAAAAAGCTTTGATGACTAAAATGTTGGGCCATAATCAAAGAACATACACTAAACAAAAATTGTTTAAGATATTTTACAGTGAAAAAGAAGTTCTGCCTTTGTTATGAGGTGACATGAAGCATGAACAGTAGCTACCAGCTGCAAAGGAGAGAGAATACAGGCTGGTCTTCTGACAGATATTGTGCCATCTTGTTCTTGTCTGTGTCTTTCAGAAATCTTTCAAATGCTTTGTTTCAAATTAGTGGCAGGGATTTGAAGAGGCGTCATCTAGCACCAGCAACAGTCCTGCTTTCAGAGGTGGTTCGACTCCATGACCTTCATAGGCCCCTTCCAACCAATATCACTTTGGTAATATAAAACACAATATTTAATGCACTGGCTTCTAGGTTACTGCAAGTATTGAAGGGCCAGTCTGTGTTTTTCAGGAAAACAAGGTTCTTCTTAGACCATGGATAAAACTGAGCTGCTGAAACTTCTGCAAGTCCTATTTTGTGCAAGTTTTCTCATAAGCATTATTAGGAGAAAAATGCCTGTTTGAAAGATGCATAAAAGCTATGGCGCAGAGACTGTATCTTGAGCCACCAGAAACAGGAATTGTTTCTGCAGTAGTGCCTGGACACCTCCTGCTTCTGGCAGAGGGACTAGCCCCGAGAGGGAGAGTGCTGTGGCTTGTCTTGTGCTCGCACAACTACCACCTGCCTTCCCAGGGACAGGTCTGGGTCACATCCTCCTGGGACAGAAGTGGAACGTGGAGATGGAGGGAAAGGAGCATGAGGGGCAGAGGGATGTGTTGTGGGAGGTGGAGAGGGGTGGCATGGGAACATGAGAGAAAGAGGGTCTCAGAGAGCAGATGTCAAGGGAAGTCTGGGCTGGGGGAGGAACTGCCATGTGGAGAGGGCAAATAAGGAGAGAGAGAGAGAGGATGATGGTGCATCCTTCCCCACCTTGGTTTTCAGGGAGGAAGTATGCTATGGGGGTAAGGCTTGCACGTGCTGAAGGGGTGGCAGACTACACAGAGCTCTTGGGTTGAGAGAAGAGGTGGGAGGAGATGTGGGGAATTCCCACAGTAAAGAGAGAGAGAGAGAGAGGGCAGAGGGACTGGCAGGTACCTTGTTGCGTGATGCATGATGAGCAGCATCTCTTGCAGCCAGACCCTTGGAAGCAGCAAAGTGTGTAGAACCCAGGGTGCTCCTTGGAAAGCAGGAGACCATGTTGTAGTGGTGCAATCTGTCACCTTCCCTGGTTTTGGGCACAGGACAGAGAAAAAAGATGGTTTTCGGGAGAAAGGGATCTAAATCATCTCTCTTCTTCTCCATTCTTTATGTTTATTTGTGCTGTCACAAATAGGTTTTGATAGATGATTTAATATTCATTTTATGTATGTCAGGTAACTCCATCCCTGATTGAACTCTCCTGAATCTAGATTGTTATTAGAAAATTGCTTTAAATAAGCTTGGACTGAGAGATGCTTTCCATGTTAAATACAAAGCATCCTGCTTCTAAGCTGCTGCATGTTTTCTTGAAATGCAAACACAGGCAGCAGGCACATCATTGTTAAACTAATTAAAGTTTAAAGAGAGACCTTTATACATACTAGTCTAGCTAATTTGTTGTCACAGGATCATAATTCATTAAATATATTTTCTATTGTTAGTTAAATTAATAATAAGCAAAACAAAGCATATGGAATGTGTCAGCTGCTGAGTCAAGAAAGAAGGAAACATCTTTGCAGAGTCTTTAAGTCATGCCTTCTTCTATGCAGTTTCCTTTCTGGATAGAATGTTGCAATCTAAATACATATGATGGACTTTGCCTGCAGATGCGCAGCTGGGCTGGGCTGGCAATTGCTGCTTAATGGAAATTCAGACCTCTGTGTCGGAGACAAAATTCAGAGATGATGTAAATAAAGGAGAATTTGACCAGATGTCTGGGAAAGAATAGTGTAACTTGCAGCAGTTTGATTTAAAATAGATGTGTGAAATTATCCACCCCAGGACACCATAGCTGTTTTCATTTCTACGTGTCTGCCCCATCCGTCTTGGAGGGATGGCTCAGTTGCTCTGGCAGTGCCAACTGAACTCCTGTGCATTACAATGCAGTATTTGGTGAAAAGCCAAAACTGCTGCCAGTTGTGCCGCTCTATCTCAGGTATCACTTTGTGAGCATAGGAGCCACTATGCTCCTTTGTGCTGGCAGCAGCAAAGTCTAAGAAAAAGGCAGATCGCTGAGGACAGGAGCCACAGTGCAGTAACAGGATTAGGTGCCACCACAGGTGAATCAGAGTGGTCCAATGTGTCATCCTGGAGCACTAGATTCAGTTCTGGCAGTAGTTTTATTGTTTTTATTGATTGTGCCAGCCTGCAGCACAGGGGAAATGCTGCCTGGAGCACCGTATCTGCTAATTTCCCCAAGAACTAAGTAGGCTTCTGCCCTGGGGCCGAAGGAAAATGCAAGTGATCATCCAGTGAGTACAGATTTTTGAGAGTGGTTTTTATTCCTACACAAAAATCAAGCCCTCAAAGAAAAGCTATTTGATGATTACTGGGTACCAGTCCTTCAGAGACCACTGATGTGTTGTGGGTTTGAAGGAAGCTGAAGCTTCAGAGCTTTCTTGTATTCCTATTCCACCTCTGGCCAATATATCTCCATTTCCTTGGCATGAACAATCTTCTGGATTTCTTCATGGGTTCTTGCTTTTGAGTTAGAATTTCTGCCTGTAGTGGGGAAGTGGACTTTCAGAGTCCAAATGCTCTTGGTTCCAGCCAGCAAAGGCTTATGATTTCCCCATACCTCAGTCTGAATGAATCTAATTACACTCTTCTGGGCATTTGCTTGATAAGGGAGCTCTCCCTGAGCCATCATTTGGTAGCATGTAACTGCCTATCTCACCTCCTTTCCTTATCGCGTTAAAACAAGTGGTTCTGTGATTGTGGTGCTAATCAAGATGAGGGTCCTTGTGGATTTGTGCTCAACAGCTCACGCTCACTCTGTCTTTGCAGCAGCCGTGACTGTCCTTCCCATGCCCCTTCTGCTGCTGTTGCTGCAATCAGTGTTTCAGGTCCTCCCAGCATCTCTTGAATTCCCTTTGGCTCCTTTCCTCCCTCCTATGGTCTTAAGCAATCTCTCCTGTCCAGTCATCAATGTTGCTTCCATTTCTACCCCATGTCCACCCTTGGGACTATGCATGGTTTGACAGCTTCTATGGCCGGGCTGCAGCAAGGTGCATGGGGACTACTCGCTGCCTGGATGGTGCTGCTGGAAAAACTGGCTGCCCAAGAAGACAAATAATGGACAAGCTCTGCCTATTTCTCCATCAACAAGACTATGCATATGACCTCTTTTCTTCCCCCAACTTTGGAATTTCCCCAAAGTTGTAAGAATTTAATATATTTTTTTGTGGCAGCCTCTTTGTCAAATTTGGCTGGAATCAGGCACTTCTGTTCATGTTTCTCACTGAAAGGTGGGCAGATAGGCAGACAGACAACATGATTGTTTAAGCCTATATTGCTCTGGACTGCCAAAGACTATGGGCTACATAAGAGTATCACTTCTTTCTCCTACAGTTATTTAGCATGTCCTACTGGTATTTTGCCAGCATCTGGGACTCCTGATCATGTCATGGAGGACTCAGTGTTGTATTTCTGGGGTGTTCAAGAGTTTGTATGTCTCTTCCCACTCTCTAATATTTTTCTGCTGAAATGAGCTTTGCCAAATAAGTCTATTTATAAAAAAATCATTTAAAATTTATAAAATAATATAATTTATAAAGCCACCAAATAAGGCCTTGTTTTTTGCAGCCTGAATCATACTTTCTTTCCTCAGTGAATGGACCTTTGTATTTTAACTGAGAGTAGACATTGGTCCCAAAATATCTGGTAACTGTTGGCGTTAAAGGACTAGTAAGTAGTAGAACAAGTAAAGCAATGACTTCATTGTATTGCAGCTTAGTTTCTAAACTATAGTTAGAAATGCAACGTGGCTTATTAATAGCCAAAATTGTGGGTAATAAAAGTTGGAATAGAAGTTATGACTCCTCTTCAAGGATCTGTGAGAGTGTACTATCAGAGCTGGAAGCTGTCAGTGAAAAGAACCTTTTTTTGACTAAAAAGATGTAAAAGGTATACTAAAGAAAGCGTCTGATTCCTGATACTGATAGCACTGTCACACATGTACATGATGGATGTGATTAGCACTGTCAAATATAGACACTGGTTAATGCTCTCTTTAATTAGCATTGGAGTATGGCTCACATTAATGTGAGTGAGAGCTATGCCTTCTAGAAAGTGAGGAGCAGAAAATGACCAAATGGGGACTGTAAATATGTGTCCAGTAGTAAAAGAACCATCTCACTGCTTTTAAGATACTTGAGCAATAAAATGCAATGGGATGAACCATGGCTGGTGTGGTATGTGTATCCTGGTAAGATGGAGGAAAGGAAGAAAGCACCTTTGGTCAGATGAATGGTACTACTACTTTGCATTGGTAAATTAGTCATTAGGAAAAGGAAAGACAGAGACATTTGGGCTTTAGCTTTACCTTGAAGAAGCAGGGATGAATGTAAGTTGTTAACAGAGGTTATAGTCCAAGTTTCACAATCTTTATTCTTTTCTCTGCATTGAGTTTAGCCAGCTTGAGCAACTTGAGACATCCAGCAGACCTTCTGTGGACACATGGGGCTAGCAGAGCTGCCCGTGGAGCTGGCCTGATTGCCAGGGAGCACCTGCAGCAGCTCTGAGCCACGAACACAGCTTACTGCTCTACTGTTTTTAGAGGGATTTTGTCTATCTGAGGATTACTGTCTGCCTCCTAAGAGCCAGTGCCTTCTCCTTGGCATGCAGGACCTATCTATCCTATCTCATGGTTCTGGATTAATGCCAGCATTCAATGGAGCTAAAGCTCCCATTCAATGGGAGCAGGGTTTGAGCAGAACTAAACACTCTCTGCCACTGCCATCCTCACTACACCTCTCGCTTTTTAGAAAAAATTGGTTTAAAAATGTTATTCAAAATATTTTTCATGACATTTAAAAGTAAACAAACACAGTTTGAATTTCAAGCTGAAGCAAAACAAGAAATATAATTTGAAACTTAACTTACTTTCCTCTCAGACATTGCCACTGAAAAATGAAAAGAAAAAGTAATCACTATATTTGCCCACAAAAAAAGCATTTTCTGACAAAACCTCATTCTTTACAGAACATGATTTTTCTTCCAACATTTTTGACCAGCTGGAGTTTCAAAATAAAAAGCAAGATATATGGACTTATAGTTTATTCTTTACTGCCCAGTAACATATACTTCAAACGAAAAATAAAAGTAACCCATAGCATGTAGAGTACCAGGGTGGAAGAAAAACCAGAAGGAACTGACAGGCATAGGATGAAGAATATTTCATCATTCAGCAACATAAGATGACAGATTTTCTCTCTAGCTTGCAAACATCCAAAGCCTTTTGTATCTCCATTTTCACCCATAGCCTTTCATTCCAGATGTTGCAAGTTAGCAATTTAAGATTATTTATTTTCCTATATTGAAATATTGACTACTAGAAATGATTGTTCATTGAACTTGTGAGAGACTTGGAAGGTCACAGAGTGATTTCATGGTCCCCCGTGAGTGATAGTACAGTTACAGAGGTGTTTTACAAATTCCAAATCAATAAGGTTATGTTTCACTATAGAGGGGCAATCAAAAAAGGCTGTCACCCTGAAAAAGAGCACCATTTATTCATTTATTAATGGAGTTGTTCCTTAAGTCAATAAGTAGTTCATTATATCTTCTGGAGTTATATTACAGTTAAAAACCTCACAATCTATCTCAACCTTAAAATTAATTTTCATTAGGTTACTATGTATGTGAATATCATGGACCTGGAATGAAGGATCAACATTTTTTTGTTTGTTCCTCTCCAAAACACAGCCTCCTCTGTACCACCAGGACTCAGGGGACAACACATATATGCATACTCAGAAGCAGAGATAAAAAATACTGCAGGTAGCTGTGTCTTCTAAGAAATTCAGAGTAGTGTTAAAGAATCTCCAGGCAACTATTTTGTTAAAAGAGCAAACCCTGAAGCTGCTTCTGCATGTAAGGCTGAAATGTCGCATCTGTTGTTAGTTGATTAGCAGTAAAAGAAAGATAGAGCTCTCTCTTTTTCCTTTTTCAAGCCTTTCCATATAATGTTTGCCCACCTACCATATTAATAGCTTATATTTCATAAATTCTCACACAAAGTCCTTGTTACTCATCTTAGAATATGGCACAAGAGATGGAAAGAGGAGAAAAAGGAGAAAGGGAAGGAGAAGGAGAAGGAGAAGGAGAAGGAGAAGGAGAAGGAGAAGGAGAAGGAGAAGGAGAAGGAGGAGATCAGAAACTGACTTCTTACTACTCTTAAACTATGGACACCAAAAACTCATAAACTAGAAAGGGAAGACAATATCCAAAACTCTAAGAAACTGGTTGAAAATAAACACTAGTTTTGTTGAGCAGGCACATATAACTTCTATGCTGTAAATGAGGAAACCGTGCTTTTTCACTGTGGACTTGATGTAAACAACAGCTTTAGCAGATACACTTTATAACTGCTGTCACATACAGAGTACCTGCTTCAGTGCTGCAAGCATGTCAAACTTACTGACTGTTGATGGAGTATATCCCTTGGAAGGACAGCAGCTCATATGCCTGGAAATTATTTTCCAGATGTTTTTAATGTTGTCAAAGAAAGCCAACAAAAACATAAGTAAGAATGACTGAAACAGTTGTCCTGTCAAAGATGTTCCTAGAAATCTCTCTCTGGAGCTGAAATGAAAACTTGGAAGAGCTATTTTGGCTAAGTTAGATACAATGGAAACTATCAGAGAGCTTCCAAGTTTAGTTTATTCCATAATTACAAAAGAGAAAGATGAGTACTTCCTGGTGGCTGGCAGCCTGAGCAACTAACAAAGCATGTAAAAAGGGTGAAAAAAATGCCTAGCCAGGGAATGATTTCTGGGGACCACTGGATGCTTCAGCTGTGTTCTGACAGGGTCTTCTAGAAAGAAAGGGATCACATCTGTGCATTTCTAATGCACTATTTAGAATGCTCCAGTTTACCACATGATTTGGAAAATATTTTTTTAAATCTCAAGTATTTCCCACAAATACACAACAAATGCCATGAAACTATGAAGAGAAGATGAAGATAAAAATAATAGAAAAATGTTACAATGAGAGACTTTGGCAAGCTTCTGGAAGGGATTCAAATTAGATGGGTTGAAATGCAAAAGCCAGGAATGTGAGTTCAAGGTTAAAGAAATAACCAATCTAGGAAAAAGTAACAGGGAAAAAAAAAAAAAAAAGCTTTGGATACAAATAGATCTGATTACTAATACGTCCCCATACATACATAAAGAAGGCACACAGAAACTTAGAGAAAAGGCAAATTTTGTTAGGGATTTTTTGTTCAAAGACTTCTAAACCATTTAAACTGCTATCTGAAGGTCTTTAGTGTGTAAAAATGCATAATGGGCATGGACTGGTAATCACAACAGGGACTTTCTGAATCTCAAATAGTTGATAAAGAAGGAACCTGTCCTCAGAGTGTATGATAATAAGCACCAAGCAAAGCTAGCAGTTGATGCTTCTAAGCAAGGCCTTGGGGCAACACTTTTAACAAGGAATGGTGATCACTGGAGACCCATGACATATGCTTCTGGAGACCTAACTGAAACAGCATGTCAGCATACGCAAAAAGAATTGGAGGCTCTGTCTTCAGTGTACGCATGCAAAAAAATGTTCATTGCTCTTATATGGAAGACCAGTGCTAGCAGAAACTGATCACAAGCCATTAGTGGCAATTAGTGAAAAGGATTTTGCAGGCAGATCTCCTAGATTGCAAAGCCTGGTACTCAAATATAAATCTGGAAAAGACTTACACAGAGCAGACATTCTGTTCAGAGCTTTTAGAGGAACTGAGGCAGTATAGACACGGAGTCTGATGTGCGTGTAAAAATTGTTAAGAAAGTTTTGCCTTCTCAGACAGGATGTCTTTGTGCAGACCTGTCACTTCAGAAAGCCAAAATACTAGATAAAACATTGGAGAAGGTATGATTTAGTAACTTAGTGGGTAGTGTTGGTGATAGGATGACGGTTGGACTAGGTGATCTTATAGGTCCTTTCCGACCTTGTGTTTCTATGATTCTATGATTCTATGATAAGCTATGTATCTGAGTGACTGGACAGCATTTACTGGTCCTTAAACAATACTGAAAAAGTATTTTATGTAATGTAGGTATATTTTCTGAACATTCTAAGCTACTTCCCAAAACTTTGAATCAAGTGCTCGTAAACAGAATGCATGCATGTTATACAAATATGAAGAAAATGCAAAATGTATTATATTATATTTGTAAATATTAAGAATGAGTCAGTGCAGGCAAAATAGCCAAAGAAAGAAAAATATTAATTTCAGAAATGGTGGAATATTAAAAAAAACAACCATGGTGGTAATTCCAGAAACTTAAGATTCATGGTCCACAGCTGAAAGAAGTTTGTTTATGTTTGCTTGTAAAAAAATTACACATTTTTTTCAGATCGTTATTCCTGGTATTCAGAAATAGCATTGCTGCAGGAGTCAGCTGTTGAAAGTGTGATCTCACATATAAAGATAGTATTTGTCTGCCACAGCACACAAACAATGTTTATGACAGATAATGGACCACAATTTGCTTGTTAGGCATTTAAACATTTTTAAAACAGAATTTTAAACATGCTACTTCAGACTCAGGATATCTACATTCTAACAGCCTTGTGGGAAAACCACTTAAACAATCTGTTAATTTCCACTAATATCCCATTTTGGAATTGTTTAGTTACAGAACAGTGCTCTGGATACTGAAACATGTTCAGCAGCAAACTTAGATTAAGACTGTCTAAGAGTGTAGTCAATGATATTAAAGTGAGGGATGTTGAACTGCTGTGAAAAAATCAAATAGAGAATGTACTGTGTTAACAAATGACAGGAATGAAATCTTTGTAATCCAAGACAGTTAGGCTGCATTTAATGGCAAAATATTTAATGGCACGAAAGACTGCTGTCATGAGGAGTTGTTCATCTCTCTGATTATTACAGGTTATTACAGAGCAAGCATAGTTCTGTTGGACAAAGAGAAGGTGTTGGGTCTTCCCAAGGTAGGAAGAGATAGATACCAAATCTCAAAATTTCGTGGAAAGTAGTGGCTTCCAAGGAGCCCAAGAGTCAGACAGCATCAATAGAAAGGATCAAACAAAGGCCCAGAGAGGGTAAAACCATGGGATGTTTCAAAAAGATGTGAAATAAAGGAGGCCAGCTCAGATACTAGTTGATAACTGGATGTAAGTGTTGTACTTTAAGCAGCCTTTTTTTTTTTTCCCTTCCCCCTTTGGAAGGGAAAAAACACAGAGGTAACTGATCCTTGATGAGTTTGGAGTATAATAAGCCCTGGAGGGCTCTGGTTGGGAGTAGCAGTTGTTGTCTACCCAAGAGCTTGAGAGAGAAAGAGAGGCAGAGTCAGGCCCATTTTAATAGTCTTTGAAAAGACTCATCTCTTGGTAAATTCTGACACAGGGTGGAAGTGCATACACTCTGCAGACTTACGCCTGTTGATATGCAATGAGATTTCTAATAGTAGGAGGAACCAATACCAATAATATCTGTATCAGTTTCACACTGAGCATAATGGTGTCAAAACAACATTGATCTTCTTGGTGGTAGAAGATAAAAAAACCTCCCTGGACTTCAGCCGACATGTGATCAGGAAATCTGGAGCAAGCAGATTTGATGAAATGACATTCTGACAGAAGACAGAGAGGATAGAACAAAGAGATTAAAATATACTTCAAGAAAGGGCAGTTTTGAAAAAAGTAGTGGGGACTTTTATGTCAATCTGTGCTGGGCTGAAATCCAGAGAAGTTAAACTCCAGGTCCTTAAGAAAAGGCAAGGACATAACTAAAAGGAACTCAGGTGGCCCTTCATGTTTTGGAGCAACTGTTGTGAGGTGGGAAGACATTAGTAATCCTTACCATAGCTTTCTTTTTATCTTTGGGAAACTTGTAGAAGGCAGCAGTCTGGATGGATCTCTAGAGACAGCTTAACTTTCACAATGAACAGTTTAACAGAAGTGACAGCTTAGGTAAAATAGTGGGGGAAAATAAACCCAGAAAGGAAAGTGTCTGCATTTTGTGGGTGGGAGAGAGCAAAGAATTTTCGGTGTCTGTGAAAGTCTCTTTTAGCCATGACGTATGCAGTCATAGGTGTTTTGCCTTCAAATCCATGGGTTTTGCTCTTTTGTCAGGTGGGTTTTAACCTCCCAATTTTTGTGGCATTACTTCTGATTTACAGAGATGTAAGAAGACAGAGGAGTCTTTTTCCTGATTCACTCCTGATTGATAACATAGAAAAGCACTCTATATCATAGCCATCAGACAGAAGATATTTTTTTTGGCAATATTGCTTTTTCTCTAAATTATGGCAAATAAGAATGGCCACAGTTTTTCATATAGGTATTGCTTTTTTTTTTTTTTTTTTTTTTTTTTATACAGTAGCCATTTTATGACTTGGGGTTCAATTTGTAATTTCTAATCAGAGAAAGGAAAACTAAGTGAAGTTATTATGAAGTGCTTGTAGGGGTTAAGAAAACTTTTCATATGGAGGTGATAGCAGTGCTGGGAAACATTCAGCAACTCCACAGAACTCCTGGACTGTTGTGCATGGAGCCTTCCGTACGAGTAATTTAGAGTGTGTGTGTGTTTGTACATATACATATATACATATATTTATGTGTATGTGTACCTATTTGTTTTCCTTTATCAGCTATTCTATTTTGTATTTTGTATAATTAAATGGAAGCAGCACAGCCTATGTGATATTTAATGATAATGTCTACAAACACGTAGACAAATCTCAAAAAAATGCAAATTTCAGGGCTATTGTATTGCAAGATACAGGTTAATTTCTATTTCTTTCTGTCAGATTTTTCAGGTTCTTCATGTTCTAATGACATCCTACCCTTTTAAAATAAAGTTTCACCTACATGAGATGCTTGACCAAGCTTCAGTTCTTGCAGCAATATTCCATTGGCTGAAGTGGATCTCCTTATCATAAATATTTTCCATACATTTTTCCAGGAGAGGGAAGTGGGCACCTCTGTTCCTCACACACAAAAATACTAATATTTATCACTAGGATCTCTGAAAATCATCTCTCACTGTAAAAATATGTGCAGTGATAAAATGGATGATTGTCTCTTAATCTGTGTGACCAAACAGGATATAAAGGTGACAAAAAGCAAAGAGAACATGGCAACACACACACCTCCATTCAGGAAAAAGTCCCCTCTTTTCTTTTGGATGTGGCAGACAAATCTTGTAGCTCTCATCTACAATTCAAGAATGAGATATTTCATCCCACACCTGAAAATTCAAAAAACGTAATCCAGTGACAGAAGGGAACAGAAGCACACCTGTGTCATTGCTGTTAAAAAAATACACGAGAAGGCTGTATTTAGCATCTTCCTGCCCACTGAGATGTACCTTGCAGGCTCTAAAGAATAATTTCAGAACAGAAAATCAGGAGCAGTCCATTGGAGCCTTTAAGTGTCTTTCTCCTGTCCACAGTGTAGCTCTCTGCATGCTAACTAATGCCACGAAGGAGGTGGGGGCTCTGTAAAGATCATTCTGGTTTCTATTGTTCTCCATAGTCACAGGAAAATGAACACAGCCTCTCAAAAAGTTCATTCCCATGGGAAGATACTCAAGGAGAGAAAATTGCTATGAATTTGCCCTCTACTTCAGATGCTTACTTGCTCACACGGTTCTAAAGTTGTCAAATGTATTTATACATATAAAATAGCAAACGTTTGATAGTGCCTCTTGTCCCCTGGGACAAGATTGTTTGCATATTGCCGATGGGGCTTTAGGCACCTGCATAGGCATGAATGTTACGTGACAACGGCAGGCACATCTGGATCACTGGACCTAAATGGTGCCATAGGACAGTCTCAGACAGAGCTACTACTTCATGGCCAGCAGCCAGGGAGCTGAACTGCTGCACCCTGCTCTGGATTCTGAGACTGGCTCCTAGAAAGCTGCCCTCACAGTGCTTGCCTTTCCAGGGGAAATAAGTGCAAAAAATCATCTCTGCATTTTGTTCCAAGTGATCAGAGAAAGAACACAGTTAATTTTCTGTCCATCATTCTTTTTCTTATTTCCTTGAATCTGACATAACATGCTTATGCTCCACATGTTTAGAAACTGGCTGGGCAAAGAAACATGACTTAAAATTACAATTTGATGAGGTGGGAGAGAGGAAGAAACTCTGTTCCTAGATATTTGCAAAAAGCTTTGCCCCTTCCTAGTTCCATTATGGTCCAACACTTCTCTGTAAAGCTACAGGCAAGCTCTATAGGAGGACTCACTTGTCATGATGCTTTGTGTGTTATACCTAAGCTGGTAGGTACCCTGCTGCCATGGGGAATGCAGAGGTCTGCCTTAGGCTCCTGGTTCTGCTCATGTGCTTGAGGAGAGACATCCACCAAGAACAGTCCAGGAGATAGGCCTAGCACCAAACCCATGGTGTCCTAGAGGTGACTGGACAGAAACTTTCCTTTTAAATGTGGCAGGCAGCTTAGTGTCTCCATATAACAGTAATGGGGACCAGAGCCCCTGCAGGTCTGAATCAGCCTAGTTTAGTTAACTTTAATGTTGTTATACTGCTTTTCAGCATAAATTTTAGTCCTGAAAAATATTTTCTTGTATATGGATCAAGGCCCGAATAAAATATTCTTTGTGCCTCAGATCAGGCCTTGAAGGAATATGAAGGAAATAAAGGGGAAGGGCTGGATTATAGTATTCTGCAACAGATAACTTTGCACCCAGCAAAAAAAGAAACAAACAAACAAAGAAAACCCAAGAGTCCAAGATAAAGCAAGCACCTGCATAACAAAAGTGTGCCAAAGAAGGATGCATTAAATAGCATCAAGTACATCACTGAAGCACAAAAAGGGAAGAAGCAAAATCTCAGCCCTAACTGGCAGCAAATAAAAGGTTGTTAACCACATGGAGATCTGTCTTTGGGCACTGCCAAATTGAAAACTGGATGGAATACAATTTTGAAGATTATAACTGGAGAGATGATTAGAGGCATGGGGGAAGCTTTTTCAAGGACTTACTAAGGAAATGGTATTGTAATTAGAAAAGGAA
Source organism: Chauna torquata (assembly GCA_013399475.1). NCBI lineage: Eukaryota > Metazoa > Chordata > Aves > Anseriformes > Anhimidae > Chauna > Chauna torquata. The sequence goes on from VXAL01011905.1 coordinate 255,077, forward strand.
ATAGAATCAAGAGAAGATTTCTAAAAGGTGAACTGAAAAGGCTTTTGTAAATAGTACGAACACATGTTAAGAAGCTAAATTGACAACACAATGTTGTTGCAAGTTCATATGTAATTTTTAGCCTGAAAATGAGAAAGAAGTGCATTTTAAATCTAATTACTTGAAAATTTGTTTCTCTTTTGCAGGTCTCTCAGAAGCGGAGTGTAAGATTCTGTGTTCAACATGAGAAAATTGAGATGATCTCTCAGCCCTGGAGTGTCCTGATCCAGCCAACACATGCAGAAGTGCTTAGTTCCATATGTGCATTTCCCCACTGATTTTACTGATTTGAATATGAACAATGGCAAGGCTGGAACGCCAAGTTAGCCCTGAGCTCTCTTTTAAGTCTTAGCTTTGAACACCAAGTTAGCCCTGAGCTCTCATTTAAGTCCTAGCTTCTTCCATAGAAATAATTCAAAGAGAAGAAAAGATATCTGTGATTCTGATAGGTTGTGGTGGTTTTACCCTGCTGAGCAGCTGAACTCCACCACACCGCTCTCTCGCTCCTCCTCCTCAAAAAGGGAGAGAGGGAGAAAATACGATGGAAAAGGGCTCAAGGGTTGAGATGAGGACAAGAAGGTTGCTCACCAATTATCATCACGGGCAAAACAGACTCAACATAGGGAGATTAATATAATTTATTACTATCACTTGCGGACTAGAGCAGTGAGAAACTAAAAGCAAACTAAAACCCCCTTCCCCCCATCCCCCCTCTTCTACCTCCTCCCCCCAGGCGGTGCAGGGGAACGGGGAATGGGGGCTGCGCTCAGCCCATATCGCTGCGTCTCTGCCGCTCCTTCATGGTCGCTCTGTGCCCCTGCTCCAGCATGGGTCCCCCACAGGTGGCAGCTCCCACCGGATCACCTGCTCCTGCGTGGGCTCCTCTCCACGGGCTACAGGTCCGGCCCGGAGCCTGCTCCTGGGTGGCTCTCCATGGGCTGCAGCCTCCTTCAGGCCAGATCCACCTGCTCCTCTGTCGTCTCCTCCACGGGCTGCAGTGTGGAGATCTGCTCCTTGTGGTACCCCATGGGCTGCCGGGGGACAGCCTGCTCCACCATGGGCCTCACCACGGGCCGCAGGGGAACTTCTGCTCCGGTGCCTGGAGCACCTCCTGCCCTGCTTCTTCACTGACCTTGGTGTCTGCAGGGCTGGTCCTCACTCCTCTCTCTCCCAGCTGCAGTTGCGCAGCAGTTTTTTCCCTTGAATCTGCTCTCCCAGAGGCACAACCAGCATCGCTCACTGGCTCAGCTCTGGCCAGCAGTGGGTCCCTTTTGGAGCCGGCTGGAGCTGGCTCTGATCTGACATGGGGCAGCTTCTGGAATCTTCTCACAGAGGCCACCCCTGTGGCCCCCCTGCTACCAAACCTTTGCCATGTAAACCCAGTACATAGGTATATTTATAATTAAACATCACATATGTAGTTACTTTGACAACAGCCATTCAGATCACCAACCTGTCCTGAAGGTCCAAACGCAGAGGCAATGGAGAGGTGGGGCCAAACTGCAGCTCCTGAGCAGTTCAACAGCTGGTCTTGCATGGAGACTACATCACACATGTAGTACAGGACATCTTCTCGCTGGAGCTTCAGGGCAATGGGACTTCCCAGCTGTGGGGGAAAACAGACCACAGGGGACACTGATGCTGAAATCCCCACTGTCATCTGGGGTACAACAGAGCCAGCCCTGTCCATTGTGAACCTTGAGTTGTTCTGCTAGTCCATTCTAATTTGTGTTAAAGACCAGCAGCTTTATTCAACCAGGGAAATGAAAAGCCAATCCTTACGTTTTTCTGGATACCAGCTGGGGAAAAAAAAAAAAAAAAAACCACAGAAAATGAGCTTCCATGACTGCCCTGGTGAATTTCATTTCTAAAAAGTGACTTTAATAGATAATACAACCCCTTAAGAAGTCAGAGTGACTGGAGTCTGTGTTCTTGTGAAGGCTGGGAATAGTACTGGTTATGAGAGCATCTCTTACAGGGACACTGCACAGAAAGCAAGAGGAAAGGGCAAGCAACCTCCATCAATAAGGTACCTAAAGCATCTCCAGTTCATAATTCAATCAGCTCCCATGACCTCACCCCAAACTTGGCTCTTCAGGTAGCATTGGTGCAACAAAGATATGTCTTATCAGAAAGCAAATCAGTATTACTCGCCCAGGTACACCCTGCAGAATCCTTTCCCCCAGGCAGACCTAGAAACGTGTTGTTTCATTGCATAATGAAAAGGTGGCAGAAGAAGGGGATTTTATGCTTTCTGGCTTCAGCTGACTTGCCTCTGTATCAGCTCACTGCAGATTCCCAAGGTACATTTGGGATAAATTAAGGGACTGAAGTGAAGTGTGTAAACTTGTCCACTGCAAACACATTGCCTTGTGGGGTGTATTTGTAGTGAATATGATCATTGTTTGAGTTCAAAGGAAAGTGCTTTCACATTTGCTGTACCCTGCTTTTGGGGCGGGGAAAACTTCATAATCCAATGAGTATAACACAAGTGCAAATGTTGAGAGGTTTAGGATTGACATGGCCTATCTTGGGCGTATCTGGCCATGAACAGTGACCTCAGCAGGCAATTTCAGACCGTCTCTGAACAGGCTGCGTTGTCTACATCATCTAGTGCTGTAACTTGCAGAGATACTAATTGGGTCCTGGAAGCAATATAGCTATGGCAGCATGTTCCTGTGTCAAGCTAATTAGCAGTGCTTCTAACAAGCGCAGGTATGGCAGCAGGTTGACATGGCTCTGGTGCTTCCAGTCCAGAGTGAGCCTGGCTGCCTCTGCCCAGAGCTCTGCGGCATGGCAGAGCTGTCACCTCTCTTGCATTGGAAGGACAGTTAGCCTTTCTGGGCAAAACTTGGCTGCTTCTGAAGTGAGTGGAAGCTTTTGTTACATACATACACAGCCTTAGATTCTCCATCTGTGAAGCTGGGAATAACGAAACACATCTGCCTTTGCAAATCACTTAAAATCAACAAATGAAAAGTGCTGCCTGATGTCAGCATTTGAGTATTTTTTTTATTTTTTATTCTTTGTTATGATTCTTTTCCTTGGTATACAACATATGTGCTGAGACAGAGGTCATGAATTTCGACCTGACAAGAAAAACGGCACAAGGTAGAAAAACATCGGAAGGAGAAGCAAAAAGCCACTGAGCACTGAACAAAATATGAGCTGGATTTGTATTATTCATACAGTTTTGTATTCTGCCTACTGCTGAGCACATGAAAGTTGAATATTCCTTGTGCTTTGGAACAGGGAGAAAGTAACAGCAGAAACTGAAGCAGGATGGTTGGAAGTGCAGGTGGGAGAATAACTTATAATGGATAATTTATTCAACAAATTTTTCCTCTTATCTCTTCACAAACTATTTTAAAACAGATTGCTGCTTTCTCAAATTCACTTGTTATGTGAAATTATTTACTGAACAAGTCTTTTAAGTTGTTTGTGAATTTAAATTGTAGAAAGTTGGTACGCTTTTTATTTGACAAAAAGGTTCCACTGAGCCTGCTTTGGTGAGCTGACTGGATGCCTCCTTCTTTGGACCTGATCTGCCTCCACTGTGCTCCATGCAGGTTTGGGTCCTACTCCAGTGGGACAGCTTCCCAGAAATGAGCTAAATCAGCATTTTTGGCACCAAGTCCAAATTCCTGACCATGTTGTTTCTTAATGTTTTCCAATCCACAGAGAAAAAAAGCTCTTTTAATGTTTCACGAGACTGACCCAAAAAGCCTCCTGCCTGAAAGATTGTTTGTTTTTCCAGCCATTTCATCTTCTCTGACAGAAGTATAATCTCCCCTCTCCCCAGCCTGTGCCTTCCCGAAGTCCTTCAGCCTTTACAGGCACAGCCACAGTATCCCTGGTTGCTCTGCTCTTCCTCAGCCACCCTTTACTCTTACCATGAATAATTGTTTGGGAAGGCTTCTGAGACCCTTAGAGACCAGAAGCTGAATTGAGTTGGATGTAGGAGTTACTAAACGTGCTGGTCTGATGATCCTGGAGAAAGCATTTGAATAAAAAGTTTTTCCTCCCTGTCAACTGAGCTGAAGTTTTTCCTTCCCTTATGGTACAGTATGAGGAGAAGAGACTGTTAGCAGAGGCTCTAACCATGTGGCTAGCCCACGTGCCAGGTGGCTATTTTGTCACCATGCCATCATCATTTGAGTCCCCTTCCCCTTAAAACAAGAACAGTTGTGCCCATGCTGGCCTGAGGGGCGAATCCAATTTTCAGCAATTGCAGTGAGGGGTAGAAAGGTTTTCCTGTATATGCACTACTAACGATCTGTGTGCAGAATGTGCCAGTTGCTTTCCTTTGCGTAGGATGGTAAGAGATCAATTAAAGCAAGAAAGTTCACAGCCCACTTAAGAAGCAATATTCCGCTTTTATCTCATCTCCTTCTCAGATTTCTACCCTTTTACAGCTGTGTGGCTGGTGTGCTAAATGCTAACATGAAAATACTTTATCCAGTGCCAAGCAGACATTCTTGTGGAAATGAGTTCTCCCTTCTCACATTCGCCTCCTGCTTTCTCACCTCCCTACCCTGTTGATCAGATCATCCCTTGGTATTTAGGGACAATCCTTTTGGTACTTGGACAGCTGCCTAAGCTGAGAGCTTGATGCTTTACCTGCTTAGTTCAGACCAAGTTTGTCGAGTTCTCTTTATTTTTACAGGCAGGCAAGGAATTAAATTTGAATAGTCGAGCTTTTGATCACAAAAAGAGGTAAGCGTTCGTTATTTGATCAGCAACTTAAATGGCTGAATAGACTTTACTGGATAAATTATTCAGCATTTTTTTCCCTTTCAGTCATTCACATTTGTTTGTGATTTCCCTCTGCCCTTTTAAACTAGCTCTTCTCAGTGATTATTGGTCTAATTGTATCTAGTCTACTTAGGTTCTTATATTAAGCTCATCACTGTGGTGTCTGAACATCAGATCAATGCCATGTAATTACAGTCACACAGAGCACAGTCAACAATTATCAGTGGTCACTTTTCAGATCTTGCAACAAAGAAGTGCTATCTGAGACATTGGTGCAGGATTTCAGATTTCCAAATATTTGCACTTCTAATTAAGCAGATGGAAGACCTGCTGGTAATGAGGAAGCTGGTCTTAGAACTTCTTCCATAGCTAATTTCTGCCCAGACCAAAATAAATTATGCTGCAACAATTCTTTTCCAAGGTAAATAACACAACACACCACTTGGCAAAGTGCCTAACAACAACAACAAAAAACCCAAAGATGTGTTTAAAGGTATTGCAGTCAGTGGGAGATTTTCACACCACAGTAATAAATGCAACACAGCAAAAACCTACAGCTAGCAGAAGGGAATGCCTTCTTATCTAACTGCTCTGGAGGATATTTGCTGATCAATCCTATGAAAGGATGATATGCTTCTGTGTGTGTCCAGGGGATGAAATAACAAGCCTGAAGGCAATAATGCTCTCATATCATGTTTGAGAATTTTACAAATACAGCATGAGGCTCTGTGACTCAGTCTGAATGGAATTTTTCTTAGCACATGAATTTTACATGATTTTTCAATACTAGTTCTTTTGGGCAGCTTTCCTAACACAGTGAGATGTTAGTTTTCAGGTGCTTTTTTATCATATTGGTAAATACCATGACACATTTTGTGAAATGTTTGAGGAAGGCTAACAAACCTGAAAATTTGAAAATTACAAGGATATTTGCCTTGTCTCTTTTTTACCTCGGCAAACTTTCTGATGCTTTTTTCTGCTTGGAAGGTAGGAATTAAAAGCATCAAAGGAAAAAAAGAATTTAATACAGTCTTCATATGTGTTTTGTTTCTTTTTTTTTTTTTTCCTATGGTCTCTCCATAGTCTTTAAATTCTGCCTCTGGTTAAACAAATATCCTCATGTTCCAGATTAATTAAAAAATATCAAGTAGATAGGTAGCTGTTTTGCTTTTTAGCAACAACAAAAACCCATTTCTTTCTGTTGTTTCCAAATCTCTAAAAGCAACAATTCTTGTAATTATCAAATTTCCATATAGAAAACTGGTATGCATGTGGGGGTGTAATAGCACAATCTGATATTCCTTTAGCACCAGTTTTCTATAAATAGGGAAATCTGTTATTTATCACTGGAACTATTCATTAAAATAAAAAAATATATATATACAGTATGGGCATCTGTTCCTAGATCTTTAGTTGACTGACAGTTTTTAATCCATTTAGCTAATGCTAAGTGGAACTTGCTGGAATCTTAGCCTTTTCAAGGGGTCTTTTCAGCTTAGTCCTAATGTGTTCTTATGCCCTTTCTTATGATCTTTGGAAATTCATTTGTTTTTTAAAGTTTGACTCATGGAGTCAGGTGAGTACATGGAAATTGCAGCATTTATTTAAAAAAAAACTGTTTTTCATTGCATAGAAGAAAGCTGAAAATGTGATTCTATTAAGGATCAAAAAGAATGTAAACCAAAGAATATCAAAAATATTATTTTTTTAAAGGAAGACATGATTTTTAAGCTATTCACATGACATTGGAGGGCCTGGCACAAGATTTTTGAATATTTGGACTTTGTAACAATTTTAATAATATGCTATTTTTGACGTCTGCAATACTGCTGAGATTGTACTGACCTATGCCATAGTGTTACATATTATTAGCTCTTTATGTTAGGGGCTACACAGGGGCTACATCACATCAGCATGTGTACCATGCTTTTATTTTAAGCATAAACCATCCGCTCTTACCAACGGAGGTACCTAAGGTCAATGTGCGTAGGGCACCTATGTGTTAGCATTAGTGTTTTACATTCATGTCTTAGGTCCTCATATTAATATTTGGTCAGGAATTTTCATTGCTGCTGTCTCAAAACAGTAGCCAACACCTCAGCAGTGGAGCAGCACTTATGTGGCAGCCAAATCCAGGTAAATACTGGCAAAATATTATAGAACCTTTTTATATCTTGCAGTTATTATTTACCTCTTGATACTTTTAAGGCTTTCACCCTATATTTGTCCCTTTAATCCTCCAGTGAAGGATTCTAAGTCTGCCTGGACTTACACCTGTATTCACTGGTGTGAATTTGCAGACAGACTGGGAGAGAATTCGTCCCTCCACCTCTCTCCTGCTGATTTACGTGGATGGGGTCTGATCACTTCCTGTTGTCAGCATTTGTTTTCTTTTCTACTTGAGGCATATCTTATGTGTAGAATAATAAATAACATAATTCCAGCTCTTATGGCTTCAGATGGCACAGTGCCCTCTGCTCGAACTCTTTGGAGAGGGAAATACTCCAGATTAACGTCAGAGTTTCATTTGCAAGCTTTACTTTACCTTAGTCTTACTTTAAAAATTTCAAAGCTTTGCCTCCACAAATCAGATTAAACTGTACATTACAAGGGAACTGCTTGACCTTGAAGCAATCCTTTTTGAGGCAGAGGTGACAAAGGGGTTGGCAGGCAGGATTTATTGTGCTCTGAGGAATGCAGAGGGAGCACAAGAACATAAATATACAGAGAAACAGGAGCGGGAATCGCAGATGGATCTGGCAGATAAGACTTGGGCCTGTATCTATAAGTAGGTCAAAAGTGTGATGGTATCATCTCCAATGGAAATACAATTCAAAATCTGGTTTGGATGGTAGATGATGCTAGACAAGCTTCATTGGACAGGTAAAACATTATCTCCATTATTCTGGTAAGACTGCAGAGTAAGTAGGATAGTCAACATATATTATAGGCTTGAGAAATTTGGAGCAACATATATAAGGTAACTGGAAATATTGCACAGAGAAACCTTCTACTGAGCAGTGCCAAAGCTGTGTGGGGCTGTGTGCTAAAGGACTCAAAGAGCTGCTCACTAAAGCCAGTAGCAGCAGAAGGAGGCTGGTGGCAGCGTTATTTGTCCACTTAAGAATATATGGATGTGACACATCTGAGCTGACTCCCCTGGTTCTCATTCCAAGGCACAAGAAGAAAAGAGAAGCAGAAAGGTTGGATGTTGTTAACAGGTAGTCCAGTCCCTTGCAAAAAAAGGTCAGAGTCTTCTTGACAAGGGTGAGTGGGAGATGTGTTTATATGCACATTTAGGAAAACAACCTGAGTTTGCTGGATTTGATTTTCCAGTGCATTCCCTAAACTGATTATCTGACAATATTATGATCAAGTCTTTTAGTGCTCTAGCGCTTTACTTGCTAGGACAAATGCAGTGAAAGTCAGAATCCTTGATTATTATCTTTTCTTTCTTTTTTTTTTTTTTTCCCCAACTTTCTTTTTAATAAGTTGTTGCCAGGTAGAAACCCCAAGCAAGCCCTCCCCGTTTCTAGTCTGATTCTACCCCCTGTGCTGGCTGCCCATCTCTGCCTTTTGTGACTCTCTGATCCCTCTTTGGTGTACAGCTCTGTCATCCTCCCTGTCATCCTTCTTTCAAGGTCTTCAGGGCTTCAGCTGGCCCACAGAGAAAGGGAAAAAAATCATGCTGAAAACATCGAAAGAGAGGAGAGAAATGAAAGGAGATGAGTAGGCGTGGGAAAAAGAGACAGAACAAGCACAACTAAAGAGTCAGAACAGACTACATATTTATTTTCTTTAAAAAAGGTAAGTGGTTGTGTTTTGAAAAGCTCCTGCTGTTGTTCTTTCCAGCAGTAAAGCCTTTTGTTTGCGGTTTTTTTTTTCATTCTCCTGACTCTTTTTTTCTTTCTTTCACTCTGTATTAGAGGTTTAGGATGTGACCTTTCAGAACATGGCTGTTGGATTTTGGGGCCCTTGGATGATAGTAGCTTATTATGTACATATTTGCATAATGAGTTAATTAGGCATAATATGTGGTTAAAATTAACGACGTTGCACTCTTTTTATAGGAAGTCAGCATGGTTTTCTGCCAAAGTGTCTCCTTAGACATCCTCTTGGGGACCTGTTAGGATTCCCTGCCCACTTTCAGATGTCACTAACTTCTGGTGATTAATTTGTGAGCTCTGATACAGCTCAGCCACCTCCCCCCCTGAGGGCTTATGTAACAATCCCGGTTTATATTTATTAAAAAAGAGGGGAAGAGAAATTCAAGCCCCCATTATTATAATGAAGAATTTAATAATGTCATTAAAATTCACCCAGCATGTACATAACAAAAATTTAAAAATCCATCTTTGTTATTAACAGTGCACTACATGTAATGTTGTCTATTTGGCTCCTGTGACAGCTGTGTTTCCTGTCCCTCCCACTTGGAGAAGTGGTGCACCTGTGAGTGAGAGCCAAGCTCATGAAGTGGTTTCTTATGTGTGTCCAATCTGTGATGTCTATCAGCCTGTGTAATGCTTGTCACTGTGGACCTGTATTCCTCAAAGTGCTCTATGTTGACCCTCTTAGGTCTCCCCATCCATCCTGAGCTTGATTTCTGATACTGTGTTCATGGGATAAGGCAGGACACAACTTATTTTCTAATCTTTAATATTATCTCTGTACTTTGAAGTTGGCCCTGCTTTGAGCAGGAGGTTGGGCTGCAGACCTCTGGAGGTCCCTTCACACCTCAACTGTTCTGTAATTCTACAGTTATTTGTCCAGTGGCATGACATCACTGTGTATTGATGCACTTGCCATTTCAGCAATTGTTGATCGGAACTAGGCAGCCGACCTAGCTTCTCTGAACCAGAGCTAAAGATCCTATATCACTGTTCCCTGTTCCTCTTATGTGTGATGATTTTTTCTCCCTTAGAGGACAATCTAGAACAGCAGATTCTGTTGCCCTTTCAGATGTTCAGGCTTGCTCTACCTTTATGATAATACCATGCAGACATATTCGACTGTCTCTCATGGCATTGCATTTCCAGTGGTCTGTGTGCCAGGACTTTGTATTACATGCACCTGCTAGTATATTGCCTGCTCCAGGTGATGTAAGGAGAGCTTTGAGCAAGAGGAAATAACTTTAGCAGTGTGTCCCTTCCTGTTTCTGATCATACAGCTGGCTAATTTTCTACCACCCCTTTCTCCCACAGGCATCTGAAGCTCCTCTTGAAAGCACTGGCCACTGCCCAAGACAGGATGCTAGGCTAGATGGAGTGACAGCCTAAACATTTAAACAAAATTTAGGTAAGAACTGAATCCAAAGCAGAATTTAGAAAGCAGCCCTAAAGGCATGATTGCTATTTTTTCTTTATTAAAAACCTTAAAAGGAAAATCTGCTTTTAGTTAATTCTCAGTGTTCAATGTTTTACACAGTAGGAGAAATAAATGACTAGTAATCAATGCCTGGATGTGCCACAGAGGAGCACAAACACAGTTCTATACATTTATTTATACAGGAACTGCTTTCCACAGGACACTCTCTGGCCTCAGAACCAAAGGTGGATGAATCAGGTTCTTTAAGAGTTGAAAAACTATCAATTGGATTACTCTTTTTTTTTTTTTCCCCAAACAATATATCACTATAATTATTATCCCCAAATCTGGAGTGTATGTATATCTTCTGAATGAAATCACACAGACAAAGACTCTGGACACTGAACAAGTCTGTAGTTGCACAAAAATAAAGCATTTGCCATCCATTTTTTTAAAAAGTTGTATCAGGCTGACTATGCATCACAGGACCTTTATGGACAAATTAAAAGGTATGGTCCTTGAGCAGCAGAGTTAGTTTTTTAGAGAAGCACAGGAAAAATTCATGACTGCAACAGGGTGAGATGAAATATCAGATCAATTTGCAATGGCTCTGAGGAAGACTAGTAATATAGACAATTTTTATATGCCTGCTATGTTTACTACAATGTTCAAGTTTTTACTCAACAAATTCTGATGGGTGGGTCTGAGGAATAGGAGGTTCTTTCCAAAGAATGGCATGGCTACTGGGTAAAGAAAAGATTTTCCAGTTTTCTACATCGAAAAAAGTCGAAAGATGAAAAGGATGTATAAGACGTGTATAAATTGAGTAATTCCAGCAGAGTACTTTGGAGAAGAATATTCCATGGAGTCTCTTTCCATGGAAAGCAAATGCACTGTTGGCAGGATCAGCAATTGGTTGGAAAATTTCTGGCAAAACTGTTTTTCATTTAAATGTGTTGATGGATTGAGATGGACATCTTTTGTGGAATTGCACCACTTCTGATAAAACTTCCATTGCATAAGATTTCCAGAAACAGAGTGAAAATTTTTGTCTCTTTTTCACACTGGGGTGACAGAAATCATTTCTCCTGCCCTCCTCAGCAGGTGTGCTGTTAGAGCTCTCATCCTCTCCAGGTTCCTACTCTTCCTAATTCCCACCTTAGATGTGAATTTTGTTCTCCTGTTTCACATATGATTAAAAGCAGGTCTTCTGCAAGGACAGTTCCATTTTCCACTTCAAAAAAGGGGAAAGAAAGGTCTACAGATCAGCGCCTGTGCAGTTAATGATGATTTTGATTCCTTATTCTCCTGTTTCCTACCTACTATTATTATTACAGAGAAATAGGAGATTTCTGGTTTATCTCAAATATTTTCACTGGACAGGAAAAACATTTTTTGTCTATTAACACTTGAAGAAGTTCCAAAGATGTGCTGATTGAACAGGATATCCCAGTGTCCCTTCCTCAGCCCTTTGTATAAAAGCAGAATAACTCAAGAAAGCCTCTCTGTCCCCCTGCATAAAGGAAGGCAAAGCTAATCATTTAATAATATGGTTCTGGGTACACACATGCTTCCTTATGGTTATGTGAATCTTTTCAGAAAATTGTGTGCTTTAGAGATAGGGAGGTGTAGTGTAGTCAACTGCGTAACAGGGAGATAACCCAAAAGAGACATTTATGAAGGAAGAAACTGTGAGTAAGAAAAGCGGTTTTGCAGAAATCAACATGGAAACAGAACCTGCTATAATCATTCTGAAAGGGACAGATGTTGGCCTTCCACCCTCAGCTCATCTGGCCTATTATGTCTCTGAATGCTGAAGCTCACAATGCTTTTTTTTCCTCCAATTTCAAAAGTGTCAGATGGGAGACACAGTGCCAGTGAAAAACCTTATACCGATCTCTTGTTAGCTAACTGCGGTGTTTTGTTCCATGGTTACATGTCTGCACAAGCCGTCATTGTGTCAGTCATAATTACCACCTGTTCAGTGGCTCCCTTCAGGTTTCATCACCTTTGCAGTATTAAGCAGCCAGCTGCAGGAAGCAGAGTCGGCTGCCCTGGAGCAGCAACCGTCAGGCTCTGGATTTCAGGGTATAATTGCTGCCTGAGCACAAACATCTCCCTCCTCCCTGCCTAAAACACCCAATCCGCTGCTTTCTTTGGCAGAGATTAGAGCCCCATCAAATGCACTTTTTGCCCAGGATAGGAAGATAGACCTATCTTCTGTAGGAGCAACTCAGTGTGGGCTAGATGGGGAACTGTGCCTAGTGGGGTGGCTGTGCCACCGTGTGTCACCACATGAAAATGTGGCCTGGGACTCCTTCTTGGAAAGGGGCTACACCTTTCCTGTAAATCCCTTTTTATCTCTTCTGTAGAAGGTATGGGCTGCCTCTGGCATGGAAGTCTAACTATAACATCCTAGAAATCTCCCACACTTGAGGACTTCTCCTGAGTAAATCTTTGGAGCCCCCATCTAAACTTGTCTTAGTCTTCAAGAGCTGTGCTGTGGCGGAAAGGCAGATAGATGAGTCCCCGTTAGGGCTAGTCAGGCAGATAGAAATGGAAATGCAAAACTGGCTGGCAGTTGAAGATCTTTCCTATCAGGCTGGTGCATTGTTTCAAATGCCAGTTGCTTTTCCTCCCTTCCCACCCCCTGTTTACCCTGTTTTATAAATTCAGCTTTGGCAGCATGACCCAGACCAGCAGGCCTGCCAACTATCATGTTGCATTTTGTTAACTGCTTACGACTTCTGGACAGTGTGCTGCTGTGATTGTCACACAGTTTCACTTAAACATATGGCACATGGAGACACAAATTGCTCCAGCATGCAGCTTTCCATGAAAGATTTTTACATACCAATTGCAGATGCTGTTTGAGGCTGCTGAGATTGGTGTGGTCCAATCCTGGAAGCAGTGAAAATTTTCTGTTCTGAGAAGTACCTGGCATGCTGGTTTTCTTAGCCTCAATTAGGAAAGCCAAAGATGCTGTCAGACTTTTCTCAATCCAATAGAAATGCTACCAAGCTGGGGTAAGTATAAGTGTCATATCAGAGAGACAAGAATGACAATAAAAGCTTTGAAGTAGTGGGAATAAAAGGTGTTGTGAGGCTAACTGAGGAGAAAAGAAGCCATTTCATTTTTACCAGAAATAAGGAGAAATTTGGAGGTTCAGGAGTTCTGTATGATTAAGCTTCCTGCACTGAGATGTTTGAAGCATATTTACCAACACAACATATTTGAGTAGGAAATTTTCCAACGTCTTCCTTTCAAAGGAGATATCTTGAGATAACTTGTAGACCAAGTCACAAGAAGAAAACATAAAGCTGTTGAATATTAAAACTAAACAAACAGCATAAAGAATTCCAAACTCCTACAAATGTTCCTCCATTCATTTACATGCTGAGCTGGGCAGGCATGAGGAGTGCCCTTAATTTCCTCTCTTCCTCTGAGTTGATTCCTCTTTAATTTTGAGTCTGAATCACAGAAAAAGATTTTAAGGGATTTTACATGAGTTTCTTGCCACTAAACACTGAATTATCATCCAACATTGACAAGGTCTGACTAGAAGAATCTGGTTAATGGTCATTCTCCCATTGCTTTTGGTGAAGCAGAACATGGCACAAATTTGAAGGGGGGAAAACCTGGAGGAGAAACAGATTCTAATTTTGTGGAGACATATTGCACTCTTCAAACACATATTTTCCACCAGACTTGCTGGATTTGAAAAGATGCAAGAAATATGGTAATAAAAATATGCAACTTCACCAAACTTTAATGAAGAAGAGTTAATCATGGATCTTCAAGCAGAAAATTTGAGCAGCTGTTACATTTCACCAACTGCCACTTTTACTTGTAATAGTATTTCATACTGCTAAACTGCATTGTAGTGAGTTGGCATGTGTAACATCAGTTTTGGATCCACTGGAAGCTAGGTTGTGGGAAATCTCTAAAATCTTTTGTCATTTTAAGTTTCTGAAGTGCTGTGATCCACCAAGATGTGCTGTCATATGGATAGTGGTATATATGTATATGGTCACCAGTGGCACCATTGTTCTTCATTTTCCTTGGCCTCTTGACCTGTCTTTAGTCCTGAAACTCACTCCTTTCATTACTGAATGTTTCTCATCATCTCTTTCACAAGTCCTTCAAAACAAATGTAGTTTCATTTCCTAATGCGACTGCAAAGAACTGTTCCTGTATAAAGTTTTCTCTTCACATCTGGCTCTTCTCCTTCCATCCATCCCCCACAAGTACAGTGTTACCCTATTGTCCCCCTTTGACCCCAGCTTTTGAACAAGCTGAGACCTTGTTCATGAGTGTTATTTCACTTGTGAAGTTTTTATTCCATAGTAGGAATTGACTCAGTACAGTGATAGAAGTGGAATGGACTGGAAAAGAAGAAATTAGTGATTAGCAATTGCTAAGGTGCCCAACTGATCTAAGTACATTTCATTGCTGAAGAGCCTTGAGATAAGTATGGACCAGAATCCCAACTGTGAGTCATCTCTAACTATAGGAAAGCTCAATCTGAATCAAGACTTTATCTGTTCTTTTCTTGAAATATATCAAAATCACTCAATGAAACTAGTACACACAAAATATCTGTAGCTCCTGTTATGGGACAGTAGGAAGCTGTAATTGAACATTTCCAAGGACCCTCTACCTAGTAGTTAATCTGGAGTAAGTAGTATACATATGAGACATTATTCTAAGTGTTTTTAAGTTGCTTTTACCAAGATCTCTGTTAGAAAGTCCGGGATGGCTCTGAATGAACATGAATTGTTTGGAAACAGCTGGATGTTAGTGAGCCAAACCAAACCTGGATGCTGTGGGCTTGACTGTGTGACATGCCTGTGTTTTCATTGAAATCTCACCAGGACGCTGTGTCAGACAAATGTGTTCCTGGAGTACAGGTGGCAGGAAAGGCTTGGCCATATGGAGAAGCATTGCTCTTTCTGTCTGCCAAAAGCTGTGCTAGATGCCCCACAAAACAGAGAGGATTTGCTGTGGCCTAAGGGACTTGTTAACTCTGTTGGACATAACATAATGATGGCAAAAGTGTTTTCCTTCATTAGAAAGAGTAGAAACAGTGTGGTGTTAGGAAAACGGTGGTCAGTATTAAATGAATAGTGCAGTTACATAAGGAAAGTGCTATAAGAAGGCCTTATCAGTATTGTGGCCAAAATAAAGTAAGTACTTGCCACTAAACTTCTGTCCTCTCCATCTTCTCTGAGTGTATCAGTAGCAAGATCATGCCTATTGTCTCTCTTACCAGGAGTTATATGATCCCTTCACTTTTGAGCTGGTCTTTGGCCTACGATGCCCTCTGTGTCACAGTCATTCAATAAGTGAGTGAATTTGTATCTCAGGCACAGCAATGAAGACAGTGACCTGCCAGCTTTTCACTTCTACCCCCAATCTAAGAGGGATTTATTTCCTGATAGGAGTGTAAAATTTAGAGAAAATAGAGTTTAAGACTTTAGTTGCTGGATATCACCCTCACCCTATACTTAACTGCGTCCTAAAGATAGCCTAGGCAGATCTGCTCCAGACATCCCTCATGTTGTACTGCTTCACAGTGGTGACTTCCATCAGAGGGATAAAGTCCATTTTAAAACCTTTCAGAATACCTGGCAGGACTTCCCTTCTTGGCCAAAAACTGTCTGGGTGGTTGAAGGGAAGATGGAATAATACTCCCAGAGACTGTGACTCTGCCATTTCCTCATGCCCACCCCAGTGTCCTCAGGGTAGGTGGCTTGCCAAGAGCAGGGGAGAATGCCTCACAGCCTCTCCAAGTACATGTGATGAATTTTTCAAATTGTCAGAGGTAACCAGCTCATCACTGTTAGGCTCCAGACTCTGTGAGTTGACTTGGCCCAAGAGAGCTGCTGTGCTTCCAAAGAAATGTATTCATGGATGTTATGACTAAACTGGTGAGCTATATTGGCACATGTACAAACACTGTGAGCTTTGGTATCAGTTATTGCTGTAGCATCTCAAGCGGTCATCTAGACAGGGCCTACTGCACCTTTCAAGCTACCCTTGAAAGACATTTGTGCAGCCTGTTCATAAAAGCCACCAGAAGCAGAGATTTCACATCCCCTTCAACAATTGATTTTTGTGCTAACCTCTCTCTACCAGTTCCCTGAGGTATTTTAAAATGCTTAATCTAAATCCTTAAGCCAATAATAGCTACATGGAGAGAATCCCAAAATAGCACTGACAATGGGTGTTAATACCAGTTCAGAAACCTTAAGCTCTGGATTGTCTGAATACAACAGTTTGGTGGTCCCACCAGATTGGGCCCATACCAGGAGAGTGCAAGCAGCAACCAGCATGCAAAATTATACTATGGCTTTCCAGGGGAAGTAAAGCTTCTCATCACTCCCTCATGTTCCTAGAAGCTTCTTGGATAAGAACGTGAACAGAAAAAGTGATTTCCTCACAGCATTTCACATGAGAAGTTTTGGACTGTGCTGTAGCTCAAGGGAGCGACGCTGGGATATCTTGGGTATCTTCTGAGACCCGCACCAAACAGCAGAGATGAAAGATCTTATTTGCCAGGAAGATTAGCTACTCTGAGAGAGATTTGTCCTCAGGTGGGAATATTGTTTCTGGTGATTGAATTAGTTCACCTAGAGCTTACTAGTGCATCTCCACAAGGCACTGTGTACGACCATGTGGATGGAGGTGTTTAGTGAAGTCAGTGTTTTCTGAATCAGCAACCAACCCTGCGGTTTAATCCGAGGAACCTAATTTCCTTGCTAGACATAAACACAGCCCAAATCTGGTTAGAATTAACTAGGTGAAGTCTGAGCTCTTTTCTTCACCTCCATGGCGTTTTCCTGTATTTCCCATAGGGCAGATCAAGTGTGGCTCTTCTCCCAAGTCTCTCTGGGCTGGCAGTCACACACAAAGAGACTTTCATGTGTTTTGCAGAGCTTCCCTCTTCCAGCTAGTGGGAATATGAGGAGAACAGACTGTCTCAAAATATACCAAGACTTCCACTTTCCATTCTGACTGAAACTACTGTGTGTGGGGAAAATGGCATTTCCCCCGCTCACCTTAAGAACAGCTTTTTGAGAGCTCTGCTTCCTCAGTGATTTCAGCTTGGCTGAAGCACAGCACAGGGACAATATTTAATTCTTCCTTGCTATTTTCTCTAGCTTTGATTCACTGCAGTGTAATTTTGGAAGCTTAATCTAGTTTCATCAGCCATGACTGGAGCTAGAAAACAGGGTAAGTTATCAGAAGATACAGCAGGGAGATAACTAAAGGAAGTTTCATTTGGCACAAATTATCAGGAAATCCTCCCGAAATCAAACCGTCAAGGAAATGATGGAAGTACACGATTTCACTAAAAATGAACAGGCGCATACACCATAACACACATGCACAGTTACACAGTCCTTTTACATCCTCTGAAAGTCAGCTTGCTTGCTTTCTGGGGCTACTACAAATATTTTAATGTATCATGGCTCCAGCTCAGTCCTCTGCTGTTGCTGGCAGCCATTTTATATCCTCCCTGTCATAAGTTACACCACAGCAGTGCTTTGCACTTTTGTTTTTATTATGCCCCAATCAGAACTCAACTCTTGGGAGCAGTTCAGGGTCTGCACCCAGCTCTGAGCACAGCAGCTGGCACATCTGCCCCACACGGGTCATTACAATTTATTGCCTGCATTGTGGGAGACCCAGCAGCTACCTCCTGAGGACGGCTGTGCTCCCGGAGAGCACTTTGTGCCACCAGCATCTTGCACAGTGAAAACAAAGGCAGCCCATGCCTGGGGACCAGCAGCAGCAGCACTGGGGGAAGTTGGGGCGTAAGGTGGCAATTACCAGTAATAAGTTTGTAACGTGATTACCCGTGGGCGTTGAAACTGCTTAACGTTTTTACAGCTCTTAGAGGGCTGAGTGCCCCCAGGAGTCAAGGTCAGCTTGCAAGAGGTGCACTGTAGGGATCGAGACCATAGGCTCTGACTCCGTCTCCAGTTTGTCTGTAGTTTAATAGGGTATGATTTCTGGCACACCTCAGTGCATCTAATTGTTGTCACTATTAGAGCACAAGGACAAACTGCTGGCAAAGAGGGCTGCGTAAAAATGCACTTGGGTGTAATAGCTATAGCAGTATTTCAGACAACTTCCTATTGTAAATCTTCAAGAGAGATGCAAGCACTTGTGCTTTGTAATTGTGCATTCGTATCACTGAATATGGATAGCGCTAACAAGCGCTGTGTAACTTGTTGACAGCTATGCACACATAAATATGTATTGCTTTTCAGGCACAACCCGGGCAAAGAGAAAAACGGAGTTTTTATTTTAATTTCTTTTGCAATGTCTGAGCAAACAGTTACAGGATTTATAAAGAGAAGTGGGAGTCCTAATCACTTAACCAGCAGTTCAAGACAAAGGACCTCAGATCTTTAAGTCCAGCTCCTTAAAACATTCCTATCTATTGCTCAGATTTATTTATTTATTTATTTATTTATTTATTTATTTATTTATTTATTACAGCTATTAGCTCTTGAGCTCCTTGGTTTGTTCTCTACCTCTTTTGGGTGATTTTTCAAAATTCAGATCCTTCCAAAGTAAAAGCTTTAACTGTCCTTTAAACCAAGATTCCTCTATCTTTTTTACATCAAGATCTCTCTCTTTGGTAACTTCAAATGCTTCTCCTCCCCTGCAGTGAGTATTTAATTCTCACCAATGGTTTTACTCTTCTATCAAACATAGCAATAGCACCCTGAATGTTGTTTATCTGCTTTGGTTACTGGTTGCTTTTTTTCCTTTTTTTTTTTTTCCTTTTCAACTATTTTGCTATAAACATCACTATTATTTGTTCAACATTGTTGTGGGGGTTTTTGTTTTTCCTAATTATGTAAAAATACACTTGCTTTTAAAACTCAGTTAAAGCTTCCTTTATGTGTTAGCAGAGCTGTACAACAGAGGTTTTCATCCTGTGTGCTGCTTTCTCTGACTGTGAAACAAATGAAAGCCAAGCTTTTGCATTTCATAACCTTGAAGTTCTCTGAGTAGTCTCACCTCCAGGGCAGGGTAACTGAATGTTTTCAAGCAGCTTAGAAAGTAAAGTGGGGAGGGGTGTTGGATGGAGGAGAATAAGGCAGTAAACAAGAATATGATTTCAGATTTTCATGGTTTAGACTAAACTGAACTGCAGCAGGAAAAAGTAGAGAAAGAGAGTCTGTGTATATGACGGAATAGTTTTATAATTTAAAATGCATATTGCGTTAGGCTTTCAATGTGAAAGGGCAAATGTATTTCTCATAACATCCCCCATTTTTTTAGTGTTTTTTCACCCCATCCCTGTCCAAATGTTACTGGCTGTTGAGCCTTGACAGACTGAAAGGACCGTACACAGATCACATTATCTGCTGGGTCATGGCTGGAGACGCGGTATAATGTGGCAACTGTTCTAATAGCGCTCTGCATTGCCACACAGCAATTTCGGGATAGACCTGGGAGAGAGTTTTACTGGAAAAGTAGATGAACTAGAATGAAGGTAGTGACTCACAAGTGGTGATGAGCTGTGCAGCACCGCTAGGATCATAGGGCGGGAAGAATGTGATTGGTCTCCTTAAATCATCACTGTCCCCTCTACACGCCCAGATCTTTTTTTTTTTTTTTNTGGTCAAGAAACCTTCTGTTTTCAAAATCTAAGTACTGGATCGTCTAGCAGTACAGTGACTTTTCAGACTGCCCTGGCTCACTTGCTTAATCAATACCAATTAAAAAAAGGTCTATCACATCTAGAATTGCCTGTACTGCTTTCTCTACCAGGCAGGTTTATCTTAAAGGCTGTTCCTCCAACAGCTGACCTTGTCTGACCTTGCTTAGCTTATGCTAGTTACAAAACTGCAGAAAAGTGCACACAAAAGTCAGTAGGATGCAGCTTTTCAGAAAAGTCTGGTAGCTATTTACACCTTCTGTACACAAACTCTATCCAAGTCGTGCAGATAGCCCTTAATTTGATATACTTATTTGTGAGCTTAGACTTTGGTTATAGTGAAACCAGGATGTTCTTTAAATATATCATGTGTTAGGTGCTATATGGTTGGAGAGAATTTTGTGTGTTTCTGGTGAAAAAACAATGGTGAGATGAAGTTTCCATGGTTGGAATAAACTCATAAAGTGCTGTGTGGTATTTTCAGTTTGCAGATATAATCTGCAAAACATCAGCTTGCAAGCAGAAAATTCAAGTTGCACAAGGGCATGGGTCTCTGTCTACGACTTTCAAGCAAAAGCTTATTCTTCAAAGAGCTTGAGAAGAAAGTGTGGAAAGGAAGAGAAGAAAGGACAAACTGTTTGTTAGTCCCTGCAATTTCAGATACACATAGTGGAAATCAATGGCCAGTGAAATGTACCCTGTGCAGTCCGAAGTTCTTCACATGTTTATCTCTAGCACATTTATGCACATGAATAAGAGCTATTACATTCATTTTATAGTTCTGGGACGAGAAGGCACTCTAAAGTTTACAAGATTTGGCTCGTGTACTGTGGCCTGTTTCCTTCAGGAGTTCTGCACGTCAGGACACTGCCAGAAACAAGGAATAAATTTTATAGTTGGGACTTACATGCAAACACCATGGCTTCTCATTTAACTGACTTGAAAGATTATATCTGCTCCCAGACAGGATAGGCCAGTCTCCTTCACCAAAGACATTGTAATTGTTTCCCTTTTTTATAAGATACTGTGCTTTTTAAGTGCCAAGGTCCATGACTTTTCACAGAAGGAAGAATGAGGACTGCGGACCAGTCATTTTGTTGTTTTGTTATTTTATTGATGATATGAGGGCAGGAGGCTTTGTGATTGCAGATAAGGGTTAGATGACAAAATAGAAGAAGCTGAAGAGTTTGGTGGTCTGACAGAAAGAAATGGGCTGATACTGATAGTGCAAAAAGAAGGCATATTTAATTTAGAAGTAACAGGGAAATTTTCTTATATAGGAGTTTATTGGTTAGAAATGGCAGAGGGGAAGAAAAAGCTTTGTGCATTAGACAGTATACTGCGAGTATGTGACGTGGTACAGCTATGGAAAGGCAAATGTTGTCGGGGATGTCTTCCATGAAGTATTTCTAATAAGGAAGTGCAAGCTATCTGACACTGCATCTGCTTTTCAAGATGAATCCAGAATAGAGGCAGTATGCAGCTATTAGGATGATCAGTGCTTGTAAAACTTGTTTTTTAAGAGGATCCAAGCTCATGTGGCTCAGTTTGTGAAGGGCTTCATTTAATGCCCCTGACATTAGAATTAAAACAGGCTAAATAGATACCTGTCCTTGAATAGTGGGTATTATATGGGACTTACGTTAAGTGCAAAGCACAGTGGAACTCCTGTAAAGGTAAGAGTGGAAATTAGTGAAGATTATTATCTTCAAATTGTTCAGTCTGCATTTAGTGAATGATGATTAGAAAGGCTGCCCATTCAGTAATGAGATTCCGACTCCCTTAATTAATTGATATATGACAGAGAACACTCAAAGAGAACTTTTTGAGTTCAATCCAACTTTATATTACTGTGGTTCTAAGTTAAATGAAGTTTTCTCTGAGCATTCATATGTTGTAAAAAATCAGCTTGCTTGAATTTGCTTATAAATTTTCAATGGGAGGAGAAACAGGGCTTGTGCAGTTTGTTGGAAGTGATGGAGTTTTCTAAGACACATGCCTTTAAACCTCTATATCACAACATGACACGGTGCTGTGGTCTCAAAGTACTTCCTAGTTAGAAAAAAACAAAAACAAAACTAAACAACAACAACAACAAAAACTTGCCATACTTTAGTTCTAGCAAGAATTTCATTAGGAAGAATGAATTCTCAAACTTTCTAGGAACACAGGGCAAGTGGCAGGAAAAAAACACGCAACAAAACAAAAATAAACAAACAAACAAAAAAGGCAAGAATAGCAAAACAGTTTCTTATGTAATCCTTACTCTTTTGCAGGCTGAATATTTACGCTTGCTTTTTCTCTCCCTGCACATATGAATGATGAATTTAACATGCACAAAAACAAAGCAGATTGAGAGTACTCCATGCTGATGGCTAGTATTCATGTGCAGATGACAGCTGTTAGATATAGAGATGATATTAATATTGCTTCACTTTTCCCAGCTCCAATCACTCACCCTCCTTTAGCCTGTGTCTGCGGTATACAGGCTGCACTCTATCAAATGCTCCTCCACTTTTTGAAGAAAAGCTATGAATTTGCTCGGTTATAAAGCAGTGTGAGAGGTCTTTTCTTTTGACAGCCTTGTAAAAATCTGGTCCAATTTGGCTAAACAGAAGATTTTTGAAAATTGTCTTGTTTTACTCACATTGTGCAATGTTTTCCCAGAGATGCCATTTGCACTGAGCAGGCTATATCCCAGGACCTTAGTTTGCCTATCCAGGCAGCTTACCTGACTCTGGACACAGAGACTGAGTACAAAGAGCCGCCCCACTGCTGTGCCCATTGCTAGTGTCCCAGCATCAAATGAAATGAAGAAACAGCCACTGTTTAATGGAGATGGATGAGAGCTTCAGCTACCTGGGAAGCAGAGGAACAAAGCCCAGGTATTGCACAGCAGGCTTGGGACAGCGTACAAGAGGAAGGGGCACTCCCACAAAAACCCAAAGCAAGCTCAAAGTTCTTCAGTCTTAGCGTTCCTCTTGTTAGCAAATACCTGTGAAGTTCACTGGCACCCTTACATCCTTCCTTTCTGTCCAGCACCTGGGTCACAGAGGGATAACAGCTTACTGCTCTCAGGGTCCCCATTAGCTCCAGGGATAGAGGCTGGTGTAATGATATTGATTCATTAATATGGTGCCAGAGGATAGAAATTCACTTCCCCTTCTTCACTTCACATCACTTTTCTTTAAACTTCACACTGAAAAGAAATTAGAATAAAAAGGATATGAAGATTGAGAAAAATCAACAGGTCCAAATTAGCAAATATATTTCTGAAGGTTATTATATCTTAGATCAGCCTCTTTCAATACATGCTTTTAAATGCTGTCTTCAATTATGTTATGACAAGGGATCTAAAACTGCCACCTTAGCAGCAGAAAAGGGCTTAGTGGAGCCACAGTCATCTTTAGATTCTTGCTGACAGTGAATCATTGGATTCTGCCAGCTGAAAACCACAAGTTCTGTAAAAGCAACCTTTCTTGTATGTCAAACAAGGGAAAAATTTCAGGTTGTTGTAGTTTCAGGCACAAATTTTTAACAGAGAAAGCAGCATCAAATTTATCTAAAATCTTACTGACCTGGTCCTTACTCCTTCACCAGGAAATAAAACTGTATAGAACCTTTTCTCTTCCCCCCTAGAGATCTAAAATTGTTCAGCTAACATTTTTAGTGCAAATTTTAATTCCTTCCTGTTCCCAGCAAAGCAGGCAGAGTTAACGAAGTTTTCCATGTCCTGTGGAAAAAGCTGACAGAGATAAAGTCTTGTTTCTCGTACTATCTGGAATTACAGTAATGTCTGAGGGCCCTCAGTAAGCTCAGAGCCCACTGTGCTAAATCCTATGAAGACACAGCAGAGACTGCCATGGCCTTCTCCACCTCATGAGCTGCGACTCCCTTATTCACAAGATACTATAAAGGGACTTCTGATATAAATAATGCATTGTCCTAAACTGAAATATAATCAGCAGAAATGAATTTGAATATTAATGCATAAGACGTGTGAGCATCTCTATTAGCTGTCTACAGCTCTCCCATACTTTCATTGGTTCACACTTTCACCTGTACCACAGAATGGGTGGACCATTGGAGTTGTATTGCTGAGGTTAAAGCAGTCTTAATCACAATATACTCCCAGCTAGTGGGGAGTTATACTAGAGAGTGCTGAATCTGGGTGGTCTTCTCCACCTCCAACCTCAGCCCTGCACTGTTTACACCAACTTTCTGTCTGCTACAAACTCCCTGCCAGACTGGGGGAATTCACCCAAGTCACCAACACTACAAAGGAAAGATCAGGCTCACTTTGGGTGGTGTCGGTTGGGTGAATGATGGATCCAACTGCACTTACGTCACTGTCCTTATGCCAGGGAAGAAACTATGCTACTGAAAGGGAGATTGTCCTGCGAGCCTGAGCTTCACTTGTCAGACGACATACTCTTCTAGTTGCAGAAAGAGAGTTAAACATGTCCTCTTTAGGTTGGTTGTGTGAAAAGTTGGCTTTATATAAAACAATGGGCAGAATACAATGCAACAACTGAGAATAAAGAACACATTTTTAATATAGGTGTATGAACATCTCCTCCATGGACTTGTACAGCATCAGGCTTGAGTGGAAATTCACCAGTCCCAACATTTTGTGTAAACTGCCCTCTCTTACATTCCTGATAAAATCATAAATTCTATCACTCCCCCAAGGCCATAATTATGATGCTGCTGGACATAATACCCTCAACAAAGAAACCAAAACCGTATGGTAAAAAAGCTAAGGTTGGGGATCAATGACAGAAAATCTGGGACAAACTCATTCAACATGTGATTGTAATTTTTCTCCAAAAAAGCAGCACAAACTCAACCATTCAGAGGGAAAGCCTTACAGAGCTCTAGCAGTGCTATAAAAGACCCAGACAGCATTGCCTCTAAGAGATAAAAATATCTACTAGCTCAAACATCAGGTTACTCTATCATTTTAGCTAGACTATGTAAAAGCAGCTATCACTACTTCTGGCCAAATGCAGAAATAATATTCAGCCCCTGAAAGCAGTCACTTTGTTCAGTATAACTTGCTACTCAGAGAGATATTTTCTAATGGTGCTGAATAAGTGGTGAACACAAATCTTGCTTAATTTATGGATAGAGGTAAACTTAAGCTTGGCTTTACAGCCTGAGTCAATATTCTTCCTCTGTCTTCCTCAGTGTTCCTAAATCAGTAAAGACAGAGACTGTAAAGAGCATATGGGATGCCAACCAGGACACAATCAGCAAAACATGGGACATTCTGAGCATACAAGGCAGATGATCACTCAGAAAGATGTTGATGTCCTTATGCCTATTCATTTATCTACTTGAATCAAAGGAATGGAGGAGGAGGGAGAATGAGTATTAGGAAGGGGGGAGGGAGTCTAAGCATGATTAACAATAGGTGTGAGACAGGAAGAACTAGATTAAACTGATCCATATGCAAATGATTTGAGTCTGATTGCATCAAACCATGCACAGTTTAATGAGTATGGTGAGATGCCTTTATCTCTGCTTGGATGTGTTTTGAAAAGAAGGACTGCTCCAAGATAAAACACAGTTTAATAAGGTTTTTCGTTACGGGGTCGATCTGCATTTGCATTTCTCTTTCTGAGCCACAGAGCTTTCCTGAATCTCCGTTCCTTTTCAAGAGATTACTCAGTAAGCACTTAAGTATTGTTGACACACACCTTACACGCACCTTAGGGCACTGAATACTTAACATGCATGTGAGTTTTAGCTTGGTTCTTCATGACCTGGATTAGACATTTCAAAATACAGAGTATGTGACAAATTCTTATTTTTCTGCTTATCTACCCAGCACTATTTGCCCTTCTGTTATTTTGAAGATTTGTAAAATCTTTTCGGTATTCAAACACTATGATACAGAGACAGAACTTACCACCAATACTTACAGCATCAAGGGCCAGACTCAGAACTGCATCACCACTGCAACAAGGTGATAGCTGCAGCTTCTGTGGAGCTAATCTGATTTTATGCTACTGTAGCTGAGGTCTAGACCTCTATTTCAAAAGAGTGTATTAGCTTCTTCCAAGTGGCTGCCTTTGTGTACTGAATAGGGTAGCTAGGTACTAACTGAGCTTCATCTGTTTTAGGCTCTGCTTACAGTAACAGATAGAATCATAGAATCATAGATGCAGATGAAATAAAATAGAGGCAACTTTTTCTTCCTTGTGCAAACAAGCCAGTGGGAAATCTCAAAGGCTCTCATTAAGATCATAGGAAAGATAGTTGTCCAATGCACTGGCCTTTGCTCAGACTCCAGCAGCCATGCTGTGTCAAAGGCATTAGTCTTCCTCAACCAGCTATAATTAAAGCTGTCATTAGCAAAAGCACTGAATCAGAGCAAGCTGGGGGTACCTTATTTTTGCTCTGAAGCATAGCAAGTGGTGCATCTTCTTCCATCTTGAACAAGTCTGTCCTGGCTAAAACATATTTTGGATGCCACTTATGGATACCAAGTCCTTCGTCACTCATGACAGAATATTCCTATTTAAGTGCAGTATTCTTCTCTAAATCCTATGTGCACACTAACATCTGTATTCACACACTATGTATTTACACAAGTAACTATCTTGTCACAGGTGGAAAGTATTTCAGTCTCTGAATATTAACTCTCCAAATAATGAAGGCAAATAAATACCAATGGTCATCCAAATACCTTCATGAAGTAGAAATCTCTTTCCACAGCAACTAGAATTTGTCTCTGCAACAAGGATCTGTGGAACTAGGCTGCTGTTTAACAATCTAACTTCTCCACTTCAGCTTCAACTGATCACCTTCATCCTTGTATCATGAAGATGAGACATTTTAATAGAAACAAGGCATTTAAACAAAAACATTTCCATTGATTTCAATAGAAAGAACCACAGGCCTGAATACCTTGCAGATTGGCAATCCTAACCTGTTATTGTATATTACATCACTACCAACATGGTTGCTCCTTTTGCATCACCAGACTGCTTCGTGTCTTTAGGAATTTCTCGGGGTTTATATTCCTTTCAATACAATGTGTGCTTATGTAATTTCTTTCAATTAATTTGATATGAGTTTCACTTCTGCATCTTTTAGCTTTCCTGAATTTATTCTGAGGTGTCTGCACCTTCTTTGCATTTCATCATTCATTCTCACTCAGCATCTATAGAGTTCTCTTTTATCACAGGTTATAGTTTTGCCCCATATATGCACCTTTACACTTAATGCTACAGCCACACAACCTTCCCTCATAGACCAAAGGTCCCACTACCGCAGAAGGCTGGAGCTGGTTACAAACTCACAAAATGAAGTTTTGCCAGTGATTAGAAGAGACCTACTTCTGTCCTAGCTTACTGTTATTTATTATCACTTATGGTATCACAAAGCTGCGGGTTCAGGAGCAGTCAGGGTAACAACGACCCAGGTATCAGTGGCGGTAACCTTACATACTCCTGTGCCAGGTGAGAGGGTGCGTGCTTGGGGCAAGGTGTGAATGAGGTAGGTTGGAAGTGGGCACAGACCTCCTTACATCTTGGCATGGTCTAGGACCCAACAGGGACAGATGATATACAGACACAGGACAAAATGATCTTACCTGTCCCAAAGAACTTACCCTTGAAGTAAAAGACAAAGAGCAAATACTGACAGATGAGGGATACAAAGCTTTAATGGGGGGCATTCATTGTTCTTAACTTTAGGGAACTAACTTGCATGTCAATGTGAAAAGTGCAGTTGCACTGACAGACCTTGCAGTCAGGCTCTTATGGGGGCAATTCAGAGCCCTTCTAATTGTCCTTGGAAATATCCTATCTTCGTCATGGATTAAATGGGGAAATCAAATTGCTAATGTGGTGACTTAAAGTTGGATGCCTAAAATTAAGCAATATGAATGTCACCTTTTCCTCCTCCCCCACCCATAGGGATGATGGGCATGAGTCTTCAGGTGGTGGTGCCAGAGGTCTGCCAAGCTTCATTTGAAGGGAAGTGTTTTTAAGGTGAGATTTGAAGAGAGGGAAGAATGTAACTTTGTGACTGTGACAGGGAGCATAAGTGAAAACACGGAGATGGGTGTCAAGAAGCGTAGTGAGTGGCTGATGGAGGCTGGCGCCACCACAGCTATCTGAGGCAGGATACAAAGCAGCCAAAAGAGATTGTGCCTACATCTCAGGCACCATTCCAACCCTCCTTTGATTAGGTGCTGTCAGGTGTCTCTTCGAAAGCTCTGTTCTTCTTAGGGTTAATCTGGACTGGTATAAACACAGGAGTTCGCACTGGCATACATTCTCAGGTGTCCTTTGGAAGTAACAAATTCATCATCTTGCAGTGAAACACCTGGGGTGAAATCCTGTCACCTACCCATCCAAGCCCCCTCTCCCACCCCGTAAGCCACTATTTTGTCTTTGGTTACATTGACAACAAGATCCAATGATTCAGTTCAAAACATTTCCACCTTTTCACCTCAGAGGGCATCCCAGTTCCAGTGGTGGTCTGGCATTTCCCTTCCCTTAGAAGTGGGAAAGCTGAGTCTGGTTAATTTCAGTCAGGTCACTTTTAGCAGCTATCGAACACCTCTATTAACATCCTTGCAGTCCTTTCAGTTGTCTAGGCCACATTTGCACTTTATAAACAGAGGTAGTGCCATTCACTATCAATTCAGAGCTGGCGTGAGTATTTAAAACCTTGGTAACTTTTTGAGTGCCAGTTGTGCCATGCTTGTGGAATGGATCTGATGACTACAGTCTGGGATGAGCAAGGACTTCTTGGACACTGCTCATGAATTAACAGTGGGAAGCAAAGCCATCGCAAACATCTGCTATTAATGCCATTAGAGTTTTGCTTCTACATGTTATGTGTAATTTTATTCTGACATCTTTGTCCCAAGTTGTCATTGGTACTTTTGCCCCTAGGATCAACACTGGAGTCTGTATCGAAAGTTGAGAGCAGGTATTTATGTAGGCTTTGAGCCATATTTAAATGATGTTTGATCTTAATGCCATTATCACAGCATAGCTGCCTCTTTTTTTTCTTTCCAATATTCTTTCATTTATATGGCTGAAAGACCTTTTAATCTTTATGCAACTTCCTTTGCAAGGTCTAAATCATTTTGATATTTGGCAATATTGATTCTGTCTTTCCCTTCTTGATTGCTCAATATTAGGGAATTTCCTGAACAATAAAAATTATGTCCATATAAGCAGAAGTGGTCATGAAGCCTCCTTCAGCACCTTTGCTCTATTAATCATATCTAATTTCTGGAGGATTTATATTAGTCCAAATGAGTTCTTTAGAGGCCTGATCCAATTTCTGTTTATCTCAATTGTAGTGGGATTTATCCCAAAGTCTGGTGTGTTTAAGTCAGTTCTAATCTGAAGGGTCTGTAATAAAACCTACGACTTTGATTTTTTTTTTTTTTTCTGGGAGTGCAACTGAGTCACAAACTTCCACTTTTCTTTTTAAACCTCAAGTAACTGCACGTTAGGTGGGTGACTGAGGACAGTTCTCTTCTGCAAAAGTTGTTCTTCACATTTAGAATAGTGCTTTGGACTTTGGACTAAAAAGGAAGTTATTTTCTG
Organism: Chauna torquata; assembly: GCA_013399475.1. Classification (NCBI taxonomy): domain Eukaryota; kingdom Metazoa; phylum Chordata; class Aves; order Anseriformes; family Anhimidae; genus Chauna; species Chauna torquata. The sequence continues at coordinate 284,438 of VXAL01011905.1, forward strand.
TAAGAGGTAATACTGGGGCTGTGTTGAATGGAAACCTAAATATAAAAATAATTATCTATTTCTACTAAGTCCCAGTAATCATACACGTGTGTGTATACATATATATATGTACAAATATTTAAGGTCAATATTAGTGATTTAAGTTCAATGATTTTTTTCTAACATGACAGTAAAGCAGAACTTACCCTCTTCATCCTTAGTGGAGTCTTCCTTGGGCTGAGTCTTGATGTCTTTTAAAATCTGGGCTTCTCAAATAGCAGGTGTGATGATATATGTATTTTTTTCTGATATGCTCATCTGCCCAGTAGGAATCAAATTTAGGTCACCAAACAGTTACCAAGTGGTAACAACTTTCAGATGATGTCAACATTGTCTTGATTTGAACTGGTGAGTTAGAGGTGAGGGAATAACCTATTAAACATTCGTTCGAGCCATATGCTCCTCAGCAGTGACACTTTAACAGAATTGCCAGAAAGCTCATCTATTACAATAACAAATCATGCGTCCAGCAAAATCATTGTTTTATACTTAATCTGTCTTTGCTTCTCTCCTCATTTTCCCTTTCCCCTCTGCCCCTAACACATACAAACACAGAGACTTTCCCCTTTTATAAATACAATGGATGTTGTTGTCAGTTCAGATAAGAGCAAATGCCAGATAGGATGGCAATATTTTCAGTCCTGGCAAATGCAATCATAAGTTCGGTTTATTAATATTGCAACAGTTGCATTAAATGAGATCACTTGGATAACAAAACATTTATCAACAAAACGCTGCCACCTACTGAAGTTTTGCAAACAGCCCAAATGATTGGATAAGATCACAAATTCACTCTATCACAAGCTTATGGTCTTTGCTGCAATCGTTCTGAGGAAAAAAAAGGCAAGAATGATAACCAGCAAAACAAGACAAGACATCTCTTTCATGCAGTCTGTTCAGCAAGCGTCAGGGTAAATCCTGGAGAGCAACCTCCAAAGAGGAAAGGAGGTTTGGCTCTTTATGCTGAATATGTTGTGGAGTTTTCAAGTACAGCAGCTAGGGAACACTTCCAATCAACTGCTTTAGCTTACAGCAGCCCATTGTAAACTTTCAGTTTTCTTGTCATGCTGATCTTCAAAGCTTCCATCCAGCCCACAGAAAACTGATAGATTCCTCTTGCCAGCTTTCTGGGTTCCTTCACCTCAGGTTATAAATGCTTTGTAAATAAACATAGAAGATGTCTGAGTCATTATAACAAATCTTGTACATTCTTTGTTCCAAGATCTCAACCAATGTAAAATTTTCACTGTTTCAGTATACCTCCACCAAGCACACATGGAACAAGGTTAAGTCCTGCACACCATACAGAGAAAGAGCTTTACCTACCTATGTTTTGTTGCTTTGGTGTGGGCCAGTGGATGATCATATATATAAAGGGCTGGCAAGGCTTTGGATAGGAATTGTGCCCACTTGAAACTGTAGACAACAGTTCTACAGAATGTGGCAACCTCAACTGCCTTTTAGGCAAGAATGTGGATCCCATTTCCTAGGGTCTTGTGAGAACTTCTTTTGGGGGGTTTAATCATTAGTAATGGGTAGAAGTGCTTAAATGAGATCCAAACAAAATTATTCATGATGAAACCATTCTTTTACCCTCTGAATAAAAAGGAGTATTTATGTTAACCAAGAAAAGCAAACTCAAAGGTTCAAGACACCGTAGTTTAGGAATGAAAATCTCAATGCAATTATTTCATGCAATGGATGACCCGTCTTTACCCTTGCAGTACTGTTTAGTGGCACATTTGTAATAATCAAAAAATTAATACTTACCCTGGAACATCCTTGGATGATAAAATTATATACAAGTCACAGGATATGAAAAAGTGACTGCTCTTTAAGACTGGAGTGCAACAGAGCATTTAAACATGTGCATAACTTTAAGCATGGGAGTAATTCCATTGAAATAAACAGGACTACTCAAATATTTCTGCTTTTGCATGTGCTTCTGTGCTCTGCTAGCTTAGGGGCTAAGTACGGATATGCTTATTTAATACAGTGTTTATCTTCTAAACCTACATTCAGCATTACTGATTCCTTCCCTTTCATCAGGCAGAGACAAGGAGTTCTCCATTTTCCTAGCCTCCTTCTGGGCCAGTTTCAAACTTCATTGTGCCTTCCCATGCATTTGCATTTTATATCTGATGTAGAAAATAGCAGCTATAAAACCATACCCTGAGTCCTGAGGGAGTGAAGCAGATAACTTGAAAGGAAACACTCAGAGGTTTGTCTAGATTAGGGGACGTGATCGATGTTAGGCTAAGGCTGGCTCTTCCTGACCTAATTTTGGACCTTTTTGCACTGGGAAGCAAGATCTTATTTCTTCTTTGGATTTAGCTGTTTGCGATTGCCCTTTGCTTCCCCTTCATGACTGTGACCGCATGTATTGACTAACCCTGGCCTCATTCGCTTTTCCTAATTCTGGTGTTTTCCTTACTGCTGTGATGGCATGTTTTTTTATTGTGGGACATGGATATATGTTCACTACTGGACTGAGAAATCCTGCCAGAGACAAGGCAGACCCAGTCTTTAACTTGAGTTGGCCATAGTGATTAACTCTTTTACAGTAAAATCAACAGTATCGTTAAGTCTTCAGTTGGTTTTTAAACTTGGATTGTTCACCGTAGGTTAGTTATGCTGCTGTACCTGGCACGTGTATTGAGTGCTTGCTCCACCACCTTCCTTGCTGTGAGAGCAGGGCAAAACCCTAAATCCCTACTGTGGGCCACCTGGAGCTGACATTGCTAGATACAAACCCTGACTAGTTTAGGTAGGCATGGGCTTTAAGCTATGCTTTGCTGCAGCTGTTCTTTAACACAGAGGAACTTCAAAGGGTTTTGACTCCACTCAAGGACACTGGAGCCAACACATCTGCTAGCTCCTATGGAGATGAAAGAGAGTGTTTAATGCACACCATTGCCCTAACCAGCATGCAGGTGCTAATGCTGGCTGGAGCTTTTCACACTGGCCTGTCTGTATTTAGTTTTTCTATGAGGATTCATGGTTATTTCTGAGCTCAGACCTGTCTCTCAGTGGCACTGTCCCTCTAATAGTGTCTGTAGGTTGCTTCTTCCTCTGGTACCATGGTGGCAGCTGCAGGCGTTCCAGCATGAGACTGACAGGGCAGGCTGCTCCAGCCCACTATCTCAAGTGCAAGACCATTGTAAACAGTGCATCTTGAAATTTACCTTCATTAGCTAAGCTAATAAAGTAAGAATCCTGGCTACTGAGGCAATGTACTGACCTCAGCTTAAATTTTCTTTCACCTTTGTGAACTCCCAGCCAAGAATAAAGGTCTGGGTGACTGGGAATGGGTTGCCTCTTAGAAGGTCTCTGGACTAACATGGAGCAGGGTTCAAACACAGATAAGCAGAAAGGGAAACAAATGAGGGCAACAGCCAATGCACATGGGCTGAGGTGTCACTTCAGATCAGAGAAAGACATGGTGGAGGGAAGGAGAGGAAGTGAATGGACTTTGGTGGCCTGGAGCTTTCTCAGTCTGCTTCAGCTCTGCCTGTATTCCCATCTTCCTTTAGGTGCTTGCCTGAGGAAGGGGTCAATGACTCCCTTTATAACCCATGTGAGGAGCTGGCTGGATGGAAAGGGCTGCCAATCTGTGGCCCCCTACGTCTAGGAGATAGACCTGTGATCTCACAGGGATCTGGAGGGTTTTCTGATTAAGGTATGTCAGATAAGTAGGAGGACATGTTGATTTTTGAGGACTCTCTCTTGCTGCATCATGCCCCTTCATGAGTATTGTTATCTTTCCTTACACATTAGTGAAATTCTGTGAGAAGGCACTCCTGTTGTGATAGAAAATAGCCCAGAGAAGAACCAAGGCAACACAGGATTCTTAAGAGAATCTGTTGGTAAAGCTAAGAAAATAACTCAATGACTTAAGATCAAAGTCCCACTGCAAGCTGCTGAGGGAGTGCTTCCCCAGCCCAGAGCAGATCTGTGTGAGCTGCTCCCAGGAGCAAGTGGGGCTTTCCAGCCAGGCTGCTCAGCCCTCTCATGAAAGGCTGCTTGTTACACCTGTGCTCCCTCATCAGGCCCACCCTGAGGTATGTGTCCCCGCACACAGGCCTGGAGGCAAACAAGTATGTATGCAGATAGGCTTTCAAGCACAACGTGGAGCTGAGGAGATTTTATACTTGTAGACTTGCATGCACTGTAAATTGAGATGGGGTGGGATGAGAGTTTTGACACAATCATTTTTTGTTGCAGTCTAGGGAGACGCCAGGGTGATGAAATGAGCTCCTGCATCCCGGAGGGAGAGGTCTCCCATGTTGTTAGCAGAAGCTGCAGCTCCTATGCAGGATTTTTGCCCTTTCTTTGATCACTACTTTGCTTTTCTAAACCACTGAGGGGGTGGAAGAAGCAACCTTGTGGAGCTGCTCACTGAGCAGTACTGTCCTGTTTGTATGGTGTCAGAATAAATGCCTGTGTGAGCTGGAGCTCTCAGGTCAGAGAAAATCACTGCATTGTTATTACTACAGCAGCAAGCCTGATATCCTGGATTTGTAGGCACAGGCTTAATCTGGATTAACAGCTATCATCTGTGGCCTGTTTAGGCTTCCATGAAGATTCCTGGTGCCATGCTTGCTTCTACTTTATGGGACTTATGCACTCTGCAAATGAACATCTCTAGTGTGTTGATGCTATTCTGGACATGTAGCCCTGCAAACCTGTTTATTCAGCTCATCCAGCTGTGAGCAGCCAGAAACTACCTACGTGGTATCTCTTACTTGCTGCTCTGAGGTGAAGAAAACCTCTGGAAAATTCACGACTCTCCAGCTCTTGCTATGCAAAATGCAAATGAACTTTAACACCAAAAAAATCAGTCTGAGTTTTAGTAACTTGTCAAGAGAGTTTATATTTTAGGGGATTGCTTTACTCACCCTCAGTGAAAAGACCTATTTACCATTTTAGTCCGCCCAGATGCAATTTTTGAAGGCATTGCATTTAGACATTCTCTCTTGCATCTGACTTGCATGTTTTACAAGTAAAGCTTTCTGTATCTGTTAGTTTTTCTAGTCATACCTATTAAAGGAGTTGACCACTGTGAGATTAGATTAGCTATGCTTCTTAGTTTGCATTTTTGCAGTCAATAGATCTTTACCAGTGAACACCAGAGCATGATCTTGTCTTGCATGTGGATGTTTAGAGTGGAGTACACATGTAAATACTGTGTATACTTTTAGTATATGAGATCCTGAGCTTTTCCATTGTGGAGGCAGAGCTTGTGTTGGGGAGATTCAGACGTAAGGAGCTCGGCTGATCGTGACTGGTGGGAATAGCCCCTGGGTGGCCCTTGAGCAGAACAGATTTGGCATATAGAACTATGGAAGCAATTCCAGGTTCTCACAAAATTGATAAACAGGTAAAGTTGTCAGAAGGGTTCGAAATCCAAGAGCACTGTGACAATGCCTTTTGCTCTTAAAGGTAAACACAAGAATCTCTTAAAATGTCTGTAAATGCAAATTCAAATTTAACTTTTTAAAAGGCAACAAAAACCTCTTACTGTATAGCCTTCATAGACAAAGGAGAAATCCTCTATCACAAATTTTAAGATCAAGAATATAGTACATGCCACAAACATGACTTTTTTACTCCTAGTATAAAGTGTTTTTCAGGTCCTCTAAGATGCTTTTAGGATGTGTATAAATTAACTCCAAATATAATAACTGCAAATACTTTTTAGCTAATGCTTTGATCACGTTGTTTAAAATTCCATTTTATTTACCAGCAATGAAATGAACAACATTTGTGCACCTTTACTGCCCTTTTCTTCCCATCTACATTCCTATTTCTTTCTGAATGGAGAATAACAACAAACATGGATATTGATAATCAAAAGCTATTAGAGGCAAGATGTATACCTCATTTCTGGAATCATATTACACTGTTATAAGTTAATTTCAGATTTTCCCTAGAAAGAATAACCAGCATTAGCCTGGTCCACACAATTGATTCAGTGTCACTCTGTAACAAAGTCATAGACATCCTTCTGCAGACTGTATCTGTTTCTGTTCATTCAGATAGTTAATCCATAGCAAGTCAAGGCTGTTTCTTACTGAGAATGTATGAAATGTCCTAACTGGGGAGTGAAGTTAGTCTTCTGTGATAGCAGAGGTCCACACTTGGAGGGAAGCAGTGCACTGCAATGGGAGGAAGGGAGGTTGGGTCCTGGCTAGGAAATCTGTGACTGCGAGATTCCCCAGCTCTTCTGGGGCCAGTTTCTTAATCTTTGGGATGGGAATAGCACTATTCTGCCCTTTTCCTCATAGAGCGCAGCAGTGCCCACCTTGCTACTTGGTGACACAGGGTTTACTACCCACAGCTGCAGAGAAGCATCCCTGCGCCAAGCAAAGCAGCTTTGGGAGGCGACTGCAAAAACCCTGCCTGGTGTAAGTCAACATAGTGCCATTGGCACAACATTAATTTGCACTGTCAAACAGACTCTCCTGTGCATAGGACTGTACATGTACCAATTGCAAACCCAAACCTTTCCGTTGGATTTCCTGTCTCTTCTCACTACAAATGTTCCAACTTAGCTACTGCAACATTCATATTACTTTAGTGAGGCGTTTTGTTTACATGGAGCCCAGTTTTCAGCACTTGGCCTGGATGTGTTTGTTCCCATTTCATGAAGCCAACAACTGAGAAATCCACAAGCCAGGACTGTAACTTTCCGGCTCTTTGGCATGTGTTTAAAAGTCACACTACGCAGACTTAATGCCGACGGATGGTAAAGAGATTAAATTCTCAAGTGCCAGCTCATCACATCAGTTTAACCACAACTCCCACTGTGTTGCTGAATTTACATGAGTCCTTTGTCAAGGGTGTGGGGAGAGATGGTTGAGAAGAGTTTGAGAAAAAATGGTTTATTTACCAAGACAGCAAATAAGGAAATACACGTTTTAAACTGTAAACTGTCTACTTTGAAAAGTTTGGCATTGTGCCTTGTGTGTTGTCTGCCCTGTCTGAAAATTACGTAACTATGAGTGTAAACTATGTATATGTGGATGTGTTTGTATGTATTTGCGGTTTTATTACAGGCAGCTCAGAGTGATGCCTGGGAGAGCTGAACGCCAGTGGAATCTGCCTGGGTGGAAATAACGTTCATGCACTATCTTGTTAAGGACTTAGTAACCCACAAAAGCACCAGGAGCTCATTAATGTGGTGTTCTCAGACTTTGTTTTGTCAAGATGGGGAGAAGGATATGCACTTCTGTAAATGCATCCCCTTCCCAAATTCACGGCTCACAGGACATGACCAGCCTTGTAATGCTTCAGCTCACCATTTCTTGGGGAGCACTAGAGGGTCTCAACAGTTTTTCACACTAGAAGCTTAAGGGATAAAAAAGCCAACAACCCTATCCTCCATGCCCTGCCTTATCCTGCTAACAGCTCACTGTTGGGATGGGGAGAGGCAGTTAAAATGGTGGAGCTCCTCTGGTCCCCGCTGGGAACACTGCTTAGCTAGAGGACATGATGTAGAACTGAGGAAAGCTGCCAGTCAAGTCTGGGTTCATCTCTTGCACGTACTGAAGACAATTGATGCTCCGGCTCATGCTATATCATTTACAGTATTTGTAAACAATGAAATATAATGCATGTATACCCTGATCCTTCGTTAATCAGGAAAAAACAACATTAGAGGAAGCATCAGGGGCCCCGTTCTGCTTTCCAACATGTACGCACCATAACCCCCATTAATTTGACATGGAGTCACACCAGTGTATCCTGAGGGAGTGATTGCATCCTGCATCAGCTACAAGTGACCGAAAAAGGGAAAATAATCGGCCTGATACTGGTCATTTGGACAATGTGTATTTGATGTGTCAGAGTCATTCCAATCTTCCAGTTACCAGATGTCCGTAAAAATTCATAGCAGGCTATTAAATTTAGCAGATCCCGTCTTAATTAGATTAGCTTCTGCTCAGCATGACAGCAGAGTATTTCACTGATGGAGGATTTATAAAGATTTCTGGTGGGAATTCTTTATGGAAGATGTAGTCTTTTATCCAGTGGGATTTACAAATGGAGAGGGGGGACAGAGGAGAGGAAGCTCTGATAAGGACACACAAACATTGTCATGGCATGTTAAAACATAAATGGGAGCTTTTATTTTATGGATGTTCTCTTTTTATTTCTCTTTCAGAATACAGATAGGTGGTGTAAGTGTTTTTTGTGTCCTTGCATTATCAGGCCCAGCTAACGTAATGGCATACGGGTGGTGGAAAACTACAAGCAAATTCTTGTTGTCAAATTGCCCCCTAAAACTAGCACCAGAGGAGTACTCAATGTTCAGTTGCCTGTCAGGTCATGAGTTATTTTTTCACCTACAGGAAACAGAACTGTACAGTTTGTCTTGGACTGGTTTTATGTGCCGCAATCCAGCATCTATCCATCCATTGCCCTTCTTTCTTTAAGGTCACCACAAACAAAAACAAAAACCAAACCAAACCAAAACAAAAACACAAAACCCATTTTCTTGTTAATTCTACCTCTGCCCCAATCCAAGGATTCTCTGGTTTTCCCTGCACAGGTTTTTATGGAATACATATACTGTTAATGGTGACATTGGTGTCAGTAACAGAACGTGAACAGCAGCAATGTCTGCGCTCTATTCCCAGTGTGTAGATAACTTCATAAAGAAAAAAAGGTGGGTGGAGGGGAGGGGAGATCTGGATAATTTTTCTTGTCATTTGATTCACCATTGAAAAGGTCACTCCCTGTAAGAAGAGACAGTCTTCCCTCTGAGATGTCTGGGGGAGGAGCAGAAATGGCAGAGCCAAAATGGGGGGGACTCCTTGCCACTGTGTGGCTTTTGTAAGGTGGCAAAGCAGCCCTTCTGAGCACAAGGGCATGCAACGCCCAGAGAATGCATGCTGGCGGCTGATAAAAACAGAAAAGGACCATCATTTGCTCACGCCGCGGGCTGATAGCATTCACATCATACACCGTTTGTTACTAGGCAACTGATTAAATATACGTGCCGGTCCTTCAAGCAGTGCTTGCAATTAATTAACCAAACCATTTTCATTTTGACTGTCTTCTGCCATCCCCTCTCCACCACCAACCACCTTCCCAAATGCTGACATCTGACACGAGTGCAAGTGATTTGATGCTCCTCCTGACCTATGGTGTAATAAAATAAAGAATGGAGCCTTTGCATAGTAGATGTGGTCTACACCCAGGCAGTGGACACTTCTGTGTATCCCTGGTGGGTCTAGCTAACAGCTGGCGCACACAACAGACATTTTGCTTTGCTTTGCCAGGGTCAACGTAAACTAAACTGCAAAAACTGCAGAGCAAAGTCCAGAAGAAGTTCTCCTGGTGAATGCATTTGAAGTGCGGTTATGTTAAAGGATGGAGGATGGGTCTTCTTTCTTGCTTTTAAAACTGGGATTCTTCACTCCTGAAGTAGTCTTTCTCAAATCTGAAAATGCAATGGAGCATGTTTGTGTGAGTATATATATAGACACATACTTACTGTGATAAATATAAATATTTACATACCTACTAATGTATATGTGCATGATGTTAATGGCCAGGAACACCAACTCTAAGTGCACATTCCTCTGCGCTAGCTATTACACTGAGACCCAACAACAGACAGTCCCTGCCCTGCTCAGCTCACAGTCTAAATAGCAATGACAGGCAAAGTGGAAGAAGGGATCTAGACATCAAAGGTTGTTCAAGGTCATGCAGGGGGTCAGTAGCAGGGCTGGGAATAGAAAATGGCTTTTGTCTTGAGATCAGATTCTATAAAAAAAAAAAGCAGTGAGTCATCTCACCCTAAATCCTCCCTCTAATTTTGTAATACAGTTGTCATATTAAAGTTGTATGAAATAGACTGGAATTACACATGGAAAATGGGTAACTACAAGGATCCTGGAAGATCTGACTGTTCCTATTACACTTGATCAAATGCAACTGTCAGCTGCTTTGGCAGAGATCACCTTTGATGATTAAAAGGAGAGGACTACATTACGAGAGGGTTTGAGCACGAAACCACTCACTGCAATCCACAATTAAATAGGAGAGGCTATTGTTCTCTTTCTGACCGGGAACAGAGTTACAAATTTATTGGAGTTCACAGGCTTGCTGCAGAGCTTGTCTTTAACAAAATTGTGCCCCCATTTTATATCAGAGCTTCCTACCCCGCTCAAAACCTCGAGTACATTAAAGAAGCAATTTAGGGTTTATTTGAAGGGGCAAAAATAGAATGTCAAGTTGTGTTTCTTTTTTCCTTCTTCCCACTGGCTTTCCGCTGGGGAGGGAGGGATTTGAATCAGCAGATTCTCAATGGTATTGTCGCCTGTTGGAGCTGGGTATAGAATCACTAGAAATGCATAAAAAGCAAATAATGAAGCACAGATTGACTGACAATTCGAGGATTTTTTTTTTTAACGCACTGGCCAGTAGATGATTTGGTGTGAACAGTCTGTGGAGCCATGCTGCTTCGCACTGCCCGAGTGTTGTGCCTTTGATTCAGAACCAGAACTGCTTCTCTGAAAAGAGCGCTCTTTGGGTTTGTGACTCTCTTCTATGAGCTGAGGCCATTTCCCACTGCTAATGGGACTAGGTTATCTTGGTCTGCTCTGGTTTGACTTTACCTTGTCATTTTTTGGACTGTACTCTGGTGTGAATAAAGAAGGGTTCATGCTTTTATACAAACCTTGAGCGAGCCGGGCAAACCTGCGCCATGGCAAAAGCAGCCCCCCAGGTTCCCTCCTGCCTGCCATAAGTGCTGACAGTCTGCGGTGGTGACAACCACCCTATGGATGGAGGAGCAGGCACATGCTGCCCCTTATGAGATGTCAGACTAAATCCCATTGTCCAAAGGTGGCTGGCTGCTTTCAGTAGTCCCATTAGAGCCATGCATTCCTCTTTAACTTTCACTGTTGCTTTGCTGACCTTTGAATGAGAAAAACATTAGTAAAGAGCAATTTTATGCCCTCATAAAGAGTTATGTGTTACCAGGCAGTAATGGAAGCACAAACCAACCTGGCCAAATGATCTCAGCCTCCTGTCACTGCCTTCTTTAATGGTGCTGCTTCATCATTAATCTACCTTGAGCTTGTCAATGGCTGGAAATCCCACCCAAAGACTGCTCACAATACTGGTAACAGACACTACTCCTCAGCCCTGTTAATCCACAGGGCGGAGGGAGAAAATTGGAGAACACCTGTGTATTTTGCAGGTTTCTGCATGCTGTTCCTTTCCTCTTACCCCTGTAGTGATTTATATTTAATTGACTTGTAATTATACCCAAGTTTCTTTCTTTTTCTTTTTTTCCTATTCTAGTTATTCTTGGTTGTTCCATGCCCATATATGGCTTGTCACTAGCCTCGCTTTTATTTTTTTTCCCACCACAATGAGGCAATAAATCCAGTCAGGCTGGACAGGAAACCCAGCTTGCCAAGGAGAGGCAGGATGAATATCTCCTTGAGATAGTCAGAGGTTTCATTGCATATTGTTCATATAGTGTATTTCAAGGAGTGCCCAGGGCAAGCCTGGAAAAACTATGTTTGCAACAGTATTTCTTTCCAGAAAAACAGATTTTTAAAAAAGCCCCCTGTGTATTTTTTTGCTCCTTTTATGTGTGTAAAATCTTGGACATGTAGAAAATGGCTTGTTTCAAAATTTCAGCTGGGGCCTGTGTTTTAGAGGCAGAAGATAATCACACAGAAATGCCTCACTTTGAAAGTGTGCGTTTGCTATCACTGCTCTCCTGAGCTGACCCAGCATGGATGTGCGTTTATTCCTCAAGTGGGAGACAACTTCTACACTCTTACTGCTCAACACAACTTCATTAAAGACACTGAGCAAGTGTTATTAATACTTTCTTGGTCTTCTAAGCATGTCTAGGCTTATTCATGTTTGTGCTTCACTGCAGACACTGGTGAACTCACTGATCACACATTCCACCCTGCTGCTTGTTCCTGCAAACGCAGCAGAGATCCTGAGATTTTGGGATATTGTACCAAAATATAGACCAACTCAGTAAAATGGTGATAGATGGTACGCCAATGACACAATGACCACTCTGCATGTTCTGTATGAAAGTACGCATTCTGGATCCTTTTTCAAGAAATCATTTCTATAAGTATTCTGTGGTATTTGTAGTCCAGGAAAGTCACTTCAGGCCTTGGAAAAATGTTACATTGTAGTAAGAACCTTATGGTGTTCAGACACTACATGATCTTACTCTGCATGCAGTGACACTGGATTGCATCCTGGCACACTGATGGAAAATCTCTATGCTTGAGAAAGAACTTGTTTTGAACAGAAAAGAGAGGTTACCTTTATTGCTGCTAGTTTAAGTGCAGGGAGAATACTCAGAAGCAGAATCCTTTGTGCCCTATTATAACTGGTTACATTAATCATTATGTCTTTGAAATTAAGTGACATACTGACACATGGGCTAGCTGTGAACATTAGGAGAAGAAACGGATCCTTGGTCACGAATACATGGGCAAACAGCATCACCAGACATACACAGCCCTGTGAGTACAGCATTACCGAACTGTGCTCTCTCACTTGCACACCTACACAGTCAAGCTCCTTAAGGGTTTGCCGATGCGATGTAGTGTTGAATTATACAGGCTAACTTTACAAGCTAGCTTTGCAAGAGTTAGCTTGGGGACTGGAATTAGTCTAAAAGCAGCAGCAGGATATGTTAGCTCGGGTGGCTGAGTTAGCCTGTCTGGCTACTGCTATGATTAGATGGCTTCTGATACGCAAGCTAAGTCATGAGAGTTACCCTGGGTCTTTCAACATGATACGGCAGACCGTGGCTCTCTCATCCCCCAGCTCCCCCCAGCACGATGCCCTTTGCAGGCATAGGCTATACACACTTGCATTCAAGATCTGGGTTCTTAATGGAATAAACTGGCCTAGCTTCACAGAGGCATAGCTGCATTGATTTACATTGACAGACTCCTGGCCGAGATGTTTCGGTCTGTCATTAGTACTTACCATGCTCTGCCCATCTGGGGGGCTGGTCATACTCTTATTCCTTTTAATGATAACTCTGCTGCAGTCATCTTTTTTTTGCTTGTTGCTGTTAAGGCCAGCAGGCACTGTTATGGTCTTCTAGCCTGGTCTTGCAATGATTTTAGCTTTAAGGGATAATTTTGAATAGGAGCGCAGAAGAAGCAGCAGCTTCCTTCCCCTGGCAGCCGTCAAGGCTCAATCCCTCACTCTGCTTCCCCCATGTTTCAACCTGCAGAGTGTTATGCTAATTTTACTCGCAGCTTCAAGTCAGCTGAATTTCCGGCTGGCTTCAACTTAAGCTGTTTTTATTTCAAATAAGGTAAATTACCCGCTTCAGTCCAGGGCTCGGTTTCCAAGCTTCCGTTCTGCCGGTTTTCAAGCTTCACTTCCAGCAGCTCTGCATAATCCCAGAGGAACGCATGTCCTCCGCTCCTCCTGTGCCAGGGACATGCTGCTCTGCCTGGCTGCTCCCAGGGCCTGGAATCCTCCTCTTCCTCCTCCCTGTTCTCTGCGGGCTTTTGGTCTGAAATCAACAGAAGCTATTTTTCACCTTTATTGAAGGTGCTTCTGCTAAGAGCTGCTTGCCAGTCCCTAGGCCCCCCTCCCTGTCTCTCTCCAGACTTTGCAGAACCTTTCACTGCAGAAATGGAAATTGTGTCTGTGATAGTCATCTCCATTAGTGATACACCCGAAGGGGCTGAGAGCTTCTTAGCAGGCCAATGGTGGCCAGCTTGCCTTTCCTGAGACTTAGGCAGCTTGTGGAAAATTCAGTAGTGACAAAGCTGCAATGGTGTGAAGGCTTCTGGGTAATCCTTATCCAGACTGTGGGAGAAAGCAAAACTAGCAGCATCTGTAGATGCCAGCCTCAGTGGTTTGCCATGGGACCCACCTGCATACCCTGCGAAAGTTCTCTAGCAATGGAGAGAGGGCCATTGGGAGGTCAACAGCTCTCAGAGCTCCAGCCACTAAAATGCACTGCAGTATACTGTCTGTGTGTCTCTGCAACCAGCCACTGCTATCCAAGAGGTCATCCATCTCTGCCATCATGCCAAAAAAAAAACCTGAGACAATCTCTGTCTGAAGGGTTTACATTCAAATGCATAATCCAGCCAGGTGAAGGAAAGGAGAAGAAAATAAAATACAGAGATGTGGGATGACTTACTTGTGGCAACACAGCAAATCAAAGCTGGGACATTAGTGCCCCTTACTGCACCGGTCCCATTAAGAGCCACGGCCTTGTGGAGCACGTTAGCATATGCTCCAGCTTCAAAAACTTCAGCAAGCCAAACATAAACTAAGAAATACCTGCCTTCAAGAAAACTGCATGAGGCATCATATAGCATAAAGGAATAGCATTTCTTTGCTTGTCTCGTAGAAAGCTGACATTTTCTGTGCTGTGCATTGGCATTTCCTGTGATATTGCCACAGGCACAGTGCTCAGATGGATTGCTCAGGAGCACATTAAATACTGCTTCATAGATATAACTTTGGACAGGAATCTCTTCTTTGCATGTGGAATGGATAGGGAAAGCATCGTCTGATACAGAGGTCATGAGAATCAGCAAAATATTATTGAGGTGCTCTGCAGGAATCTCCAGTCAATGTAGGTAATTTAACCCTCATTTCTCTACTATTTACTCAAATGTTAACATTTTGGTGTTGTTTTACTCCCATTTAGTGAGACTTACATTTGACTTATTACTTCTTTCATACATGCAGCTATCTCTTTTAGGAACATTGGACAACTGCTACTGTGGTGGGTTGACATCCTCCAGCAGGCAAGCACTCACACTGCCACTCACTCACCCCTGCCCCCATAGTGGGATGGGGCACAGATTAGGAAGAACAAAGGTGAGAAAACTCATTTAACAACTAAAGGAGATAAAATAAATAAATTTTAAAACCCCACATAAGTAATCACTCACAATCTCCCACAAGCAGACCCACACCCATCCAGTCTCTGAGCACTTGCCAGCTTGGAAGCCCCAAACCCCCTTCTTCTTCCTCTACTCCAGTTTTCATGGTTGAGCATGACATTAGATGGCATGCAATATCCCTTTGGACAGTTCAGGTCTGATGTCCCAGCTGTCCTCTCTCCCAGTCTCTTGCCGCCTCCAGGCTATTCCCTTCAGGGAGGGGGAACAGAGTGGGAAAAAGGATAAGATTTGATGCTGTGCAAGCACTGTTCAGCAATAGCCAAAACATTGGTGAGTTATCAAAACTTCTCAAGCCACAAATCCAAAATAGAGCACCATACAGGCTAGTACAGAGAAAGTTAACTCCATCCCAGCCAGACCAGTACAGGTACCTCATTAAAGGTACCCTTCTTCAAAGAAGGTTGTAAGCGTCTCTGAATCAGCAGACTGATAGACTGGGTAATATAGTGAACATGGAAGGAGGATGGTCCATTGGATGTGTCTGCTTCTCTTTCTTTTCACTAGAGTGGCTTCTTGATACCTAGCTTTTAGATAGCTGAAATGAATTGAGATGAAATTCTTTCTTTAGTGATCAATGCTGAGTCTTTCTCCTGTTCTGTCTGTGTTGGTTATTATGTTATACCTACCAACGTGGATGTTTTCTGTCCCATAGCAGGTTTGATGTAGCTTATCATTCTATATTTCAATACGGTAACCAAAAAGCATTTTAAATATTCCTTCTTCATTATTCTTCTCAGCACTGAGTCCCAGAGGTTAGTAACATATATCCTAGTAATGTATATTTTTACGCAGTAAGCCTTGATTTTGGACGCTTCCTGTCTGTGGATTCTACCTTCTCAGATGCAGAGCACAGCTTCTCTGCCTACTGTTAAAAATGACTGAAAGACTGAGCAAAAGCTCTAACTTGTGATAACTGTCAGTCCCAAATAAATATTGATTTTAAGTGTCAATTTTTAGTAAAGATAGATGTCAAAGCCCAACAAAACCCAATTACAGTGCAATAAAATGTATTTCATAACTCTAGTTTAAATGTGCACCAATGCTTTTATAGCATAACGTGGAAAGACAGAGCATCCACCTGGCCTTCTCAGTACAATATATCTAGAGAGATATTTATTAAATTTATCTGATATATATTGTATCAATATAGCCAAGTGTATTGTATTTCTGCCATAGTTTACTTCACTCTTCACTTTTCTGGCTGTTTTTAATGAACTTTTAGTGTTGCTTTTTTTCAGCTTGGCTTAGAAAATGCTGTCTCTATGTGTGTGTGAGTGTGTGTGCTTCTGCCTTCACTGTGGTCTGTAACCTTTGAATTAGTTGGCCATTTCTAACCTGTTTGGAAGCAAAAATGTCTCAAATATACTAACTTCCCCAAAATTTAATCAAACCAGGCAGCTGTTCATGGCCTGCTGACAGGAAACGCTGTGGTATGAGTTC
Organism: Chauna torquata; assembly: GCA_013399475.1. NCBI lineage: Eukaryota > Metazoa > Chordata > Aves > Anseriformes > Anhimidae > Chauna > Chauna torquata. Next base: position 300,862 of record VXAL01011905.1, read on the forward strand.
ATCTCTTTTAGATAACAGCAAAAATCCACATGCAAGAGAGCTGTGTTCACTACCTTCATCTCAGAAAAAACTCCTGCTGGAGGCTGTGCCTTTTGAGTCCCCCATGAACGCAAGCACGAAGGGCAGAGCTAGAGGAGACCCAGCCTCACTGAGTCCTTCACCAGCCCGTTTCCTTGTCTCTCCTTTGCAACAGGGTGGACTGGAACTGAATGTAGCGGCCAAGGCAAAAATAGATCATGCTGTCTGCTAAACCGATACCACAGGATTTAAGTATTTTTTTATTTTTTTAACTCTTTTTCATAAATACTGATGCCTGCCTTCTTTCTCAACCACCGCTGCACAGTCAGCAGCCAGTTTCCTTGAGCTGTCTATACTGATGTGTTTTGAGATGTTTAAAAGTAATTCAAAACCTACCCTTGTGCATGCACAGTCTGTAGTGTTCTCTACATCCCATTTGTCTCTTGCCTGTGTTTAATTTCATCCACTATCTCAGTTGTCTTCATTTTATCATCCTCTGCAGTTTCTCATACTTCTCCACTTGACCCACCTACTTAATTTTGTGTGACACAGACTTTGTCACCTTTGCTCTTCACCAGGGACTTCAAATCATTAATAAATATTCCAAGCACAAATCTTATATTTAATCCCTGGTGCACCGTACCCGTAACCCCTTTCCATGCTGAGATGGACCATTTGTTCCTACTCTTTGTTTCCACTCTCTCAACCGTGGGCTTTTTTCTCCCCCTATCCATGCAGGACTTTACCTCTCACCTTGTGGTTACTAAGTTTCCTTTATAGCCTCTTCTCAGGAACTTTATCAAAAGCCTTTTGGAAGTCTAAATAAAATATATCCATTGGTTGTCCTTTATCTGCTGTTTTGTTAACTCTTTCAAAGGCCTCTAACAGGTCTGAGACACACAGTTTCTTCTAAGACAGAAATCATGCTGGTTTGTCCCTGCCATATCACCCTCATCTATTGCTCCTGCTTTATAGTAATCTTTAATGATTTTCCTGCACCAGGAGTGTGTTGCTTAAGAACAGAAAGCAGAGGGAGATACTCGTCTGTGGAGACTTTCCCTAACAGCCTTCTAGCTTGTGGGTTTATGTAGCCTTTAAGCCCTGAGGTAAGGAAACAGGAAAACAGATTAATAGACATAGCAATCTCCCCCAAGATACTTTTAGATAAACACAGCCTTGGGCATTTAGAAAGTCGGATTTACTACACCTTAAAAGAGGTTTCTGAAAACCACGGCTGTTTTATTTTAAAGTATGCAGCCAAAGGCATGCACTTCTTTAATCTTCGCCACTCTTCCCCAATAGACAACCAAAAGCCCAAGTCCCAGGGTTTAGAAACAGTTGTGTATAAAGTGCAAACAATCTCAGCAAGCCTTTATAACAATGAAGATCTCTTTGGGGGCACTGAAGTGGATCTGAACTGAAGCCAAAACACATTTCCAGTGCACAAGCTGTACAGGAACAGACACAAATGCACAATTGATATTGGTAGGGTAATACAATTGCCAATATTTTCCTGGAAAAATGAGAATGCAGACAGCGATGTTTGAAAGTAGATGTGTTTTGTGCTCAAAATAGCACTGAAGAGCAAACCCAGGCCTCCATGTTTGGCTAACGCTGTAGGTCTGATATCCCAGCTGTGACCACTGTTGCCAGCCAAGTGGCATTGCTCGTGTCCTCACTTCAGTTCCCTGGCTGTCTGCATCACAAGGTGCCAGCACCTTCTCTATATTGTTGGTGAGTTACTCGCATGTGCCCAGGTCGGGCAACTCAATGGTAAGTGTTTACTTTTGGGTGCCATTGGAATTTTTCTTTCATCTCAGCTGAGCCAAATATTTTTGAAAAGGAGGCTTTGCCATTCAGGGTTCATCTCATTCTTCACCTCCACTGAAGGAGGACCACATCATTGTTGATTTGCTTCTGAAATGGGAAAAGAGGATTCATATTCCCAGCCACCTTGTTGTAATTTTGTATTTGTTGTATTTTGTTGTATTACTCATGCTGTAATTTTTCTTTGCTCCTGAGTGATCCTATTCAATCCCTCCCCTCACTTCTCAGCAAACTGGTAAGCACTGTAATCTGAACCTTGACTCCTCAAAAGGCTCCTTTTTCTTTGAGTTTGTGGTCCAGGGTGTTTTTTACATGATACACCAACGTAATGGGCTTACTTTGTTACTTGGGAAAAGATGAAGGACTAAGCTCAGCAGTCAGTGTTGCTGTGTTGGTGGATTTTTTTTTTGATATTATAATATCCTCCAGAGTGGTCTCAATTCTGCAAGGAACTGCTGGTCCCTCTGGAGAGGCTGAGGGCTGCTGAACAGCTATAAACCCTGCACTGTTTATAGTCAGAATTGTTGAAATGAGTACATAGTTCTTGGACTGCAGAGCTTGGCTGTGATTTATAGCATTCCCTTTTTGAGAGATGGTTCCTGCCACAGATGCACCCACCTGCGCACGTAAAGGGGACTCACACATACAGAAGCAAGTTGCTGATATTGTATGTTAGGAGCTGGGGCTAGCACTTTTCCCTTCCAGTGTGTCTACATAAGCTTCCCTGGGCACTCCTCATCCCCAGCATCCTGATTTGTCTTTTTTTTTTCCCCCCTCTGCCTGAAGCACAGTTTGCTTATGCTTAGGTGATTTACTAAAGGCTGCTTGACTGCTTGGAAATATGCAAGGCTGTTTTGGCAGTACCGGTGTAGATATTTCAGTGCCCTGCCTCAGATTGATAGTGTTTCTCAGGGAAGAGAAGGCAGCTCTGGAAAATGTTTGAGTTCAGAAAGAAGAAGAATTTAAATCTTTAATCACTCAGGCTCTCAGGAAACCCAAGACCCGGTGGGACAGTCTCTTCATAGCCGATACTGTCCCAGAAAATCAGTGGCATTTGAAAGGAAGATCACAGCCAAGGAAGCCTCTGCAGTGCTACAGAGGGCCCCAGCAAGCGTGAATGAAATGGCTACTGCCTCTGCTGCAGCCAGAAACTGGCAGGAGGCTTGGGGTTCAGTATTTCAGAAAGAACTTCATGTTTAGCAACACCTCCTTTTCTGTCTGAAATATCTGTGAGGCTTTGGATCGGATAATCAATATTTAAAAACCAGTGTAGCTCAAAGATTTATTTCAAGACTCCTCAGATAATATTTAGGTCCTTATCCTGCAATCTTTGTTTCTTTTTCTTTCTCTCTCTCTCTCTCCCTCTTTTTTTCTTTTTCTTTTTCTTTTTCTTTTTCTTTCTTTTTTCTTTCTCTTTCTTTCTTTTTCTTTTTTCTTTCTTTCTTTTTTCTGTCTTTTTCTTTTTTCTTTCTTTTTTTCTTTCTTTTTTCCTTTCTTTTTTCTTTCTTTTTCTTTTTTTCTTTCTTTTTCTTTATTTCTTTTTCTTTCTTTCTCTTTCTTTCTCAATATATGTATCCTGACTGACTCCTATGAGATTAATTCAAACAGAGCAACTGCTGGATTAGATCTTAATCCCTTTTCCATCCATTTAAATCATCCTGAATGGCGATGGATTGTGGTGTGTTCCAGTGCTGGCCTAAGACTCCTTTTATTCTGGCATCTTTTTGTTGTTTTGCATCTGTTTTCTGTCATTTTTTTTTCCTTTGGCAAATTCTCTGGCTTCAGTTGTATTTGTAACTTGCAATCTTACCAATATGGTCTGGCAGTGATATCTGTCTTGAGGGGATCACTTTTCTCCCCTCTTGCTCTGTAACAGGCAGTTGATTCTTATGAAACATCCCTCTCCCATCCGCTTGGCTTTGCTCAGCAGCTTCATGGGGCGTGAACTCCGAAAGAGTGGGCTCAGATTATCCCCATTTATAACTGTTTTTTGAGCAGTGCCCCACCACACCAGTCACTAACTCCCACGTACAATAAAAAGTCAGCACTGACCAAAAAACAGAGGGTGGGCAGTGCTCTGGAAGAAAGCTACACAGAAAACTTCGATATGGGACTTTCTTCGGGAGAAGTGGAGGTTACCTCCTGGTGACCCAAGTCCGCCGGCTACCAGCCCTTAATCAGGGAGCCAAGCTTGGCAGAGAGCATCTCCCTGAACAACCTGAGCAGCAGCGCTGGTGGGGACGTGCACACCCTGCCCAACCGCGCACACCGCGCAACCCAACAGCGCACAGCCGCGCTTCGGCCCCAAGCCCTGCTACCGAGGGCTGCTGCCTGCTGGCTGGGACGGGGGAGGATGCGTGAGGAAGCCGGGCCAGGACGGGCTGAGGTCCCAGCACGGGGGGGTGAGGCAGCGGGGGCTGGGGCAGCAGGGAGGTTCCGGCCCGGGGCTGCGCGCAGCACAGGCACACGTCCGCGCCCGGAAGAGCGCAGGCGGGTGCGACGCCTCCCCAGCAGCAGCCTCCGCCGCCNCCCGATCGCGGGGTCGCGACGCCCTCTGGTGGGGGGCGGCGGTCACTGCGCGGGGGCGCGGCTGCGGGTGGGGGCGCGGGGCGGGAGCGGGAGAGCCGCTGGTCGTCCCCGCCGGGCCAGAAGCAGATACCGTGCGTGCCCGTTCTGGCCCTGCAGGTGAACCAACGGCCCCTGCCGCCTCTGGTCCCCAGGGCCTCCGCTGAGGACCTCTGGGGCGGTGAATGGTGGTGTGACGTGGGCTGCGGCCGCACCCGGGAGGAGCGCAAGCCCCAGCAGCGGGTCCAGCCGGGACCCTCCCCTCTGTCCCGCTGGGGTGTGGGGGGAGGACTGGACCTTCGGTCACCCGTGGCCCAGGTGCTCCAGGCACGAGAGGTGTAGTCACAGCACGTGTGCCTTCTCGGGAGGGGCTGCGCCGTGCTTCTCATGCTTGCAGGCTGGAGGAAGCGAGTACAATGCGGCACCGGAGCAGGATAGGTGCCACCGATATCCAGGAACCCCCGTTAGCAGGCAATTTAATAATTAAAACTCCTAGACCATTCCAGTGAGAAAAGATACCTTCATTTTTCTCTCTCCAATTCTCACGCGTGACTTTCCTAGGCAATTCTCTGCTTTTTGATTTGTAGTGTTCTGCTAAAGAAGTAAGAGCTGAACGGTTTGAGACATGGTTGCTGACCTCAAGATTTTGGGTAGTTCAGGTCCACTTCTTGTGTATTACTGAGCCAGGTTTGTCCATGCTTAAACCCACTGTTAGATTAACTGGGTCAGCAAGAACCTACACGTCGCTGGTTGGGATAAATACAGTGGATTTCTTTTTGGGAGGCAGCAGAAAAGAAACATCAAGCCACATGCAGGAGATAGTTATGGAGTTCACAGCAGAAAGACTTTCTAGCAATGAGATCCTGGAGTAGGGAGGGTGCTCTTTGGTGTCTGGCATCAAACGTGTTTTGAAAGTGTTGTTTGCTCATTGTCACTGGTGCCAGCCCAGATCTCCGTTTGCCAGTGCTGGTGGTTTGGCATCACTGATCTAGAGCGAGATCAAACAAGGGGGAATACAGAGCCAGAGCCTCAGTTTATTTACCCTAGTGTGAGTGGAGAGATGCCAGTGTTAAATGTAGGTAAGCAAATACATAATCTGCCACTTGGGCTCATTTTGACACTTAGTAAGAATAACTTACAAAGCATCCTGTTGGACTACACTTAAAACGCAAAGACTGTGTGCATTTACTTTACCCATAAGCTTCTAACTAAAGAGAAGTATTGTAATCCATTAGCAAAATGAAACATAAATGTTGCCTAACTCCATATCCCCATCACCCTGGGTAAATTGCATCTCTGTAATTTCCCTTTTGTGGAATTTGTTCTCCCCTTTGGCAGAAAGAATAACAAGTAGTATATGAAATACCTTAATTCTCTTAAATTGTTTGCAAGTGTCAAGCAGAGATTGGACTTAACCAAAATAATATCTTAAAATACATTGTAATACACTAAGTGTACCATTGAACAATATAGAACAGCCTAAGATGATACATGTATTTTCAATATTCTTTTATTATGCGTAATTTTTTTTTTCCATTGTTACATGCTGACAGTGTGCTTAGTAGCTTGGCACAACTGCGTTTTTCTGGGGAACATTTATAGAGGATAAACAAGCAACTCAGTCCATCAGGAGAACTGGGGGCACTGATCTTTTGTTCCTGATGAGGGGGGTCAAGGTATATGGCATCCTATATTTCATCATTGCTCTTTTATATGTGTAGCTAGGCATCTGTGTTTGGCAAAGTAAAATGAATTAGGTAACTGAACTTATTCTGAGTTCAAAATTCCAATTTTGTTAATTTGTGTGAAAGAAGTAGTAGAACTAGTTTTATTTAACCTGTATCTGTAAACCACTCTCCTTTAGCTTGCATTTGAAGGTATGTCTTGTAGAGTCTGCTGCATGCAACTGTGTTTGCAAGTAGCCAAACATTACTTAACCCTCAGATAATGCTGTTTAAAACACATAAATAATTTGTTTGATTATTCATGTGTTTTTTTTTTTGCCCCACAAAATAGTGCATTGAATGAATTTACTACCAGCTTTCGAAACAGTAGCATTTAAATAAATATTAAACAATGTTTGCACAAGGCCATTTTCTGTTTCAAAAACCTAAGTATTGAAGCAGAAACTTGATTCAAAATGTCTCATTATCTAATCAAGAAAAAGAAATATCTGATCTGATACTCTGAATTTCAACATTATTTTGTCTAATCTTGCAATGAATTGCTGTGGACAAAGAAAAACTCAGAAAATAATTTCAACTGAATAACTGAGAAGCTCATGACAATGTCAGTACAGAAACAAAAAGAATATTTTAATTTAAGAAGTTATTCACTGCAAATTCACCCAGCCATAACTGTGCAATAACTTGTTCATATGGGGCTTTGGAGAGCATTAGCACATAACTGGTCTTTCGTGCTCCTTCTGCACGAATATCTCTGCAGGATACACCGGGCTTGTTGCATTGACAGTGAATGGTTTCCAAGATTTTCCTTCTAGGCCAACAGTTTGTAAACAGCCTTTCAAAATGCTGTAAAAAATGTTCCCTGTCCCATTGGCCCCTGGATAATAAATAGAAGGAGCCCTGCACTCTGCTATGTTTCTCCCTCAGTTCTTCTCCTGAATTTGAAGTCCAGGGTTAGAAACCAGTTTCTCATGGATTTCCTTCATGTCTGAAAGTCGTTAACAGGAACTTGATTACTTTAGTGGATGTAACTTGGGGGAAGTAGTGGTTACTTCTGGCTATTTGGTGAAAAAATCAGTCGCACTAATCACATAGCAGTAATCCCCTGCTACTACTTGAGGAGTTCCTCGTATTTCAGTAGCATTTTCCCCCTGCAGAATGAAGAATCTGGCAACAGAAGGCATCACATGCTCCAGCCATTTTATCAGGTTGTTGTTGGGTGACAGTGGCTTTCTTACACCTCAGACAGGCTCCATGGGATATTTACAGCCTTCCTCAACTGCAGAGCTGAGTCCGAACTCTCTGCACGGTGCTTGACTCTTTCCTTGATTTGGGCTGTCCTGTGTGTGAATGTCTCAAGCATGTTGAATACAGTTGAGTCAGGTTGTGGTAAGTGCCTTCGGCTGTCAAACGTAACAAACTGTGCTTACTGTTTTCAGGACTTGTGTTAATGATCAGAGACAATGGCCAGAACTGGGGTTCTGTTGCTGTGCAAACTGTGCAACTGTGAAATCAATTGTCTTCCCTAGTACAAAGGCTGTGGGCAACTAGTAGTCAGTTCAAATGAAGGGCAGAGGGGTGATAATCAAGGTCATTTTTCATTTTAATGCATGTCTTCCAGCTGGCTAATCTTATGTAGTTTTTTGCCCCAAATATGCTTCATTTTCTACTTCCATATATTCTGCAGATATTGTGTAGCACAAGCTGCTGCATTTCTGTCTCACCTTCCAGGTGCTGCCAAAGGCAAATGACCTTTATCAGCTGCATTTTCTCATGGTGGACGGTGACCGGGATTAGAGGAAAGAAAAAACTGTAACGAACAGTTCAGTGTGACCATGCAGATTAAGTCGCTTGAATCATGTCAGATGGCAAACTATATTCTTAGTGGTCCTCCTGTGCAGCTGACTCAAGTTCTGAAGTGGAAAGAAACCCTTTTTCTCAGGTGCGTGCTTCACCTTTCACAAGGTAGTTTGCTTGGCCTCTTTTGCTCTCTCTGATGTGCTCATGTTTTTCATATATTCTCTGTGCCAGCAAAAGTACTGGATTTCACAGAATGAAGACAGTTAGGCAAACAAGGTAATCACTGAGGCTTTTATCAGTCAGTTCCTCAAAATTAAACTGAGCAACATTTATCTGGGAAAACACAGCATTGCTCTGCCTGGCGAATTTCCATTACTCTTGCATAATGTGGATGCATTTGGCATAGACATACCATGAGGTTCAAGTCTCGGGAAAGAATGCCAAGTAGTCACATCTGCTGGCTTGGGTGCCAGAGCAAACTCTCCGTGTTGCCTGAGTCAAGGCTTATGCTTCTTCTGGAGTTCAAAAGACTAGTGAAAGCAAAATTATCTGTGTAAAGGAATTTTAGCTGAATGTTTGTATAGATCTCAGTTTTCTTCATGCTGCTCTGGGGTCTCACCACTGATTATCACCCGGGTAACTCTTCTCCCAGATAACTCTTCTCCCTTTTGAGACCAGTGAGACTATATTCTGGGAAAGCACTAGGCTGATAATTTAATGTGGCTTCTACACAAGAAAGATGTGAAATTATGTTGTATCACTTGTAGAATTTCACCTATTCTTAAGTCATGGTGCATGCAAGTACTTGCTCAGACATCTGAAGAAGCTAAGGTCATATTTCCTCATAGTCCCAAGACCAGTTCTCCAGTGGGAGGAAATGCTGGTAGATTGCTCTCATTTGCAACTGCCTTGTTAAGCTCATGTAGACTTGTATCCCAAGGTAAACCTCCCATTTTCTCTTCCTTGGAAGCAAATATCGGAGACAACCAATCAACCAGCAATTAAATTCCCTATTTGATTTCATAACTCTTGAGGAATGGCTTGCCTTACAGATAATGTCAACATTTTCCAAGGCTAAATGGGGCCTCACATCTCTCTTGACTGCTGTTTAATGCTTAAATGTAGTTACACAATTCAGTGTGATAAACTTGATGCGGACGGTTGACGTTGAGAAAGCAGATAAAATTTAGTTTTCTCTGCCAGTGGTAGCCCAAGGTATCTGGTACGGGGATCTAGGAGAAAGTCAATACAGAACTCAGTCCCTCACCACACCCCAACAACAACAAAATATATAGGGGTAAGGCTGCAGGGAAGGTAAGGCTGGGGCAGTTGTCACAGTCCAAAACTGTACAAGATTCCCATGGGATTCCTTCAACTACCTCAAGATATGGGTAGCAGAGATTATTTTTAGGTTACTCAGCGCGAACTGAATTTTGTCACCACATCTCTGGACAGCCAAGCCTAATAATCCAATTACAAGTGTAATGTAATATAGTCTATTGTCTATTCTGCCACTGTCTGCTCTGTGTCATGATTTTAAAAGACTCTAGATGTTAGAATGAGGTCCTGTAAACTGCATTTAGAAATTTGGAAGAACCAGAGTTTTCTGTTCACTCAAACAACGTCCTACCCTTTCTGTGTCCTGCAGAAATCCTGCAAACCCCAGCACATACTTACAAATCATCTTTAAAATCAAACCATTTCACAGTGTAATCCAGCAACTGTGAAGGTGCTTTTATTGCACTAAATAGGATTTCAGTGATTTCTTGTATTCATAATTACTACATTTACAAGAGGTCTACCAGTCAGAAGCCCCTTATGGCAGGATTATTTTATCACATGGAATAGTTGTGGAAAAAGGGCAAACACAATCCGCCTGCAAAGCCACATTCTCAAAAATAATCTTGCAATAAGCTACACTGTGAAAGAGCAGCCCTAAAAGCAAAAGCCCCCCACAAGGACTGTCCCTCAATCATTTCTCTGCACTGACCTCCTGAGTATGAAATGCCAGCATGGCTTAGCATAGAGAACTGATTTATAACTGAAATGAAACCTGCAATGGCTGAAGGTCTACATGAGACTGGAGAGTTTGTTTGCTGAGTTACTATGCAAATTTAACAATTAAATCTTTTCTCAGCTCCTGAGGGAGTAAGGGGGATTACTAAGGAGAAGGAATTTGACATGATGAAAAAAAAAAAGAGAGATGAAAATGGAAGGATTCACCGCAGTTGATCAGCTCTGCCCTGCACAGTAGGCATCAGACCAGTTAGTGAGAATTACTGCGGAGATTCCCAGGAAGATTTGTACAGAGCAAGGGAAATACAATGAGGAAATGTAAAACCTCCACCCTGTAAGTATGTAAGTCAACTTTTATTTGTTTGTCTGTTTGCAAAACTGAATTATGAATTTATCTTCAAGGCCTCAAGTGAACTCCACACTTCTTACTTCTGCATCCAACCAACTGAAAAATATATATATATAAACCTCAGAAAGAAAGAAAAAAAATAAAAAGAAAACCAAGAAACAACAATATCCTTTGGTTTGACTGATCTGAGTCTTTTAAATTTTTTTATATATACATATTTTTTTTTACCACCCCCACTTCCTAAGCTTGCTAGTTTGAACAAGAGACTTCTGTTTTGACAGCCTGTCTCCTGGGTTCCCCACTGAAAAGGCCAAAGCTCCCAGTGAAGCAGCAGTAGCTGCCTTTAAGCAAGAGACGAGCACTCCTTGCTTTCCTGTACTGCATGCAAATAGAGATTGACAGTGCTACCCGGCTCTGCCAAGCTTCCCCGCAACGTGCCTTCTGCATGGCAATGGCCAGTACAAGTGATCATCCAGCAGCGTCTTTGAGTGTTAATGTCTCTGACCCCGGTCCACTGATCACCCGCTTCGGCAGGGGACTCATCATCTGTACAGTGTTCACGGTGCCCGCAGCCCCCTGGTTGTACGTGACGGGGAGTGCCGCTTTGTGCTCTGGCTGTTCAGCACAGCTTGGTGAAGGGCAGCAGCCCCTTCCATGCTTGTAAGTAACACTTCCATGACAACACCTTCACCTCATTAGGTTTGTTTGTTTGTTTCTAAAATGGCGGTGTGTTTTCCAGTTGTTTAAGTATGCTAAAGAATGGGCCATCATATCTGTTACTAAGCTACCCACGAGGTAATTTAGGAAAAGGCTGGGGGTTTTAAAAACAGAGGAGAGATGATCACAAGGCAGAAACTATATTTACTCCTCCAGCCCCCACCTCACCACCTGATCCTCTGCTGTGGTGCCAGAACCAGAACCAGCTACATACATTTGTAGTCACAAATGCACAAAAGTGTGTTTTATAAGAGAAAGAAACTCTAAACCCCAAAATAACAAAACTTCAAGCAAAGGCAGTCAGGATGCTGTTCTCTTCCACCTTGTTGTCCGTTTATTTATTTGGTGAAGGAAAAAGTGCCTTCTGTCTGCCAAGAGAAAACCAGGTAGGCAGTGAACCCTAGAAGAGCTAAAAGGAGATGAACTGTATGGGAGTAGGGAACCTGGTGGGCTGTCAGGGCAGTTGCGAAGGTGATCTTAGAGTTGAGACTTATAGTGGTTTTCCCAGGGTCAAGTGGCAGATCAGGGCTGCCAAGGCATGGAAGGCATGGAGAACCACCCACATCTCATTTTTGACTTGGCTGTGTCTCCCCTAGCTGGAGATCTGAAGATGCAAAATCCATGTGAGTATAGACGTCGGTGCCATAGCTTGGGAAAAAAACTCGTAGCCAGCTCGTACCATGAAGCATACCCTAGACTTGCACCCTAGAAGAAAAAAAGGTAGGGAAATATGCAGAGTTCGTGTGAAGACTCCACTTATCCATGTCAAAATGCGTTGCTGATTGCTCAACAAATATTTACAGATCTTTCTTTTAAAACTGAATCCAGACTGGGAATAGAAGGAGATTGTAATGTGTGATGTAAATGTCTGGACTCTGTCAGAATTTGATAGAGGCCAGCACAGTCCTTAATCTGCCCTAATGGAGGGAAAAGCTTCAAGCAAACTATCATTTTGCTTTGTTGCTTCCTGTACAAACCGCTTCAGGTGCACAAGATAGCATGAACCACCAGTTTAGGCAATATAGGTAGCTGGCATCAATGAGTAATGCTGAGAGTCTTTTTCATACAAAGCAAGGGATTTTCCTCTCCTTTCAACCCTGAAAGTTAAACTATAAAGGGAGGACTGTTCCCAAAGAGCTGCTGCTAACGGCTATTAAGAGATATCTATAGGCTAGAAGAATCCTATCATTTTGCATCAAAGATTATTTTCCTCCCTAAAACCCATAAAAGCTAGTTAAGTCTCCAAATCTCTATCCAGAGATTTCTGATAACTTCCACAACACAGATATTCCAAGGCACTTTTATGTGGAAGATCATGCATGTGCAGTGGATATTCACATATTTATGTTCTTGCCAAACTTGAATGGCCTTTTTTTTTTCTCCTGTTATAAAGACTGGACCTTAACTGGAGCATGTAGGCAGAGATGAGCAACAGCAACACATCTGGTTTTCTATTTTCTTCTCCCCAAGCATATACCTACCCACAGAGAATACAGGCAATTATCACTGATGTTATGAGCTGTGCACATGAACAGCAGCCAGCCAGATACGGCAGGCCAGGAAGAAGAATTCATCCAACAGACAACAGCAGGATTGGTGCAGGACAGAAGGAGGACAGGGGTAGCAGTCCACCTCAGCTGGCCCGCAGATGGGCAGTAGAGAGGAAAGGATGCATAACGTGCTGCCTTCTCAAAAGCCAGTGAGAGCAGAAGAGAGAGAAAACAGGGGACTGAGCATAGGGGGTTGGACCACAAAGAAGAGAATATGTCACTTTCAGGGAGGAGGTGGTTCTGTAAATGCTGATTCAGTTATAGTCTGAACCAGGACAGGGAGATACTGAGATGAAAAGGCTCCTGTTTAACAAATTATTGTACCATGACTATCTGCTTGGGTCTCTGCCACTTTCTTCCCAGCAATTTCTCCCTCATATAACCCGGCTTGTCTTATTTGCAGTGGCAGTTTGGCTCAGAAGTCCTCCCTCCTACTCTGCCAGCTCACCTGCCACCCCAGCTAGCTTTCACAGCAGCCACAAATCCTCCACTACTCCTGCATTTTGCTGACAGCACTTTCTGCAGTAAGCATCTCTGGTAGCTCAACTTTAAAGCCCCCGATTTGTGGCATGCAACAGGTCGCACTCCTTTTGTGTGCCATTCATCAGTGTTCTCCATGCTGGGATGGGACTAAGAAGAAAAGACACAAACTGAGATTGATGTATGCTAGGAAGTGGAAGAAGCCTTCAACACTGCAAGGCAGAATGCCCATCCCTTAGTTTTAGGAACATCAGCTTAACACACAGAATTAGGGAAAGGAAAAACATAAGTCCATCCTGAAGCAAATTTTCTTAGTCAAATTAAACATTTTTCTCATGATCAGCAGGGTCTATAAAGGAAATGCTGATACAACCTTAACCTTGGCAACATGAGCACTGGTGCTGTGAAAAGCAATGTAAAGAGCTGTATCAGTGCTTTGAGCATCAACAGAAGTCCTAGAGAATGTTGTATAGAGTGGTACAAACAGAACAAAAAAGGGTCATAACTGAAAGGTCATAGAAATGATTTAGATATTTCCCTTTCTCTCCTGAGGTTCAAAGGCTTTCTTTATCTGGTATGGAAAAAAAATGGAAATATAATGTCATTTGTCCATGCTCTTAAAGATGAAGTTAAGACCTATCTGCATGCAGATTTTGACAGCTTCAGGCTGGAAGAAAGTAGCCATTGTAGATCTTGAGCACACATGTTACTACATATGTAGTAGCTGTGTGCGTGTGTGTGAGAACAGTTGCAATAGAGACAGCCTGTTATTAGGAAGCAAATATGCTGAGTTTCAGGTTCATGTTACCAGGAGACTCAAAAAAGTTGAAACTCAGCCTAACCAGGCTGCCAATGGCCTCTAATGAAAATTTCCATTTGGAAAGGCTTGATGTTGACTTGGCATGACACCAAACAAGCAGCCTGCTGCAAAATTTTACACCAATTGTATTTCTCCTAATTAAACCCTGTCTGACCTCAGCATTAAGAAACAATTTGTTTCAGGATATAACCAGCACACATAAGCAATTACATTCTGTTTGCCCTATTAGCATTATTTGGCTTCTATGCTTTCCAGCACTCTTACTATTGCAAATGCTGCCTGGAAGCCAGAGGTGTAGAAAGTGTGTAATGCTTTATTTATTTATTTATTTATTTACTGTGGGGTAGAGGCGAAAGGGAGGAAAGGAAGAGAAGCTTAAACTGAAAATATTATCATCTTTTAGTCAAGTCATAGGCACCCAGAAAAAGGGATCAGATGGTGCCTTCAAGTTTATTCAGGGACAGTAAAAGACAAAGTTAAGATGACGTATGCAAACCATTGAGAACATATATGTGAATTTGATCTAATTTAAAAAAAATAAATATGAGAAACTAATTAGCTATTATCTCTCCCAGCTTGTTATTTTTTTCTCCAGTTCTTTAACTTCTGCTTCTCACCAGTCAGTTAGATATATCAGAAAGGATGGACTTCAGTGTCCTGGGTGTGAGACATTAGAATGTAACCCCTGAGACAAGACAACTACCCCTAGCAGGATGCAGGATGCACTTCTTGTCTTGTCAGCCTTTCTGACAGCCAAGAGACAGTGGCTGTGTGAAGACAAGTGCTTTGGAAGTGGAGGCAAGAGGTGGGACCATGCTGTACCTCCAGGGCTGAGGGGCATCTGTGGAGACTTTTCCAGTCTGTCAGGAGTAATTTTCACTAGCAGTTCAGTACACCTCAGGCACAGGAGGAGAGGAGAATTATTTAATATATGTGGGATGTTAGGATATAGAAATCATATCTGCATCATGGTTTGCTCACAGCCCAGTGTTCTGGAAAACCACTGTTCCCCACAGATGCATTGGTCCTCTTTGAGGAGCTACCATGATGTGGAGGCTGGAGGGGGGGGGCGAAGGGGACATCCTGTTGACTGTACTTTCTGCCGTATATGCAGGGTGACTAAAATATGAAAGACAGTGGTCACAGTCGGATAGGGCTAATGACTAAATTAGAACTTTTTGTGTATCTTTGCCATTGTGAGACCAAGGAAGACTTGCTAGTGCTCAGATATTCAAGGAACTGACTAGAAAATAGCAGCAAGATGTGTCTGTGCCAAGGCCATTAACCCTCCATTCTTGCCAACATCAAATTAAATAAACTGAGAAAACAATTTGCATAACACTGTCACAGCGATATGCAGTTGAGGCAACCTTTTGGAAAACTGAGCATGTGAGGAGGTAGAGTAGAGTAGACACAGACAATGACTGTGGTCAGGCCTGCCAGTGACTGAGCTCGACCTGTGGAAACAAGCTCCACTGGTTTATGCACAGACCTTCATGCACTGTTGTCAGATTCCTGTGGGGCTCGTATGGGCCGTCAAAATCTCCTGTGAAGGCCTGCCTCCTCCTTTGACCTCTGCTGCAAACTGCTGGTAAGTTTTCCTGGTGGTCTTCTAGAAGCTGATGAGGTCCAAAAATGTATGTAAGTATGTGAACCGTTTTAAAGCAACAAGAGCATGGCAAAAATAGAAGCCATGATTACTGGAGAACATGGAATCAGCTGGCATGAAAATGCATAAAAGTAATCACTTCTATCACTGCCTGCACCTGCTCAGGCCCTAAGGAGGGACAAGAAGGAGGCACTTGCTCTTTACAAGCAGCTGATCTGTCTGTTGTGAGAAGTAGGACATCAGCAGCCACTTCCCTGGCTTGCTTTCATGTGAACTGAGCACATCTGGGAGGCACTCCTGTACCAGCTTTGAGTCCTGGATGCTTTTTATGTCCACATGGCAGCAGAGTGTCAAGACTTGTGATCTAGGATCCAAGATCTGAATCTATGAGATGAGACACAAGATAGTGTAAGGCACATCTGGAGTCCGAAATCTTTATGCTGAACAGGCACAGCTACTTACAGTTGCTTCAAAATTGCTATGGATTAGCAAAAATTTATATATAGATAATTATCAAAGTATGCTTTAACTTGAGAGATTCTGTCAGCCCTCAAGGAAACATTTAAGGCTGAATAAATACAAATATGCATTTTACATGTTGTCTAACTACCCTCATTCTTTTTCCATGTATTTGCATATTTAAGTAATTGACTGTAAAGAGTATGTTGTGGTATCCGTCCTATAAGCCCGAGAGAGCATGGCTCAATCCTAAGTTAACTCTTTGAAAACATAAATCTTAATTTTATTTAACTACTAACTCATGTAGTTTGATTTTCTTTCTTGGTTTGGTTTTGTTCCCCCATGTCAGCCTCAGCAAAACCAAAACAACCACTCAAACACAACCTACCCTCGCATCCACAAAGTTAAGAAAAAGCCTACAAGAAGGGAAGCTCTCTCTTGGAGCTGTCTGTGGGCAGATACAACATGTTCTTTACAGTCCATTGTGTAAATATGAAAATATGTGGAAATGGAATATATTTAGGCAAGTTTTAAAATGCATAATATTTATTCAACTCTAATAGCTTCTTATTAGGAGTCAATAGAGTCTATCAACTAAATGGGTATTTCAACCATTTTCAATAGACACATTATTTACTCAATAGACCATAATGATTCTGAAGGAGGCATTAGGGCCTATTATGCAAATCTGTGTGTATTGTAGGTGTATTCAAAAATAGTGAAATTTTGACCCTGGCAGTTCTACAGCTCCTGATGCCATGGCTCTTTAGAAAGCAAATTCTGTAAACCTAGTTTGAATGAAATAAAAAGGTTAGAAGTAGCACAGTGGAAATAATAGATTTTTTTTTTGGTTGGGTTACTGAGCAGAGAATAATTTTTTTTTTCCATTCAGCTTGAAACATTCTTTTTCTTCATCAAGGAAAAAAAAAAAAAAGCAATAATTTTTGTATCAGAAGAAAAGCTTCCTTTGACACAAAGTGTTTTTACTCCTTTTTTTACCAAGTAGCTCCACAAATAACTTCTTTGCACTTTCGGCTGGTTAGCACATTCTCCCAGGAGACCTGCGGTGAATAACCTCTTTGACACTGGATGTGAGAGAGAGGGGCTTGAACATGAACTTGGACCTTTGCTAAGATGGCAATGCCAGTCTCCCAGTGCTCTTGTTGGTCAGACCTTCAATTTCTTTCCGGTTACACTGCTCACAAATTGTTTCAGGCTGACTGAGAACAGATTATTATTATTTTTTAATGAATTTATTGCAGAAAAACCTATAAAAATGGCCCATCTATACTGGCATGGGGTAGCCTTAATAGCACTTGGCAGCTGACCTGATTCAAAACTAATAGGTATTAATGAAGATTCTCCATCCGATTTCAGTGGGTTTTAGCTCTGTGTTCCTTGTTGCATACCTGATAAAAAGAGATTTCTTTAGGGAGCCTTACAAGCATCCTAGAAGAAACATGTAACTAAAATAGATACTTCTGGCTCATGTAAAAGCACATGAAACTCCCTCAAGTTCAGCTGAAAGTGATGAAACAGATATCTTCATTCTTACCAAATACTGAAAAAACAAACATTTTTCTGAAATAAAAGGTAATAAAAGGATAGGTCCATACCAAACAGTTTAACATACAGCAATGAACCCTGGACTAAGACATCCAGGCCAACTTGAGGACCAGAAGTGACATCAGATGTGATCACACAAAAAGTTTGGCTCTACAGCCGGTAGAATTACAGTCTCCAGGCACTGGGTGGATACTGCTGTCCAGGGTTTTTGGTTCTCCACTGTGACTTTGTATTGTCTTGCGGAACAGAAAAACACATAAATGTGACATTAAAAAAAAAAAAAAAAAAAACAGCGAATTGACTTTGCTTTCATTTGCAATGTGATGGGAGGTTATTTTTGGTCTGAAAGGCTCCTTTCTCTATTTTTAATCTTATCTTTAATCTTGAATGAAATATTCAAAACCAAACGAATGACCAAATGACTGGGTCTGCTTGTGTCAGAAACAAACACATTAATGTCTGCAGAAAAATAGTCAGTTATAACATATGCAGAACAGCACTGACTGAGTTGCATTCTTTATCTAAGTGCGTGTAACAAGTATTTTTCAGAAAGAACACATTTGCTGGTGATGCAGGGTTTGCAGAAAGAAGTAAAATTTTGTATGAAATTGTACTGTTTGGAACTGTTATTAATTCATTAATGGAAGTGAATATCAACTAATAGACATATATTCTCAGTTGTGTACAGCTGGCATATTTGGAAAAAACAAATGGGCTTCTGGACATTCAGACCCTTCATCAAGTTCTGTTTATCAGAAATTAATTTACAATTACAGCCCATAGGATGACAAAGATTATATGAATGTGTTACATTATACAGTATACTCTTCATATCCTCCTCTGGAGACCATACAGGGTGAGTTAGCTCTGCTGCCACTTACAGTTGACTCATTTTTAGTAGTGGCAGCAAGTAGGTCTTCTTCCCACAACAAGGTCATTAGTGAAAGTCAGCCCAAATCTCTACAAGCTAAGAGCTGCCATTGAGAGCCAAATAGCCGTTTCATGACATGTAGCTGAGCAATTGCCACTGCTGGTTTGGAGCTTACAGGAGTGAATGTGAGGTAGGCATAGACAACAACAAAAGTGTCGGCTAGAAATGAGGGTGAAGATTTGAGTATCTTGACTAACAAAACAAAAGAACCCTAGTTGTGCTATTCTTATCTGTACTTACTATTTATAGTCTCATATCAACAACAACAGCACTTTTTTTTTTTTTTTTTTTTTTGTGGGAAAGAATTATTGAAATGAGTTTTGGGGCAGATGAGTACCCTGGAGATGCTTTGGCCCATTACTTTCTCTTATACCATTGCCTTTAACTCTCACTTGAGCTACTGTTCAACAAAGTTAATAGCTGCAAATTCTTCAGGGATGGTTTGTTAAATCATGTCCAAGAAAATAAATATAATGAATGAACAATCTCAGGAGAAAGTCCTGACATTTAAAAAAAAAATGTAAATGAGTCTCAGAAGTGTCAAGTCATGAAGTAGGCAAAGTACATTAGCAAAAATGAGACATGTTTTGCAGCAATTAGAGGACAAGATAAAGTCTTCTCCAGGGGACCACACCCAACATCCTGAAAGCTCAACCAGAAGCCAGTTGTGTACTGCATCCTGACATCTAACAGGACAGATCTGAATGTGTTTTGCTCATAACTTCCTTCACACCCTCCCAGCATTTCAACGTGCTTCAGCTGCCATTGAATCAATGGACTTTGATATGAGGAAGCTGGAGCATAGCTTTGAACTCCCTTGAACCTAATTATATCTGGTCATTTCAGAGAGCTGCAGTGGTGTGACAGCCAACTCATACTCTCTGAACTGGGAGGCAGAGTTCATGACAGACTTGAGTGCTGCAGCTGCAGCAGCAAATTCATACTGTGCTGTGGTATTGCAGGTTTTATGCTCCAGAAAAGAAACAGGGAGCTGAACTAAGAACTACACTAATTAGTAAGAAGGTATTTGGCAGCTGGTGTCTGGTGTGTCCTAGGGTTAATGCCTTTTTATTGTCCTGGCACAAGTGGTAGATTTTACCTCTGAGAGCTCCTGGAGACATGTAGGGGATTTAAATCCTTTGCTGGGGGGGAGTCACCTTTTTTCCACTAGCAGTATAAGCATACCTCTTGCCTTTGACAATGACACTTGCCTTTTAATGCTCCAGAGGGGATGAGCATAGCAGGGACCTAAATTTCCTAGAGGTACAGGGAATACCACATCAAAATGAAAGTAGAAAGCAGACTTAGTTTTGCCCATGGCTCGTGTAATTAAAACCTAGCTTTGTGACAGGGTACTACATATATAGAGAAAAACACCCTTGAGCAGAGGACTGCTGAATCCTTATGCATTGCTAAAGTCCTATTTAAGCGTTTTTGCTTTGCTTTATTAAAACCAATTTTTTTTCTCAGCCTTGAAAATGCACCTGTGAAATGTTTCTGTAGGCCTTTCCCAGCACTGACAACTTTCAAACACACGTTGATTCTGCTCTCACATGGACAAAGCCACGGAATCAGTCCTGATCTCTACACTACATCAAGCAAGAGCAGCTTCCATCTGGTTCTCACAGCTACCAGTGATTTCCCTCAAGAAAAGAGGAGGGGTCCAGGAAGACCTGCCTTTCAGCTTTTTCTGAAGTGGAAAAAATAAGAAAATGTAAACCTTTCACACGTGAACACATGCATATTTTAGTTCTCTTTCCCATTAAAAAGAAGCAAAACTCATGTTAACATCTAGCCCTTTCCTTCCATTCTATCATATATTTAAATTAAAGATAAACCTTTGCTTTAGATATGGAAGAGATCTTCTGAGATCTACTCTTGCTTTGTGGTTTGGCATTCCCCAAATCTCTGTGAAACCCATATTTTTCTCATGTTTGTAGCCATTTTATAAGACTGATGTTTGGGCTCTTTTTATTGCCCCTTATGATTGATGGAATATTTTTCACTCTTTCTAAATATGATTTTAAATGTAGGAAAAATCTTCTTGGAATGGATTCTGACTAATGCCAGTTGGAATGTAAACCTACTGATTTGTTATAATGCACTGGTTTGCAGTTCAGATTATTCCTTATATTCCTTCTGAAAAGCTGCCACGAAACAATAGTGAAAAATGAGCATTTTCACGTTAAAATTGTGTTGAGGAATCTGTAGTAAGAATGGTGAAATTCCCAGGTTTCTAATGATTCTCTTGATCTTGAGGGATCATTTTCAGGTAGACATACTGAAAATGTGACAACAGTGATTTAAAAAGCACATTATGAGAGGAAGAGACTCAAAGTTTTTAAGTGACTGCAGAGCTAAGCCAAGTTCTTGGTTATTATTAGCTGAGACAAAGTTCATGGAAAGTAATTGTAACAGAATTAAGAGGAAATAGTTGTTCAAAAAACAGAAGCGGGAAACTACTGCTTCTCAAGTGGTAACAGCAGTCATAAAAGCATCATTAAAGTAGTGTATCTTTTTTGTCTTTTAAGAAAACATGAAAGATATTCAGTATATATATACCTATATCTAAATAGCATTAAGGGTAGAAAGAGTAACAAATGGGGGGGGGGGGGGGGNAGAGTTGCCAGTAAACAATTTCTGCGTGCTCTTCAGATACTAAGGACAGTTCGTTTTGGCCTTAATATCGCATCTTTAAAAATTAGTTCTGTTATTTCTAATAACTCTCTTAAACATTGCTTTTTTAAAGACTTTTCATACATAAGCAAATGGTGTTCATCTGTGGAAAGTGTGCAGTGGTGAGAAGCAGAAGCCAACTGCTAGAAATGTAAAACTGGACTTTGTTAGTGTTATGTATCCCTTAGGTCACTTACATATTTAAAGATTTCCAAGACCAAGGCCTCAGGTTTTTGCCGGAACACCTGAATAATTATCATCTACAATACTACAAAGATTAGGTGGATTTTGAAGCTAGGAAGATATTTTATATCTTCTGATATAATGAAGTTAATTTAATTGCTTTAATCAATGCAAAATGAAAACTTCAGAGTATTAATAACTTCAACCTCAGCAGAAAGGCATTTGATCATGTAGAATGGGATTTCTTCTGAAAATCATAGAGAAACCTCACTGTGGAGTAATGTCAGACACTAACTTTTTCCCTCTATGGTGATAACATTCAGTGTAGCAACACATTAACTTTCAGAGAGGAGAAACAGATCTGTTAGGTTTTGTTAATATTGTTATGATTAAGCTGCAGACACTCCGGTATATTCAGTAAGATTCTGAAAGGCAATTGAATTTTTCTATTCAGGTTTTAAATACACAGAATCAGCCTCAAACATTTGAGCACACTATGCGTTCATTGCCTTGTGGGTCTGGAAAAGTCACATATGGTCCCAGAGAAGTCCACATAGTCCGAGAATGCTGTAGAGCATGACATTTTTTGATGAAGATCATCTGTGATTTTTTTCATCCGTCTGTTGCTGCTGTCCAGTTGATCAAACCAATTACAACTCATTCAGTTTTCCATCCACTATAGTTAGAGTTGACACAGTCAGAGGACAAAACTCCTGCAGGGTGTAAATCCTCTGAAATCAGCCTATTAAAGGTATCGTTTCAGAATGGTTATTGCCAAGAATTCCCACTGAGAACA
This sequence comes from Chauna torquata, assembly GCA_013399475.1. Taxonomy (NCBI): domain Eukaryota; kingdom Metazoa; phylum Chordata; class Aves; order Anseriformes; family Anhimidae; genus Chauna; species Chauna torquata. The sequence goes on from VXAL01011905.1 coordinate 322,909, forward strand.
ACAAGAACTGATGTTTGCTCATTTAATTGTCTTCTCTGATGTCTCAACAGGCTATGAAGTCCCAAGGACTTAAAGAAATATAAGCTCCAGGTTCTAGCCCGGGAGCATGTATCGCAAGTGATCTTGTTTCCTTCCACATGGTCATGTGAGAAGGTCTTTCAGTTTCCTATCTATAAGCAAGGTGCAATGCTAGCTTCACTAATCTCTTATCTTTCTTCTCAGCCTGTGCTTATACTCATAAACAATGTATATTTTTGTTTGCAGTAGTTAAATAGGAAAAATATTGTGGAGCAGGTCATTACAGCAAATACACATAACACTTCTGTTGCAAAATTGATGACTCTTTGCAGCACATTGTCCTAATCCCTTTCTCTTCAAGTTCACCCAAATACATTAACTATAACTCATGAATTGCTTGACAATGACTGGTTAAAGGGCTGCTGTGGTCTTGTTTCTTTTAAACAAACTGCAATTTTCTTCTTCCTTTTCAAGAAGGTGAGAGGAGAATGCAGCTGTTGCCCCTCTCCCTCTGTCAGGAGATGTGTCCCTCTCACCAGGTACCAGAGCTGTGGCACTGCCATCGGGACATGCTGGTGGTGGCTGTTCCTTCCTGAGGCATCTCTCCTGCTCTTTGGTGGCTTTTCAGATGGTGGCAGAGCGATTTCACAGCTGACTTCAGGTGTGCAGCTTGAATACCACTTTTCCAGCTGCTCTGTGGTTCAAATAAGTTCATCCATCCCTGAGAGTTGCACAGAAGCACTCTAGAAATGCATTATTTAAAGCCTTCCTTCCTTGGTGTTTCAGAAATAAAGGTGTAAACTTTCTTTATAGGTCTGAGAAAAAAAGATTGCTCTAGCAGGAAGAAGTGAAAGGCCAGCCTTCAAGCCGCGCACACCGCCAGAGAGCCCTTCCACGAGAAGTGAGAATTACTTGAGCTAATATTGCCGTATCCGTCTCTGCACCTGAGGACGGTAAAACCACCGAGGCGTGCCGTGTCGGCACCGGGCCGCTGCAGTGGCTAGAGGGGTGGTGTAACGTTGCCACAGCAACCACACGTCTGGCTTAGCACTTTCTGCCGGGCCAGGGAGGCAGCAGCTCGCCTGAAAGTTTTATCAGGTTTCTTAAAGATTTATGATGCTTCCTTGCCTCCTGCCATTGCCCACTTGACCAGTTATCATGGTTGAGAGCAAGCAAGGAGACTGAAAAGCGCAAGGTATGGTAAATATATTTTGAAGGGTATTGTGAAGGGCTGGGGTCTGGAGCTTCAGCATGAAATGTGAGGAGAGCTGGCTGGATCTTTTTTTTGATTTTCATCAAATGTGCTTTCTCCTTCTCCCAGAAGCACTTCACAGAGGGGTGCCCACTTGAAGGAATGTGAGAGGAAGAGCACTGCTGAGGGCCAGGACTCTTTGTCTCTTCAAGGATGTCAAAATCTGCAGTTTTACAAGTCGAAATCTAGAGGTGTCTTTATTCTGGAAAGTCAAGACTTTTGCAAAATATTAGCTTGTGAAGCCTTTCAAAAGATGGGCTTTTCACTCCATTACAGAATGAAAACAAGTTTGAAAGCTTATGAACTGGAATTGCTGTTCTCCAGATAGCAGTACATGATGAGTATTTCCCTTACAAAAAAACAGATACATACTCCAGAATATTGCGATAGCAACCCCAAGTAGAGCAGTAAAACCAATGTACAGTGGATTTGTTGGAGCAGAATGGTGACAAACGGCAGCAGTTTAAGGAACGCATCTGTGCACGTGGTGGTGCGTAGTACAGATCCAGTCAGTGTGTGACATGCAGGCGGAATCACTCGTTGGGGCTACCTCTCTGTAAAGCAATAGAAGATAGCTGAACCTGTTGAAGCATGGGATGTAAGAACATCTGCCCTTCAAAATGACAGTAATGCATCAGGTAAATGGAGATGAGCTTGAGCTGCATGCTGTATCTGACATAATTAAAGGTGATGGAAAGTGCAGCTGTGGTAATGGGGAGGTATGGTTTAATATATCTCTCACAAAGAATGCCTTTGTAAAAAGATTGGAGTAGGAAATCAAGATGCACTAGGTTTGTACCAGCAACAGGATCTCCCAGTATATACTCTGCAGCTTTCATCAGATACTTGGTAACACCTGCTGCAAAATGACTGCTATCTCTGGGCACATTTGAAACATTAAGCTACACTTCCATGGATTATGTCAGGTTACATCTTGTTATGAGGGACAAATCATGCACAAGGGCTTAGCCCTCCAACTTCTGGATATCTGTTTTTAGATTAAATCTTTGGATAACCATCAGGACAGTATGAGAAGTGACAGACAAACCCTAGATCGGTTTAGTTCATAGTGCAAAAAAATGAAAGGGAAAGGGCCTGGTGTCATCAGTAGAGTGCATCAGCCTCACTGTGGAGAACTATTAGATTACCTTCAGAGTCAAGAGCTATCTTTTTATGTGAGATGCCCACCTTCAGAATGAATGGAGGAAAAGGAAGAAATATGCATATTTCATTTCTTAGTTCTATGGTTTATATTACTATGTATTTTGATGCATAATATCTCTAAATAGCTGAGCCTGCTGGTACTTATAAAGATGAACTGTACATCACTCATAACCAAACAAAGCAAACAAGAATTTAGTAGACAGAAAGAACATGAGGGCTTTTTTTTTTTCCTGACAGTGATGACTCAGCTGCACAAATATTTTGAAATAGGATCAGAAAATAAGGGAATTGTAGGAGAAAAACCTTGCTTTTGGAATCAGCAAATGGAGGGCTGTCATGTAGGGAGGTTTTAAACTGAACTGACAGGACTCAGATGAAGCTTAGGTCTTGTTTAGAAAGCATGGCTTTATCCACTGTGATTTCAAGAATAATACTGGAATAAGTCAGGTAGTTTGTCTGATTTTCTTACAAGTTCTGTAACGGTATCTGCTCAGCATGGGCCTTTGTGCCCTGTCACTCCCAAAGAAGAGGCCTCAGCTGTGCAGTAAGTCACTGAAAAAATTATCTGAAAAAGCTGCAGTGACAAGGAGTGCACTACCTCCAGATCAGTCTGTGTTAATTTAATAAAATCATATTTGTTTGGGGCTGGATCAAGGACTGGAAAGTCTGAGGAAAGTGTACTATAGGAAGGCTAGGTTTTATAGAAACAAGTGAAAAACCTGAAATGGCAGGTGAATCCTGAGGTGTTTTAGACTTGATCTAGGTTTTACTACTTACTGTTTTAGTTTTAGGGAGATTGCCAGCTGCAATATGCAAAATTTTGTAAAAGGAATATTGACATCAGGAATGAAATTAATCATACTAAACTTCTGTTTCATTACCATTGTTAACATTTTAGTGCAATGACCAAAACCCACAGTTACTGGCTCTTCTGTAACAGAATTCAGTGGAAACAAGGGTCTCCTGGTGTTAGACCCTCCCCTCATACACCAGCCTCCTCCCTAGATGGTGTGACAAGAAGGTTTAAATAAAACAAGACCCATGT